>CM069145.1:10523680-10742730 GCA_035221665.1 Okamejei kenojei | reverse complement strand
GGATAATCATCAGATTTTGTTTGATACAAGCACAAGTAACAAGGGTTCCAAATTGAATTCCTTTCTGATTCATTACGAACCCGCGACATCATACACCAAGCCGATCCTTTATTCACAACAGGAGGATTGATATCAAAAACGAAATTCCAGTCGTTAATGCAAAAGGGGTAATTGAGAAGTCGAGTCATACCTCAACTATTTTATCCAATATTTTTACTAACAAAAAAGGAGGAGGATGCCGAATCCATCCTTGGCTTGACTTCGACTTAACTCCTTTTGCAGTATAGACATTTCAAAATGGAAAACCTGTTACTCTGCCAAACAACTGTTTTTCCAAAGATGTTACTGACATGCAGTGACCCCTCAAAGTGCATAGTAATCGGTGCCACATTCATAGATCACCAAGATATTTAAAGTTTTAGCCTGATGGGGCAACTAAAGCAGTTTAAAGCATTTCTAATGTTAAACTCAACCCACAGATTATTTACAAAATTTTAAAACACACTTGTCGTTATTGCGATCTCAAAGGGTCATATGTGATTGCGCTTAATTTGATAAATACTGAACATGGGCAAAACTCTAAAAATAGCTGAAATAAGCTATTTCAGCCACCAGACGCTTGTTTAGAGTTGGGGTTTCTCACATCCACCAATTAAATCCAAGTTGCCACCATCTATGGTGGATTGGATTATCATGGGATTTTACTATAAACTCAAATCACATATCAGGGTGACTGCCTTTTCGGCAAGAGATTGGAAATAATAGAAGCTTGTAATTACTCATGAAAACCACAAACCTTATATCGACAAGTAGGCAGTAAAATTGGCAAAATAGTGGCATGCTTTTCCAGCTGCAAAAGTTTTAGGCTTTGCATTATCAACAATTTACAACGTACAAAGGAGCAGGCACTCAATTACCCAAGCAAGTCATATGAATCGACCTATGCATTTACCACTGAAGCCATTTCATAGTTCCAAGGGCGAAGTCCCAATATCTTGGCATTGCTACCAGTAAAATTTTGGTCAACAGTCCTTCAATGATATGTACAAACTGAAGTTATAGTGCCTCTGTGGATGGGGAGCTACAGATACCTCTCTAGCTGTGGAGGCAGATGGAATATGCATGAGTCATCGATTCTCCATTTGTATGGTATTAAACTACCTAGAGTTGTCTGGAGCACTTCTATGGTAAAAGGCTTATTGCGGGAAACATGCATCATCTTCATGTGTCAACTACAAATTGACAACCACACAGCCAGGCCTTACATTAATCACAAGGGAGGATTCAAGTCTGTTATCCTGTTGATAAATTGGCTAAACACATTTGGCACTGGGGCACTTGCAAGAAATATTTGGATTTCATACCTACTTCCCAGGTAGGCTCAATATGGTGGCGGACAGCCAGGTAACGGAAAGTTTACAATGACAAATCAGAATGGAGGGTTGAATCATAACGTATTTGAATGATATTATCGACTCTCGGGCAAGGAAAATGATTTGTTTTGCACCAAACTGAATCACCAGTTTACCAAAGATATGATGCATGGAATCAGACCCAGGGGCAGTGGCGGTGATGCATTCTGGCTACCATTCGGGAGGAATGTTCTTTTATTGCATTCCACCCATTCTGCCGTCGTCACTTCTTTGCTTGCTGAAGATCAAGCAAGACTCCTTCCTCAGGAATTCCTGGTAGTGCCTGACCCCTGGCCTACACAGCCATGCTTCCCAATCATACTGGAATGATCACACAGCCTTTCATGGATTGGCCATTTTGCCCAAAGGCAGTAATCTACTAGTCAACCCTGTAAACTGAGGAGAAACATCCACCCCATGACTATCTGATTGCATGGTGGATGTACTCACTGCAGCCTTGGAAGACAGTACGAATAAACTGTGACATTTCCTATATTAAGAAGTAGGATTGTTCTGTTCACAATCTAATATTTTTATGACACAGCACATGTAAACCAATGTATTGTAGTTCCACTCTCTCAACTGTACTTTGATCAGAAAGTGAGTTATATTGCTTTTAAATTGTGCTAGAAAGTGCATTGAGTCAGCATATTTATGGCCGTGGTCCAGTGACACGCACTCTGTTGGGTCCTCACCCTCTGGTATCGGGATTTATAAGGTGTCATCAACTCGAATCCTCCCCCAGCCAGACTCGGAGAAAATGGGACCGTTAGCAACGGTACTAACACTGCTTTGCAGATGGACACGAGGCAACATATCTCGTCCTCGGTCCCAGCTCACTTTCAAGGCAGTGATGTTCATCGGCATGGTGTCACACAAAGGGTCCAGTCGTTACAATAAGCTGAGCTGCGGCCAGATAACATGATTATGTCTGCTAATAGTATCACATTTTTATGTGGCATGATCTAGTCAAGCAGAGTAGACTAGGTACTTCCGCCTCAATCTACATTTTTGTGGCATACCTTTCGCCCATCGTTAATGTGGTCACACGCAATCCGACAATACATTAAGTTCATTGAGAGCTCTCAGGGGCTCGGAACTAATCACTACTTGTTATTTCAAGAAGACCTCACAAGGTTTCAGTCCAGACCATCTCCTGATGGGTAAAACGGTTTCTGGCTTATGCAGGAGTAGATACTGACATTTATTAAATGCTCATTCCACCAGGGCTGCATCTTACGTTAGCGCAAAGGTTTTGGACGTCCACACCTGGACCATATCCTAGCGACTGCAGGATGGTCCATGGAGCACACCTTACTTTCCAGACTTCTAATAATAAACCTATCGCCAAAACCGGGTGTTTGCCGACACCCTTTTAAAGTTCCATTTATTATAATTTCCCTTGATGAGAAGGGTTCATTATTATATATTTGTCCATTAAAAGCATCACATGTTTTAAAATCTGTCATATCTGAATGCATATTCTCCTCATTTCCTTCGTCAAAACCAATACAGTAGCGTTGCTTGGACTTGATCCCACGCATGAAATTCAACAGAGCTTGAAAATCTTCACAAAAAGTCACTTCCACTCCATTGACACCGAAGTAAAATAGTAAGATTAAATGAGAACTTACCAGTTTGAAGTTTGATCTTTATTTTATGAGATTACGATGCGAGAGATAATTGCTCACCCTCCCGCTCCCAACCCCCTTAAAGGGTCAGCTGGTTAGTTCTAGTTTCTCGAATATTACTATATTCGGGTTTCAACAAACTGTTATTCTTGCTTTCACCAAAACACCGCTACGTTGTAGGTTGACGCACATGCGGTAGCGGGCTTCTTCACGTCAATCCCTCATCGTAAACTCATAAAATAAAGATCAAACTTCAAATCAGTAAGTTTCTCATTAATCTTACAATTAAATTTTGATAAAAGACAGGAAAAAAGAGATTTAGATTTCTGCAGTGATTACATTTAATGTAATAAAGGTATTACTGAATAGTGCCAGCAAACTTCCAGACCCAATTTTAAGTTACAGATAATTATACCACTGCGTAGCAGTATCGAAAGTGACCGAAATAACTTCACTTTTGTCCTGCAGGATTTAAATAAAAACATGTAACTTATATCTGCAGGGGAAGAAATGAATGGTTTACAATTAAACTTCACAAAACATGAGCATTAAGCATCATTGCAAGATGTTAGCCCATTTATTTTATTCTTTAATTAAGGGTTTTTTTTTTTGTTGTCAACTGATGCTGTAAAGTATTATAAAGCATCTCATAAGTATAAATTGGCTTCAACATTGTTCGCAAAGACATTTTTTAAAACATTTACTCCCACAAGAAGCCAAAATGGGTTCCGAACTGTGAGTGAAACAAAAAGATTGATTTTGTGAACAGCTATCTCTCAGTCCGTGTTAACCTCAAATCCATACATTTATTAGATAGATGTGGAAAGGTTCGTAATGACCTAAATGTGAATGCAAGTTTTTTTGTGGTGTGTCTGATCATGAAGGTTCAGTATTGATAAATGTGGTTCTTCTGTGGAGCCGTAACAGTGGGAGTTTTTTTAGACTAAAAGTGCCTTGAAAATTTCATTGATCACTAATTTTAGTTGATGCATGAAAAGGCAGTGCCCATATTTTTCGATGTTTCTATTCTGATTGATATCACTGTTGATATTACATGGTAGTCTGGTGCTGGGGGAAACAAGTAAATGCACAAAATTTTCTTACCAGAAAATATACGATTTAATGTTGCTAAAATGGTTGCAAGAAAATGTGAGAATGAGAACAAAAGTTGCTTTACTCAGCATTAATATAATTTTCAACTTTTCGAATTGTAATTTCATATGCCCAGCACAGTCCAGATCCAGGTATTTAGCTATGGAAATTATCCACTACATACGCAGTCTTGAATGTGAGCAGAATACCATGTAGTTTTGTAGGTAATTCAGTTGGAACTCAATCTGAAAGGGAACTGTGGATGATCATCAAGAAAATAGTTTATTATATATTCCCTTCATCTTCCACTGCTTTGGCAGTGTCACCTCTAATAATCTCAGTATCCTACTTCTGAGATCAGAGAATCGAATGAACTATTGCTTTATCCTGAACCTGTGAAATAATGTTAGAAAGCCTTATGAACAACCTTTTATGCAATCTAAACCACATCCAGCATCCTAGGCACATTCCATCCAGGCTCCCAATCCTAGCAATGACCAGTCGCCATTTAGATTCCCTGAGGACTAAAGTGAGTGCAAAATCCATTGTGATTGGATATTTACATTATCTGGTGAATCTAAAAGAAAATTGTCCAACCTAAGGACAACAGGGCAGATAATCCACTTGAGCCTGCTCTGCTGCTCAGTAAGTATGAATACTGATCTAAATTGCTGAAACCATAACTCCATGTCTTTTGCCCGATTCCCCCGTAACGAGGTCACACCAGACAGGGAGATTAAAAGTGAAATCTTGAAAGTGATGGTAAACACAGAACTGCTGGAGAACTCATCGGGATAGGCAACAACTCTGGAGAAAGGATTGGGTACGTTTCAGGGCTAGACCCTTCTTCCCGACCCTGCGCTCAGTCTGAAGAAGGGTCTCGACCAAAATGCCACCCATTCCTTCTCTCCAGTGATCCGCTTGTCCCGCCGAGTTGCTTCGCATTGTGCCAATCTACACGATTAAACTAGCATCCCCCACCCCCTGCAGTTCTTTCCTGCAACAATGTGATAGTGATACTTTGGATTGAATATGTGGGGTCATAGAATGAAGTAGTCCATTGAAAGAGGTCGCTGTGATTTTTATGTGAATCCAGGGATGTGCTCAAAATTCCCTTGGTGACAATGCAAATAATTTCCATTATATTCATGTGAGTTTTTCCAACATTTTATGTCTCATTTTTGCAGTCTATCCCATATTCTCCCAGCGTTACTACTGCCTGACGCTCTGTGTTCCCTCCAGCCCATCTTATCTTTTTTTTTTAAAGCAGCAACTGCTATTCCTTGTGTCCACATTACACTGCTCCGCTCGAAAAATCTCTCATAGTAATAACCTACTATGGAGCACAGTAGTGCTCCCATAGAGGTGCATCCTTGCCGTGCCATAACCTGAATTCAATCCTGACTGTGGGTCTTGTCTGACAGAGCTTGTACATAGCATTTTTGACCGTCTGTGATCTAAATTTAACGGATTTGGATTCAAACCAGTAATGTTTGCCCATATGTGCCACATAGACAACCCAACTCCAGCCGTAGAGATATAATGCTTACTTCCAGGACCTGCTAATGGGGTGGTCATGATTTTGGCATGATAATATAGATCAAATTACACAAAACGTAACAGTTACTTTTCACATGCAAAATTTGGTATGTTTTAATTAGAAATTGTAGGTTGTACCTTCGGAGTCACGTGAGTGACCACATGAAGAAGGCCGTCAGTCATCATGCGACGTCATAACGTCTGAGCATGCACCAACAACGGATGGCAGGCGCGATTGATCTCTCCAGCGTACAGTTTAAAAACCGAGTAAGTAATTTTAAACTATATACTTACGGTCCGTTGCTTGGTGGGTTTTGGATGTTCGTTTTTTCTATCAACAGTACGGACTTAACCAATCAAAGGGTGCGGAGATAGTCTGCGAAGCGCCGGCTACGGAAGACCGCGGTAGCTGTGTGGTAGCGGACGCTGTCCGGAGTCACTTCATGGCGGCCGGTGTTTGGAACCACGTAAGCAGACTTGGTGCTAAGCAAGAGAGCACCGTGGCAGCCCCACTGGAGCCAAAGCCACACATAAGTCTGCCAGACCCGTAAGACTCTGAGAATCCGGGGCCGGAGGAATCACCTCCCACTATGGGAAACGTCTGGGGACATCTCTCCAGATTGGAGCACCTTTTATGGAGAGGTGCCACCTAGACTGATCTGCTCCGGAGAGGAGGGAGCAGTATCACGGCGGGTCGCCATGGGAGCTCGCGGTAGCAGCACCTTATCCACAGGGGTTGCGAAGTGTCTCCCTTCCATAGAAGGAGTAAACGGAGTCAGCAGTACTCTGATTCACAGAGCAAGGAGGCACATCAGGGAACACCCTAGTGCCCTAGGTGGCTCGGTGCCTTTATTGCCATCCACGTTTGCCATACCCCACACCGATCCAGAGAGGACTTGGATGTAGAGCTTGGCTGGCCACGACATTAACTAGCTGGCCTCGCACCAGCTAAAGGACCAGGTAATGAAGGAGACTACCGCTTCCTATAGTACCCCCGGTCACTGTGGCCTCGGCTCAGTGTACCTGGACCTTAACCAGCCATCTGGGCCATATTGGGCCAGGTAAAGAGCCCTGAGGTAATACTTCAGAAAAATTCTGAAAATACTACTGGCCCTCGGGTGGTAACAGCTTTTGGCATTTCTAATGATGGCGGGCCACTAACAGAGACACCACAGATGCTCCTCTACAAAGCTTTTTGTTTGAAAAAAACTGTCTGTGGAAGAGTGCCATACGACCGCACTGAACCCGAGGTTTGCTGTGCTGTGCAAAGCCAGCAATGTACAAGCCGCAAAACTAATTTGTTTGGGGCAAGACCTGCCGAAGCACAGGATGACGAGGCCAAGACCTCTCCGCCTCATGAGCCGAACCCCAACAGCCACCCAGGGGTTTCATCACTACGAGGCATCCTTGTGCCACCTTCCCACAACAGGCACAGCCAGCCTATGAGCCATGGACAGGAGGCAGAGTCCGAGCATTCCCAGGGAGAGAGGGCAGGAAGGCCAGACCACACAGGCTGTAAAACCTAAGGTAGTACCTTCTAGTCCCTTGTGGGACAAATCACACACCTCTAATTTACAAGTTGGGGGGAAGGGCCTAAGAACATTTTTTGAATGAATGGATTGGATTACATAAACCCCGTTCATACTGCACAGTGTAGTAGGGTTTAAAATTGAGTTCCTTCTTGGCTCAGCACCACGCCCACTCAAAATTATACCAAACCGCACATACTGTCGCTCAACAGGAAAGGTATGAGATACAGGCTTAAATTTCAGGTTTAAAAGCAAAAGGGGTGATCAGAGGTCTCGCCCCCAGAATCACACCAATTTGTAATCGAATATATTTCCTAAGCAAAAGAAAGATGGAGGGAGTCCGTATTATCATAAACTTGACGGAACTCAATACCCATGTGCAAGTATAAACAATTTAAAATGGACAACTTTGTACAGCTATTCAGCTGGTCTCCAAAGGATGTTATATGGCTTGCATTGACCTAAAAGATGCTTAACTCCCATCTATACATCTGGGAACAAAGGAGATATTTGAAAATTTAACTGGATGGGGCAGATTTGACAATTCAGCATTGGCCGAATGGTCAGACTTCGGCACCCAGCCTTTTACAAAATTACTAAAACCAGTTTGTGATGTCTTAATATATGTATATTCTAATAATTGGCAACGCAAAGGATCAGCATAGCAAATCTGTTTCATTCAGCTACCAAAACTCATGCTTAAGAGGTGGGATTTGTAATCCATCCAGTTAAGTCTAAATTGACTCCAATCAAGGTAATTGATTACCTAGGTTTACAATCCACTCAAATCAAATGTCAGTGACTCTCTGCCAGCTGGCAAGACAATTAGACTGGAAGATTAGCCTGCAATAAGCTAATTGCTAATCAGAAGGCCAACAATCAGCCAAGTAGCAAGCAAATAGCAACTTTGTTGCAGCTTTTCCAGTGTACGCTAGACGTTTAGCATTACCAAAATTTACAAATAGCAAAGGAACGACCCTCAAAGCTCATGCAGGCAATTTCGGGAGCTTATGCATTGTACCACCAACGCTATGCGGATAGTTCACTGGTGTCTACCAATGTAACATCACTGTTCTAAAAAATTCAAATGACACACATCGGTGAAGAAGAGCGAAACCGATGCAATGGCCTGGGCTGAGGGCAACGGACACCACTCCAGCTGCATGGCAGATGAATGTGCAGAGTCATTAATCCTACAACAATAATGGCATTAACTACTTAGAATTGGTTGGGAAACTCTATGGCTTAAAGCTTATTTGCAACAATATGCATCATGGTGCATGTAACCAACTTCAGATTGACAACACCACGGCAGTGGCCGTATGTCAATCACATGGGTGGAATAAAATCTGAGAGTCAATGTGATAAATTGGCAAACCTATCCTTTGCATTGGAGTACTGCTAGGAAACATTGGTCATGCTATTCTACCTGCCAGGTAGATATCATAGTAAAGATTAAATGAGAACTTATACCATTTTGGATAGTTTGATCCTTATTCTATGAGGAATTACGATGATGATTACGTGAAGAAGCCCTGCCAAGCACCTCGCGCATACTTCAAAGCATGCTGCGTTAAAACACAGAAAACGATAGCCAAAGGAACATAGTAAGGCTTTAGAAGACTAAGATCCTACCAGATGATCCTTTGAATATGAGGGCCGGAGCGGAGGGCACGCTAATCCCTCATCGTTAAACTCCCTATAAAAAAGTAACAAACATCAAACTGGTAATTCTCGTTTAATCTTACTATTTTACTTCGGATCCCGTGAAGTGACAATGTGAAGATTTCCAATGCGCTGTGATTCACTCCACTCCATACAACACACTGCGTCAGTTGACACAGTAAGTGGAATAAATAATGTATTGAACATTGCATCGAATTTATCCACTAATCATTTTTTAAATAACAATACAGTACTAACCCCTCGCTTATCCCCGGGAAATTAACAAATCAAATCAGATTAACAATTACAATCAAATCAAATGGAACCCAAAACACATGCCCCAAACCCTGGCCACTGTACAGACGTTTATCATAAATTTTAAGAAAAGTGATTCCTTAGACCATCCTGCAGCGGCCTTGCTGCGGTTGTTGATGCCCGCCTGTGGGGTGAGAATTTTAAAACACATGAGTGTCTACTTCCAGCGGCATCCAAAACCCTTTTTTAAACCAATCTAAATAGTTTATACTGACCACCTTTTATGAGGTTTTTGTGACTGATGCAGCATTGGCAGTCTTCAGAGCCACTAGACTCTTAGGTTACCTTGATATATTGACTCGGGTGCTTAACTACTCATAACCTATGGTCAACCGGGTATGGCTTTAAAACTACTTTGATCCTGCATTCTTGGCCTGCTTTGTTTTTGATTAAATCATATACACATAAAACTAATGTTAATCTGCAGAAGAATACATGCTATCTAGTCATAGCTTTTGCGAATGTTTGCACTCGTTTGCACTGATACTATCGCATGAGCTTAACCACTTTAAGTGATTAACTACCTGTAAAGAGCAATTATGTAATTGAGCCCATTGCCGAAGCAAGTTGAGAACTATACTGAGCCATCCCAGATTTCCTGTATATCTAGGTTCAGGAGGATTTTTGTTACAAAATGCCTCTCATGAATCGGATAACTAACGGATTGAGACCCTATAGGTTTTTGTTTTTCTGAAACTGCCCTAAAATAGGACAGGAACACAAGCACCCAAGTACTACTAATGGCACTATAACTCAAGTATTATATCAAAAATGCAACATAGCAAGTAACTCCAATATATCCATGTATGCTTTGCAGTATGAAATAAGATATATCTGACTGAAACAAAAACTCCGCATTTAGTTCTTAATATGGCACACAAATATTTCTTAGTGCTATCTCTCCAACTGCAGTTTGACAGCCATGGGTCCTATGTTGACAGTCCAAAGCCTTGGAACGGTCTGTGTCAGAACCTGCAGATCAACCAATAAATATGATCATGTAATGGGATGACGTTCTCTGTTACTGGAAGCAAACCAACAACTTACTGAGTTGGGGAGAGTCATGAATGGCTGATGTCATCATTCTGAGCACCAATGGTAACCATGGCACTATTATTGGTGAGACATTTGCCTAAACACGCAGAATGTGGGAAGCATAAAATAATGTACTTCCCCAATGTACGAGAAGCATCCACCGCTACTGCTCCCTGGATCGGTTCCCATGAAACATATTTATGCAAACTGGTGATTTAGGCCTGGATGCAACAGAGCAATATCTGCAACCCATAGCGGCTGACAATTTATTTTAAAACTTCACGATTTGTTTTTTTTTTTTGTAGAATATTTTTATTAGAAGTAATACATATTAAGAAGGAAATAATAAAAAATTCAGAAAAAAAGAAAATATTATTTGTCCACATACATCTTAATTATTTTTAAAATTTACAGTCAATCCATTTTGTACTTTCTATATTTTTTTTTATTTTTATAACAGTAGGAATAAAGATAGTTAATAAAAAGAAAAAGATATTAAGAAAGAGATAAATAAAAGTGAGTGGAATATTAAGCAAGATATTCCTTCATTGGAGATATATTCCATGATCATTTTGTAAATAATACTTCATCTATTCCATCATTCCAGGCAATCAGTCATGGCCTCGAACCGACCACTTAACCCTTTAAAATATTTCAATAAAATGGAGACCATATTCCTCTGAATTGATCTAACCTGTCCATTTTGGACTAGTCTTAAATCGTTCCATATGAAGTGTCATCCACATGTCAGTAATCCACAATTTTGATTGTAAGTGGATATGGACCGCCTTTTTCCAAAAATCTTAATATTAATTTTACCAATTATTAAACTATAGACCAATAAAAATTAATTGTTGTGTTTTTATAATCTGATCCGTTTCAAATATTCCCAAATAATTATTGTTGAGTCTGGAATTAAATTTGCAATTAACTACATTCGAGATTATCTTAAAAATTTCTTGTCCAAAAATTAGTAATCTTTGTACTTTTGTGAATGAATGCATTTGATTAGCTTCTAATTGTTGACATTTATCACATATAGCACTGAAACATTTGAGACCATTTTGTTTAATTTGGATTTGAGAAGTGTAATCTATGTATAACTTTAAATTGTATCAAGGATTTAGTGTCTGGCATTTAATTGAGCAATGAGTGTAATAATGTTGTAAACTTTCATTCCATACTTCTCTACTAATTTACTTGACCTAATTTGTTTTCCGTGCTTGCCTATTTTTTCAGTATTTGGTAAATCATTTTCTCATTATAGGATATTATAAATAATGATATTAATTTTTCTGTATTCGGATTGTTTTAGGACATTCATGTAAAATTTCTGTCTTTCTATTCCTAAAAATCTGGTGTATTTGATTTAACATAATCTCTAATTTGTAGATATCTAACGTATTCTTTGGAGTGTATCCATAATTTTGATTGTATTGTATATTCCTGAAATGGAAAGAAACAAACTTTCCCTGTAGAGATCACCCATCTTATTTATTCCATAGTTCTTCCATTTTTAAAAAAACCTTTATCCATCAATGAAGGTTTTAAAAGTAACAATGTTTACAATTGGAAGAGCTAGTGGTTATATTCTGTAATTTTAATGTTTTTTTTAATTGTTTCCAAATACGTATAGCACTTTTTATTATTGGGTTTTACTTATAAATTTTCTTATGTATTTTAGTGTTAGCAAATAAATCGAGCTAATTTCGAACGGTGAAAACAGTCTTCCTTTTCCATTTTTAACACCCCCAATAAAAACTTGGTTGTTTATCTAGTTCTTCCAACCAGAAATTTCATATTTTTTTTTATATTAACTGCCAATAATAAAACATAAAATTAGGCAGTGCAAAACCTCCATTCTTTTTGATTTACATAGAATGCTTTTAAATTATTCTATGGTTCTTATAATCCCAAATAAAATTGGTAACTATAGAGTCCACTTTTCTTAAAAAAATGTTTAGGAAGATATATCGGGAATCATTTGAAATCAAGTATAATAATTGTGTGGAAGAAAAATCATTTTTTATAGCATTAATCTTACCTAGCATTGAAATAGGTAATGTTTTCGCAATATTGGATATTCTTAAATAATTTATTCAATAAAGGTGGGAAAATTAGATTTAAATAAAGAATCATATCTTTTTGTTACATAAATTCCAAGAAATTTGATTTTTTCATTTGCAATGTTAAAAGGATATTGTTGTAATATATGTTATTTATATATAAGTTATTTCCCATTATTGGCATACGTAAGTTCACTTTTATTCCAATTAATTCTATCATCTGAAAACGATCCAAATTGAGTTATCAAATCTAATAAGTTAGGAATAACTAATTTCCGGCTTTGTGATATAAAGTAATACATCTATCTGCGTATAAAAGAGATTTTATTTTCAGTTTCTTTAGTTTCATGCCAGTATATTTCTCGATGCAATATCACAGATTTTGCTAGTTGGTTCTATGCAAGTGCAAACAGTAGTGGAGATAGATTAAAGGGCAACCTTGTCTACAGCTCGGAATAAGTTAAATTTAGTTGTTAACATTTGGTTTATTAATATTCTAGCTGTTGGCTTGGTATATATAGTAATTTAATCCAAGTTATAAACTTCTCCCCCACTGAAAAAATTCCATAACCGAAAATAAATAAGACCATTCAATCTCATCAAAAGCTTTCTCTGCGTCCAAACGAGATAATTGATAAATCCTTATTAATGTTTTTTTTTTGTTTTTCGAGTATATAATATTAAATAATCTTCTCAGGTTGTTTGAGGAGTATCGTTTTGGTATAAATCCTGTTTGATCTGAATGAATTTGTTTATTAATCACTGTGTTGAGTCTTTGTGCTAGTATTTTGGTTAATATTTTTTGATCAGTATTTAAAAGAGATATAGCTCTATATGACACTGGATCATCCAGATTTTTATCTAATTTAGGAATATAGGGTTATAATTGATTTCATTTAATGTTTCTGGTAATTTCTGTTGTGACATAAATATGTTTTCATAAGTGTTTTCAAACGTGGGGCTATCATATCATAAAATATTTATAAATTTCTGATCCAATACCCATCTGGTCCTGGAGTTTTACATTTTCAATGATCTAATAGCTTCTTCCATTTCTTTAGTATTATTTCAAACGTTTAATAATTCTCTATCTTCCAAGTCCAGTCCTTTTAAATTACAATTTTTTAAGAATGTTTCTACTCCTATCTGATTTGTCTTTTGTTTTAGCTGAATATAAATTTTTATAAATATTGCAAAAATCTCTCGTTTATTTCTTTAGTTTGTACTAGTAAATTCCCCTTTATCTGATTTAATCCTATAGATTAATTTTTCTCCTTCCAATTTTCTTAATTGACGAGCCAATAATTTATGTGGCTTGTCACCATAATTCAAATTGTATTTGTTTAGTATATTGGTATAGTTTTAACAACTTGGTCTGATTTGTATTTTATTTAATTTATATTTCAATGCAATGATTTTAAATTATGTTTTATCATGGTTGGATTAATAGCATTCTCTGTATCTAACTGTTTAATCTCCCTTTCCAATGCCTGTTCTACTCTCCGATTTTCTTTATTATAAAATGCTTGAGAAGATATCATACTTTCCCGAACATACGCTTTAAAAGTTTCCCAAAAAGGCACAAAGATTTTTTCTTGGCGTATCATTTTTATTTCAAGAAAATCTTGATCTGTTTTGTGATATATTCTTGAGTTATTTAGACTTTTAAAATTTTTTTGTGGGTTTAAATCTCCATTGTCCTTGTTTTTCCATTTTACCAGTTATTTTCATCTTAAAAGTTAAAGGTGCATGATCTGAAATTATAATATTATGATATTTCGTAATTATACGTAAGTGGAATAAGTTTTAAATCTACCAGAAAATAATCTATTCTTGAATAGGTTTTATACACAGGTGAGTAAAATGAGTATTCTCGTCCATGTTGGGTTTTGCAATCTCCAAACATCTTTAATATTACTAGTGTTATATATGCATTTATTAACTCACTGGAATGCGATTTCGTTTCCGTTGTTTTGATGTTCTATCCAAATTAGGGATTCTAGTGTACAATTTAAATCTCCCCCCCTCCAATTATTAGATTGTGTTTTGTGATAATTCAGGGATAGTTAGTATTAAATATTTTTTTTAAAAAACAACGGATATCAAAATTTGGGCCATATACATTGACAACAATCACTTTTTGTGTATATAAATTCTCCTATTACAATATATATCTACCGTCACTATCAGTTATTGTTGAAGTATGTTTAAATGCAGTACCATTTATGAATTAATATTGCTTACACCTCTAGATTTGTGTGTGGAAAGAAGAATGATAATTGACTTTATCAATCCATTTAGCCTTTAATCTATGTTCTGCTCTTTTTTTAAATGTGTCTCTTGGATAAATCCAACATCTATTTTAAGTGCTCTTAAATGTGCTAATTACTTTACCCCTCTTAATTGGTTCGTTAATAACCTTTAACATTCCAATACAAACATTATTCCTCCACTCCCCATATTCGTATGTAAGTCTTGCATCTTTTATCTAAAGGGATATATAATAGAGCAAATGGTTCATTCGACATACCTGACTTTACACCTGAACTTCGAATAGATGAATTTCAAGACCTTGAGTTTCTCTCACATATATATTCCTTTGCATTAATTTATAATACCACTCAAATGTAAAATAATAATGACAAGAAATAATATTAAAAAATGGATAGATAAGAGATTAGTTAGGTGCACAAAGAAAGAAAAAACTACATCTAGTATTAGTGTAGTTAGTGTTAGCCATACTAACATGGCTAGCAATCTAAAGACTTCGTAGTGAATGTTAATAATTTATCCATCTCCATGATTCACTAAAATTATTTATTCCATAAGAAAAAAACAATATTATTTAAACCGGGGCATTAAACTATTGATGTGTACAAAGTTCATAGTCAAATATATACTAATATATATACTTAATGCTTATTACAAACTATAATAATAAGTATAAAAAAAAGGAAAAAAAAAACAAATTATAGAAAAAATATAAAAATAGAAAAGAAATAAAAGTACCGGGGGATAAATGAAGTCAAAATTTATATTTTGTGTATTTATATTTACTATTTACTTAATTCGAAGTTAATCAGTTATAATTAATTATTAATCAATAATTAGCCGTTATTAGCTCTAATTAATAATGATGTATTAAATTTAATATATGTTTATATATGTTAATATATGTTAATTATTAATATTAGTAGTGTTAGTATTCTAATTATTAGTATCCATGGAATAGTCTTCGATCCGTATCTCCTTGAGTCAGCTCCCATCCGCCTCCTTCTTCTCCGTCTTCTTTAGATGAAAGAAGTCCATAGTCTATTGCAATCTTCAAGCAATCTTGAAAGTATGGTTTAATTGTTCATTTAATTCATCTTTGAAGATTTCATTCAGTCTGCTTCTCGCTCCTTGATCCCTTGGGCAAAACTCAATGCGTCCTCTGGATTTTTAAAATAATGTTCTTCCTGATTGTAGGTGACTCTCAGTGTGGCTGGACATCTCAAACTATACTTCAGATATTCTTCACTTCCCTCAAAATTCTTTTGGTCTCTTTGAACGCATTTCTTTCGCTCTTGGAAACCTCTGCTGCGTAATCTCGGTAAATACTGATCGAATCTTCTTCATATTTAAGATTTCTACTTTTTACAACTTTATTCATCATATCTTCCAAAACGTAATCATACTGGACTTTTACTATCATTTGTCTTGGAGGAGCATCTTGCTTAGTATAAACGTCTCATTACTCTGTGTGCTCGGGCTAGCAAAGGCATTTTCTTCCAGAGGTAAAAACCTTCTTGTAGTAAGTTTGCAGTAAACTCTCGGGTATCTTGATTATTTTCTCATCCTTCTCAAATACCCACGATCCTTAGGTTCTGCCTTCTCTGGCGTCCTTCCAGCTCAGTACACTTATCAGTAATTAGGCCCAGTAAGTCAGATAATCGTTGATTTTCTTTCATTCGAGTGTTTTCGTATATTAGTCTGAGTAATTGTTTCGACTAGTTCTTCAATGTATTTTATGGATGTTGATTGCACCTTAATTTTCTTCCAGCTCAGGCTCCATTTGCATTTCCACCTTATTTTCAATAACTTCATTCAACTCTTCCATTATACTTGTAAATTTTTCCGTCACTACTTCTGCAATTTCCTTTCGCAGCATATCTGATAAATCCGTAGTCGAAAGACTAATTTCAGACTTTAACTCCTTCATCTCCATCTTGATTTTTTTCATCTCCTCCCCAAAATTCATTTTTTCCAATTCCATCTTTAATTCCAACTTCATTTCTTTTTTAAATTCTGCCATTTCTTGCACAAAAATTTTATTAAGTTCTTCCAATTCCGATTTTTTTTTTCGATTTTCTTGATACATCTTCTAGGGACTGTGTCCTACCTGAGGCCGAGGCTTCAGTCGGGCCTTGTTCTTGTTCAACCGTTTTCTTTAGATACCGGAGTTTGGATTTCTCCGGTGGACTGCGCTGTGTTGCCATTATGGGTCACGTGCCTGATGACGTCACTCACGGCAGCCGGTGTAGAAGCAGCAGATGCAGAATCAGCAGCAGCAGCAGGTAGGTTTTCTCCCCGTTTTCTCCCCGTTTTTTTCTCGTTTTTTCACGGAGGTGGCTGGCGTTGCCTTCTAATCCTCCATAGCGCCACCGGAAGTGAAACTTCAGGATTTTATCATCCATTTTATGTTGTCATTGAACTTTTGTGACCTGTTGTCTGCCACCACATTGTTTCTACCTGGTAGGTAGATAGCTGAGACCCAGATGTTTCTGGAAATTCACCAGTGCCACATGAGGTTGGCCAGATTATCACATGATACTGACCTTATTCCCTGCATGGGATTGATATATGGCACAGCCATGGTATTATCAATCTGGAGTTGAACATGTAAATTATTCATTGTTGAACAATAAACTTTTAATCCATAGAATGCACCCAGCAATTCTAAAGTAAATTTATACCATGCCTGTGCAGGATTAAATCCTCTTGCCCACTCCATCTACCGCCACAGCTAGACTCACTGTCTGTAGCTCCCCATCCGGCAGCACTGACATATGTCTGTAAAGCACTGAAGGTTGCTGAACCAAAATGTTTTTGGTAGTTTGTACAATATTGATAATCCACCATTGTAATGGTTATTGGTTATGGTTGGTAACTGCATAGGTCTATCAAAATGACCTGCATGTTAAAGCTATGGGTTCTGGTTGGTAACTGCATAGGTCTATCAAAATGACCTGCATGTTCTTTAAGTGCTAGTTCCTCTAGCTCATTGCATACTTGATAGTGCAGTGGGTACAAACTGCACTGCAGGGAAAGCTGCCACCAATTTACCAATAACAGTAGCTACTTTTTGGATGGAGGGATATTGTTTTTCAGCGAGACTGGTACAGACCTCTCTGACCTCCCACAGCCTTGGCTGTAGGCAAAGTCATTGACATATCAACTGAATCAATGACAATCCCAAATAAACAATTTTTTAGGATGACTCTAACTTGGATTTGGTTGGATGGACCAGGAACCCTAACCTTTCAAACAGGTATTTGGTTGCTGAACCGATTCCTCAGCTGTCTCCTGAGTGTTGCTTATGATTAAAATATAATCTAGATAAGCCATTACCATGTGATTCTGGGCCCGAAGTGGCACCAGCACTGGTTTCAACAATTTCTTGAATAGCCTAGGAACTGAGGTTAACTCATTGGGTAATGCTTTTAAATTGCCACAGCTGTCCCATCCAAACTAAATTTCAAGTATCTCCGATACTGATGATGAATTGGTACTGAATAATATGCATCTTTTAGATCTATAGTTGCCATATAACAGCCTTTCGCAGTATTGAAGGTGTCCATTTTAAAATGCCTATACTGAACATAGGAATTTAACTGGTTTAGGTCCAGAATGATTACATCCCCCATCTTTTCTCTGTCTGGGGAATTATATTGGACACAATTTGTTGAGGATGGTTTGTCGTCATCTCAATTACCCTTTTTTGGGATAAACTGTAATTTCTTATTTTACCTGCTGAGTTTGTGGTGCAGAAAACCCAATAATCTACTAGGCATATTCTGTACAAGCAGATCAATTCCTGACATAACTGTATTCGGGCTTGACACAGTGTCTAGTATAAACCGATGAGATGTTATGCAGCACCATTCATCATAACTAATTGCCAACCTAACCCCAACCGGAGGTTGTTTCCCAGAATCTTATCCTGGACGGAATGAATCCGGTACCTCCGCTACAGTCGGCCTTTACTTCCTTCTGCCCAGAGTGGGGTTGTAGCTGGGATACACAGGTGAGTAATGCCGTCGTCTCACTGGCCGCACTCTGCTTGGCCCTGACCCTGATCCGTCACCTATCGCGCTGAAATCGACCTCTGCGAGGTGGCATCCTGGCAGAAGGAACATATGTCTTCATGAGACAGATTGTTTTTGCATGTTTCCTCCAGGTCCTTGACTTGTTTGAGGAGGTCCACCCAAATAAATAATCTGGGCTTGGATATTGGTGGACCTACATAGAGCTGCAAACTTCGGGTTCAAAGTCGGTTTGATGGCTATCTTCCTGATGCAATTGACTCAAAGTAGGCGTTGCAGAACAGGCAGTATATTTTGTTGAGTACCAACATCGGTGTCCCCTGGAGCTTCCCCAAATGCCTGCTGCCAACAACTTGAGGACGTGTTGAAATCTCACTTCTTGTCCCCGCATCGTTGCACTCATTTGTGCCCTTGCCGAGTTCACGGTGGGCATTTTGAGTGAAGCACAGTTTACAGGTATTTTGTAATGTGTGGCAGTCTTCTCCATGATCGTATCCTGGAGCTGGTGAGAAGCCATGTAATTTACATTGGTGGCTAGAGTTTTCTCGATAGCCTCACCAGTCCCTTCCGGTTTTTAGCGAAGTTAACGCTACGTCCGGGACACCTGGAGCAACGCTCGTGTGCTCTGGTGTGTGCACAAAAACAGTGACACCAGCTTCAGGGTCAGATTCCTCGTGTCCTGCTTCTCCCGAGTCATGTTCTAGGGTCTCTTCCAGCCCTAAACATGGTGCTGAAGAGGATGATTCCCACTGTTATCCATAAGCGGTGTAGTCTTCTTTGCTGTATGGACCTCTGCGAGAGGCTGTGTGGGCAATCCTAGGGCATTCTACCCCAATTGAAAATTTCCATGGCTCTTTAAATTTGAGCATTTTCCCATTTAGTTGAGCCATCGCCATACCTTTAAATTAAAAGGAGGGAGTCTTCCACATCATCAGACTCATGAGACAAATGAGCATGAGAGTACTTTATGTTGGTATTCCTGAGTGCCCTGAAGCACTGGAAATTGATGGAGGCAGTTGAGCTGCCAGTAGAACAGTGGCGGGTATTGGAGCTGGCATTAGCGCAGCCGTTATCTCCAAACCCGATCTAAATAGCGGTAATAGCGGGAGCCGGCTTTAGAGCAGCCGTTATCTCCCGACCCGATCTATAAGTGGTAACCGCGGTCCCCGCGCGTTCCACTCTATTACTGCAGTTTATATTAATAATTCCATATTACCAACTCTGCGAGCCAGACTTACAGAGTTTAAAAAAATACTCGCATGAAAGGCTTAATATTGACTTACCTGCGGGTTACTACTTGCCGCTGGTGGAGCTGCGCTCTCCAGCCCGTTAGTGCGACATGCGTCGGATGTAATGATGCGCATGTGCCTGGCGGGGCTTCTTCACGTAGTCACTCATGTGACTCCGAAGTAAAATATGGTGGCGGACACTAGATCACGGAAATTTAAGGATAACACAGAATGGATATTGAATCATGAAGTGTTTACTGACATTGTTGGCCAATATGGCACGCTGGACATTGATTTGTTTGCCTCCAGGTTGAATCACCAGTTACCGAAATATGTCTCATGGGAGCCCGATCCAGGGGCAGTAGCAGCGGATGCTTCCACACTGCATTGGGGAGGAATGTTCTTATATGTTTTCCCTCCTTTTTCCCTCATCAGCCGATGCTTGGTCAAAATAAAGCAAGACAATGCCACAGGTATTTTGGCAGTGCCAGAATGGCCTACACAATCTTGGTTCCCACTTGTCATGGGAATCATGACACAGACAATGATGGCTGTTACCAACAGCAGGGAGCTGCTGGTACACCCGGTAACGGGGGACCATCATCCACTACATGACCGAATCAATTTGTTGGTTTGCAGATTCTGAGGACACCTTTCCTGGGACTCGGACTGGCTGATCACACGGTGGATGTTATTACAGCAGCCTGGAGGGACAGCACACAAAAGCAGTATGTCTCCCACATCAAAACGTTGGAGACATATTGCCGGACGTTCAACATCACATATGACACAGTGGGCATCACGGACATATTAGAATTCCTATCTACTTTATATCATGACTAGAAATTAGGCTACAGTGCCATCAACAGTGCCAGGAGTGCACTGTCCTCGTATATAGTACTGGGAACGGGGGCCTTACCATTGGGGAAGCATCCTCTCATCACCAGATTCATGAAAGGCATATATAACACTGCAACCCCCAGGCCTCAATATACCAACACATGGGATGTAAGTGTGGTGCTGACGCTACTCTACTTACTACTACTTCCGACAGTGGGGCCCAGCCACCACATTATCCTTACATAAGTCACCCTCAAGGTGGTCATGCTAATGGCGCTCATTACGGCACAACGAGTCCAGACCCTACAAAAACTGCGACTCGACAACATGCACAACACTGCCAACACCATAACTTTTATCATTTATGACTTAGTAAAACAGGGCAGGGCCGGAGTGCCAGAGCCCAGGCTTGAATTCTTGGCATACCCGAAGATCCTCGACTATGTGTGGTAGATCACTTGCACCAGTATATTACAGTCACCAGCAGCCTCAGAAGCACAGAGTTAGCTGTCCTAATCAGCCACAAAAAAAACACACCATAGGGTGTCCACACAAACCATCTCCAGATAGCTAAAAGAGGTATTGGCACTTGCAGGAGTAGATACTGATATTTACCAAACTCACTCCACCAGGGTAGCATTAACGTCGGCAGCAAGGGCTATGGACATGCCCCTCGACAACATCCTAGCGGCGGCAGGACGGGCCAATGAGAGGATGTTCCACCGGTTTTATACCAAACCCATTGCCGTACCGGGAGTGTTTGCACAAACCATTTTGAATTCTGTTATAGTTTCCCCCCAGGTTGAGCGGGGTCATTATTTTTTTCATTTTGCATTAAAGCAACAGTTTTGTTACCTAACTATGTTATGTCTGAATGCTTTAACATTTTTTCTCACTCATCCATGGTCAATCCATTCAGTGTGTGACGCCTGGATTCGAACCGGCGTGAAATCACAGAGCTTTGAAATCTTCACATAGTCACTCACGTGACTCCGAAGTAAAATAGTAAGATTAAACAAGAACTTACCAGTTTGAAGTTTGATCTTGATTTTTTGAGGGGTTACGATGAACGATTACGTGCCCACCGCTCCCAACCCTCATATTATCATGTCACCTGGTAGTTCTAGTTTCTCCAAATCTTACTATCTTTAGGTCAACTTATTTTTATCTGTGATTCCACACCGCTGCTTTGAAGATTGACGCGCATGACAACTGATGGCCTTCTTCACGTAATCGCTCATCGTAACTCCTCATAAAATCAAGATCAAACTTCAAACTGGTAAATTCTCATTTAATCTTACTATTTTAATTCGTTATTTACAGTTGAAATATGCTCTGAACCTCGAACGCAAAAGTAGCCAATTGGAAGATGTGTTAGATCGATCATTAGTTATTGGCTAATGACAATCGTCATAACACAGCGGTTCAGTAATACCAAGAATCAATATGGCCGCCTCCAGTGTAGAAAATGCAACGTCTTTGAGCGACGAAAATACTCGTGAAAAAGAGTGTTTTGTGTGAATCATTCCGTCCAAAATGTGCATAGTTTTACCATTCTCAGAGAAGACATGGGCACGGTTTTTAGAATATGTCACAAAATGGAAGACATTGCATGGTCCATAAGCAAAAACTGTGAGAGATTAGGTTGTTCAAAATGCTTGAATGTCAACAAGCTAACAGGAGAGAGAACATTTCTCAACCTTGCTCTTGTCATCTTGCGATCTGGTAAACAGGGGCAAAACAGAACAATTCGCAAGAAATTCATTCTTGCGACTGACACGTACAGGCAGATCTCCGTTAAGAATGCTGAGAGGACCGATAGAGCAGCTAGTGTCTCCCAGGTGATGAGAATCTATGGTCAGTCCGTTCCCCAGCAGTGGAAGAAGTTTCTATCAAATGGAGAGAACAAGGAATCGCTAGTAGAATATCTGGATGAAACGTGGACTAAGGTTTCGACCTCAGAGGAGTTGAGAGGAGTTGAGGTGTTCTTGGCACACAAGAGGACATGCCATTCATTCTCACTTGGAAAGGAGGCAAATGAGCAGGTCATCAAGGTAGAAGTGACAAATCTCTGCTCCACACAGGAAGAGGCAGATAAACGCATGTATTTGTACGCATCCTTTGCAGCCAGTACCAGTGCTGACGTTCTCATTGTGAGTCCGGATACCAACATATGCATCATTGGTATTGCTCTTCAGACCATCATTCCAGCACATCTGTATTTCCACACAGGAAGAGGAGCAAATTTGCGGACTATTGTTCTGCAGACCATTCGGGGAAGCATTGGAGATGATGTCAGCCGAGCATTGAGAGGCCTCCATTGCTTCACCGGATGTGATAGCGTCAAGCTCCTTTTATGGAAAAGGAAAGAAGAAAGCCCTTAATCTGCTTCTGAAGGAGAAGGTGATCTGTCATGCCTTCAGAGGGCTTGGGGAGCGATTTGACTTGCAACCAGACTCAGCAGCAGCACTGGAGGTGTTTGTGTGCAGGCTGCATGTGCATGTGCAGTGTGCAGGCTGCATGGAAGATGGGGAGCTGGCCATCAACTGGATGAACCTTCCTCCTGCTCCAGAGAGTGTAATGGTACTGGCATATTGCTCTGATAACTGTAAAAAAGAGCCAGTGAGGAGATGCAGACATTTGTACATGTCTGCATAACAATGTACCATGCACAGATCTGTGCAAGTGTGCCAGAAATAATTGTTGTAACATCACTGGACACAATGCTGTTGAAGATGATAGTGAAGATGAATGTAATAAAGCTGACAGCGAAGGTGAAGTGGAGTTGCCTGTGACAGTGGGTGTAACCTGTTATGTGCGAGTCCCCCATGATCATGCACCAATGTCACCACCTCAAGGAGGGTGTTAGTGGATACTATTTTCAACTCAATAGACCATTATAGCAACACACTTAACAATAAAAATAACAGCAGAGAAATTATGCTGCAGACGCAGTTTATTAACACTATCAAATTTAATGCACATGTCTCTTTGCCAGCCAAGTAACAATGCATATTCTTCAGCTGGGGTGCAGAAAATCTGTTTTCTTTTTCTTTGTTCAAGAATGCAGCATACATTTTTCAGACATCAGTTGTTGCCATGACGGGAAGCTCAGGCAAGCTTTGGGTCATCATTGGCATGAAATTTGAATATGTTAATAAAATTGGTCTGCAGCATAATTTCTCTGCTGTTATTTTTTTGTAAGTGTGTTTCTTAATGTTTTTTCTAAATATTGTATACTTTATACATGTATAGTGTGTTGTATGTACACATGTACGAATAATTTGAGCCAGCAGTTCCCATGCAGCACAACATGTACACTTATGAAAAATAGTACGTTGCTTGTGGTGCTCTTGACTTTCATTTGCCAACCTTTTCCCTCACAACCAAAACCCCAGTTGTAGGTCACTGAATCAAATATCTGAAGGAATATTGATCCCTTGACACATGTTTCTGAACACCTAATGGGCCTGTCCACGGGCGATTTTTCAGCAGACTGCCGGCGACGGTCAAGTTCGTAGCACTCGCCTGAAAATCCGGAACTGCAATGTGAGTGTCAAAGTGGAACGCACACACAAACACATCGCAAAGGCTGGGGGGCCAGGGACAGCGGGGGGGAGCGATGTTTGAAATTCACACGGTGCAAAATTAAGGTGGATACAGACACACACTGCGATGAACAGGAAGGTCAACTGCTAGCACAGTGTAACGGTAAGCCTTTAAAAGAAGGGGGGAGATAGGGTAGGGGGAGGACAGGAGGGGAACAAGTGATAAGGCTGCCGTGAGACGGTTGGAGGGTGGAGACGGAGTGGAGAAACATTTAAGAAGCCAGGACAACTTTTAATAAGCCAGAGATACACAGCTGTGAAGTTTGGTGGGTATTTAACATACTGGTCGGATCTCCTTGGTTCTGAAAAACTTGTGCTTGCGTTTTTTTTCCCCCAGTGAGCCAATGGAAATGCCCAGTCAGCAAAGGCAATTAAGTAAAACTACCTATGGCTACCTCGAACTACCTATAAATATACATGGCAACCCCCCACTACAACATGGCAACTTCAACTACAATATATCGATCTTTCCTCCAAGGCGACCATTCCGTTGGTCGCAGAAAATGTTTCAACATGTGAAAAATTTGTGGCGAACAACTGAGGCCGTGACTAGTTTTCCCAAATGGGCCATGAATGAGAAATCACCAGAGACCAGCAGCGAACATTGTGGCCGACCATGTGTGCGATTATTGACGAGCGCAGAGTGCCCTGCACTCGCCTAAAAAGTTGCCGAAGAGGGACAGGGCCTTTATTGAATATTTTTCCATACATGTGCAAGAGTGTGGACATTTTCCTATCGAAATATCCCAATCCAGTGTGAATCATGCAAAAAAAAAATTGAGTGTATTATTTGGAGAAAAATGGAAGAAAATCACATCCATAGCACAGATAAAACATGCTAATCTGCTCAATTTTCAACAGCAAGTCACCTAATATATATGCCATGCTCTGAAGTAAAGTATGTTATGGATATTACATTAATTAGCAACAATCCACAGAAACGAACAATCCACAGAATATTTTACTTTCAAATAAAGGCCCTTAACCTCAATAATAATATATTTTATTCAAACTATGACTCGAACCTCACTTCAGCCAAATCACAATCATTTTAGAAGGATGGAATTTACATTTAGTAAACTGCATAGGCCACACTGTTGAAATTCAACAGTAATGATCTATATGAATCAAGTGAATAAGAACATCAAATTAGATCACTAGCCAACATTAAAGCAGAGGCTTACTTTCAGTGACAATGAAGAAGGAAACACGGACCTTGCATTGAACCAAAATAATCAATGATGTTGACATCTTGAGTAGGCATTTGGTTCATCCTTAATGAAAATCAAATTTGCCCGACAAAAGTTCATCTGTGGGTACACAAAAGGCTGGAGAAACCTCATGTGGTGCAGCAGCATCTAGAGCGAAGGAATAGGCGACGTTTCGGGTCGGAGACCCTTCATACAGACTGTTAGGTTCGAACTGTTTTGCCACTCTGAAACTGTCTATACACGAAATGCACATAATTGCTTTTCAATTAAATTCATTTTACAACTAAAATAGATGGCATGTGATTATACCAATGGGATTAAGGGATTAGTGGAAAATTGATTATTTTTTTTTAACCATGTGGAACACTATAAATTAATTACTTTCTGCACATTGCATCTAAGATGGCCTGTTTCCCCACTTAGGTGACATGTTAGACGAGTGCAGGGAGACTCTGTGCGTGTCACATGATCACACATGGACCGCCACATGTTTTTGCTGGTGTTCTCTGGTGATCTCCTTCCATGATCGCGAGATTCGCGACATTCCTGGAACTAGTCACGGCCACAGTAATTACAAATTTGATAATTACAAAATCGATAAAATCCTCAGTTGTAGTGGGTCACCATGTAGTTATAGGTAGTGCGAGGTAGTCTTAGGCAGTTTTTAATTAATCGCCTTTGCTGCCCGGCATCCATATTCATTGGCTCATGGGAAGAAAAACGTAAGCACGAGTTTTTCAGAACCAAGGATATCTACCGGTAATGTTAAATGCCCGCCAAACTTCACAGCTTGAATATCTGGGCTTATGAAAAGTTGAGTGGATTCTGAAAGTGTCCTCCACTCCATATGCCCCTTCCTCCCCCACTCTTCCCCCTCCCTTCTCCCCCCCCTTCTTTCCCACCCATTCTCCCCCCCGATCTCTCCCCCCTGCGCCCCCCTTCACTCCCCCCTTATTCCCCCTTCCCCCTCTTCTCCCCCCTTCATCCCCCCCTCCCCCCCTCCCACCCCTTTCTCCCCCCTTCTCCCCCCCTTTTCCTCCCCCCCCTCCCCCCCTTCTCCCCCTCCTCTCTCACCCCCTTTCTCCCCCCCTTCCTCCCCCCCTTCTTTCCCCCCCTCTCACCAACCCTCCCCCCCTCTCACCCCCGCTTCCCCCCTCCCCCCCCTCGACCTCATGTTTCTAAAATGAGTTTTGATGCTCTCTATCATGGAAGTGATAAAAAATGTATTACATCAAAGAATAGAAACAAAAATAAATCAGGTGCCAAGAAGGAAAGAACTGAAACGCAAGAAAGTCAAGGAAAAGTGTGTATATTATTCATAGATTCTGTCTTTATTTTTCCGTTGATGTTATCTTTATAACGGGCAAATTGTGCACAATATTCAAAAAGCAAGTTCTTTGTCATTTGGCCTGTCCCATTTTAGGGGCAACATTTTAGGCAGTGCAGGAGACTCTGCCGCTCGCCACATTTCGCTGGTGGTCTCTGGTGAGTCTCTCTTCATGGTCGCGAGAGTTCCCGCATTCTGCGATAGGGGTTTTAGTTAATCCGACCTTTGCTGACCGTATATTTTCATTGTCTCATTGGGGAATAAAAACGTAAGCAGGAGTTTTTCCAGAACATAGGATAAACGAGCCGGTAATGTTAAATGCTCAACAAACTTCACTAGTGTGTAATTCTCTGGCATCATTAAAAAGTTGTCTGGCTTTTTAACGTGTCTCCATTCCTTCACCCCAACCTCCCCCCTCTTTTAAAGGACACCCTTGGGGGTTCTAGCCGTATTAACATTCCTGTTAAATACGCTGTGTGTGTCTGTATAACCTTGGCTTTGCACCGTGTGAATTTCAACAGCGTCTCCACCCGCTTGCCCCTGGCCCCCGCTTTTGTGTTGTGTTGTGGTCCTCCTCTCTGTTATTTTTTTTTTTTTTAGTTTTCAAAAACTTTAATGACACAATCTATAATACACACACTCAAACCATAATCAAAAATGGCAGATATACAACCATTATAGTACAACAAAAACAATCATTGTTCACAATACACTGAACCCACCCCACGCGGTGACCAGCGCCCACGAAGGCCTCCAGAGTTCCCCGTGGACAACCGCAGTTTCTGCTCCAGGGACCACGTGCAACGGTACGTAGCCCTGAAAAGGGGCAGGCAAAGCCGACACTAGCCTGAACCCATCGACCGCCCGCTGCCTGGACCCACGAATGGCCATCTGGCCAGGCCCATGAGCAAACCGACAGGGAAGATCCCCCTCACCCCCACTCGGCTCTCCCCACTCCTGCTTGTGTCCGAACAACTAGAATCGTGGGACCAAAATGCAACCAGAATGTTGAGGACAACCCCTTCAGATATGGTACAGGGCAGTAGCACTCTCACACTCCCCTATACACTGGAACACTCTCTTGCTCGCTCACAGAAATTACATCTGCGGACGAGCACCGTGACCGACTCAAAAGTCTATTACAAACCACCGCTCTGTGCCAACACTCTCCACCCCAGGTCCCAATGTAAAAGTGAACAACTCGCTTATTGAAGGACCCCCACTGAGGACCTCCCCCCGCCTCCAGTGGTAACACCCGTCCGCCATGGTGTATCGGGACGGGAGACAGAAGTAAGGAGGTGCAAAATGTGCAGGTAGCATCCTGTAACATGTGCGTCCTATCGCATCACGAAATGGCAAGCTGGTCCATCTCAGAAAGGCTGCTTAGATTTTGTTGACCGGTACCCGAGAACTATCTCCCGGATCCTAGGCCCGATGAGCAGATCTGCGGAGCGGGGGTAAGCTCTTTCAGTAAGGCACTCTATGCACTCGCCTCTCCTCGACACCGCACGCCATGACAGGGTGAGGACCGGCCACTAACTCCCCAGCCACGACAACCCCCTCCCCTCTTGGAGCTGGAACAACACGCCTGGCTGAAAACAACCAAATTCCCTCACTCCTAGCACATCCCGGAGAAGACAGGCCAGCCCTTAGAGCGGGTACGACTGATACCCGCCAACCGGGAGCCGTGAGACCCCCCCTTAGACAACGACCCCGACGGAAAAAATACGTGGCCAGAGCGTGCCATCGGGTGGTTCTCTTCGTACATGTACCTTCCGCAGAGTCCTATGAGGCGGAGAGCTGCCACCTGGGTACGCACACATACCAAGGACTGGCCGCCCCTCCTCTAACGGGAGACTCAGGACAGCCGCGGAACCCCAGTGCTTCCTATTTTCCCCAAAAGAAATCTACCATCATCTTCTGTAAAGCAGTTGCAAAAATAGAGGGCGGCACAAGAGTAGCCAGCCGGTACCATAACATGGAGGCCACCACTGGTTTATGACCAGCAACCCTCCCACGAAAGGAAAGAACTCCAAAGCGCCTGACCAGACGCACCCAACCGTCGATCATCTTTCGTCCCAACACCCGCCATTTGCCGGCCAAGCCATCCTCAGTGGGACACAGGACACCCCAGATAGAGGATGCTTGGTACTCCACCAAACATTATACCATCTCCTCTGGCAGGGAGGCCACCTGCCACTCACCCACTAAAAGTCCATAAAAACTCTTACTCCGTTAAATCCTAGCAGAAATGCAGCCGAGAAATTCTCCTGCAGTCACTCGCATCCTCCGCAGGTCACCAGGATCAGGTGACATAAGGAGTACTAACATCGGCATACGCCGAAAGAACCACCCTCCACCCCGGCCCAGGTAAGGGCCAGGCCATGTCAACCTCCTCCGAAGAAGACACTGGAAACTCTCCACACAGAAAACCGAGTATAACTGACCCGGACATAGGGCACGGCCCTGATGACGGACCCCCCTCCCAAAATGGAAAAGGAACAGACAAGAACTAACGCACCATTAACCTTCACAAGGCACTCCACTGCAGTGTACAAAAGCGACCCGGGCCACCGAAAATGCGTCCCAAACCCCAAAACGCTTGCACGTCCCGAAAAGGTATTCCATGTTCCACCCTAATCAAAAGCTTCTCCTTATCAAGAACAGAAAAGCTCTGGCAGACCAGTGCCCCTGGCTAGATGAATCAGGTCCCTTATCAGGTGGATGTAATCCTGAATGGACCTGCCAGAGACTGTATCGGACTGGTCAGGAATGAAATCAGTTGAGACAGCCACGGAGTCCAGGCGATTTGCCATCCCCCCCCCCCCCCCCCTCGTGGCAAAAACTTTAAATACTCTGTGCATATGAGAGAGACCGGGCCGCCAGTTCTCTTCAACAAGCGGAGTTTCACCCTTCTTGGGGCAGACAGGACAACACTGCCCTACGCCACGAGAGGGGCATCTCCCTCGGTCCCAGGCTCTCCCCCCAGAACCAACATGTAATCTCCACCCAGAAATACCCATAACGCTCTAACAATCTCTAAAACCGTCAGCCCCATCATACCCAGGGACTATACCCAGCTCACTGAGACAGATGCATGGCACGAGTCAACTTCCAAAGATAAGGGCCATCAAGAAGATCTGCCCCCCCCCTATCTACAGCGGCAGACCTCTCCCACAGATCTCGCTGAGCTCCCTGTTGAATCTATCCGCCAGTGAACATGGACCCATAAAAGGAACCTACCAAGGCACTTATACCCCTCTGGGATCAGTGGACAGAGGAGCCAAGTCGTCTGCGAGCAGCTCACGAGCTGTTTGCGAGCGTCCCCGCCCCTCTCCAGAGAGAAAAAAAGGAAAGGCGAAGCTCGGTCCAGATCGCGCAGCATCTGGACCCGCGACCTCACGTAGGCGCCTCGGACCGCTCAAAGCAGCAGGCTCCCAAAGCTTCCTTCTTCATCCCTGAAACTCTCACCCATTCGCAGGAGTCTTCACCAAAACCGACCCAGACGAGACTGCTGCGTCCAGTATCTCCCCTCTCAAGCCACTCGAACCGCTGAGTCCCTGCATTCTCCGTTCGACCCCGCGAACGTATAATCCTTGACAAAAGGAAACGATGTGAGCTTTCCCCCACATCCCACCACTGCCTAAGGGAAGAAAGCACCTCTGCCTCTCTCTCACTTCCCCCAAAACCCGACAGTATGCCTCCCGTGAAACACGAACCTCTAGTCAGCCCTGATGTTAAAGTGCCAGCACGCGGACCCTGCCCGATCGCGTGCCTGGATTGAAATCCACAGCGCACCAGACCAGTGGTCCGAGCACGGCACCAGCCGCAATGATGCCCCGCCGAACAATACTCCAACAGGAAACAAACGCTCGTGAAATATAGTATCCGGATCAATGCGGAACCACCACCACTCAGACTCTCGCGAAAAAGCAGTGGAATCCGGGTGGAGGTTCGATCCAGGCATCAACCAACTCAAAAGGATTCAATCAACCAGCTCAGCTTCTTCGCTACAGCAGGGCGCAGGAGGGCAGGGCTGAGGGAACGGCGGGAGTACCGTTAGCTCGCTGCCTCGAGATGATGATTGTCAATATCTCTGAGTCTGTCTCTCCGGACCAAGGGAGTGTTCTGATGGACACACTACACACAACGACAGGGCCCAGCGTGTGTTCTGCTTACGGGCGAGGCCACACGAGGCTGACGCGCGCTACGAATCACTAATCGGGGGCACTCGTCCTGAAGTAGCCAGCCTGCCATCGTGCCGGAGCAGGGCATACACGATAATGAAATGCAACGGCATGCCATCCAGGCTAACGGCCAGATGGAGCAACGCCTGCACAACTTCTTGCAACGTTTAAAATATTTTGGCAAAAATTCGGGCCAACAGAAACGCCACCCCACTCGAGTTCGAGCTGAGATGGCTCTGTAGACCCCCCCTTCACTCCAGTCGCCAGTGGGTTCATCACAACAACAGTATGCTCTCTTGCGAGAAAACACACCGCAAATTTCCTCTCTGAAGGACTGATAAAAGCTGAATCTGCGAAAACACTCTCTACTCCTGTTTAAATTTAATGTAGCTACTGTGAATGCGCAGGCACACTAAATGAGATCCTCACACTCCGCCTAGACTCTCTCCTGAGGAACTCCAAAAAGTCCCCAAACTGTCTCGTCTCAGAAGTCAGGAAGATCGCTGTCCTTGTTTACCAAGGATAGCCTCGAGAGTCATTAATCAAAGCTGGCCCAAATCCTCCCACGTTTCTTTTGCAGCACCCATTTTGTTCTGAGAGTATGACATTATTTAGGGAACTCTCGCACCTCACAGATAACTGTTGCATGATACACGGCCCTGGAGTCTGGGCACTCGCCAACCCACTCGCACCTGAATCAACAAGTTTGCCATGCAGCTCCCAGGGTCGTATCAAAAAATTGAAAGACCAGAACCTCTCGAAAGTATCACTAATCCCGCTACACAAACTGGCCCCATCACTCTCCCCCTCCTCCGGCATGCCACCACCCCCCAGGATCAAATGCCAGGGAAGGGTCCCGACACCCCTGACGCAACAAGCAGCCCACTTACTGGCTGGGCTCCCTGCGCTCTCCCATCCACCCTCCAACACTCTGGGCCTGGGGAAGAAAAAACAAGAGCACCCCCAGGGTCCTGTTTGGTACACTGCACGCGTCGAAACTGAAGGAGATCCGACCCGAAACGCCCCGACCTCCACAGCACCCAGAGTACCCTCTCCACAGCAACTCCCAGAGAATCTCCTCTTGCCTTTAAACTCTCCCCCTGCCGACTCAGCCTGAGAGGCAGCACACCCCCCAAGTCAACCTCCATTGGCTCTGATAAGGAGCACAGAGTGGTTACACCAATGCCCCTGAACCTCCACCATCGGGCTGACTCTGCTCAGCCCCGTCCCTCAGGGGGCACACTACCCCTGGGAGCTAACCCATCAATCTGACGTGCCAACACCTCAGTAGGTTCTGAAACGAGGTGACCTCCTCCGCCCAGAGGACACACACCCAGTGGGAGCAACCGCAACACCCTATGAATATAACTCCCCAGAGGTCCCCTGAACGAAGGGGCATCCTCCCGCTCCGAGGACACAACCACCAGAGAGTCAACCGCATCACATAGTCAATATAACACTCGCGAAGATCCCTGAGATAGAGGGCCCAACCTCCCGACCCGGAGGACACCTGTTCAAGACCTACCAACCACATCAGTGGGTGGAAGGTCTGGAGAAAGACATCCCCCTCACTTTGGACCCACGCCTTGCTCTTACTCGCCAGGCACTAACCTCCTTTTTTGTCCCGCTAGCATGTGGCAGTACGGTGACCTCCATAACCTAGAAGTGTCTTCGGCTCCACACTATCCCCATCCACTTTACCACCACACCGGTTTTGCCTTCCCTGCCCCCGTCTGAACCACCTCAGCTCCTTGCTGGACCACGACAGGTGCAAAACTGCAACCACACTGGAGCTGGCAGGCACCCTTGTGGGTGGTATCAGAACTCGGCAGGTGCGCACCCGATCCCGTTTGAAAGGGCGGCCTTTCTCCTCTCCTTCTTCTTCTCTTTCCTCTGCTTCTTCCAATTGCCCCCTTCCTCACCCCCCTCCCCCTGTGCCCCACCTTCAGCCGCCACCCAGTTTGAAGACATGGGGGGCGGGGGCTATCTCTACCTCGAGACCACCGAGGCAGAACCTGCAGGCCCAGATGGGCTACTACTGCCCATCTGCCCTAGCCGGGGTCAGCAGTACCACCCCGCGCCACTGAGGTTTGACGTCTGTTGGTTTTTTTTGTTGGTTTTTTGTTTGTCTATTTTTTTTTCTTTTTTTATTTTTTGCTTTTGTCACGCCGGATGGGCCAGCAGCGCATCCCTGGGCCGCTGCGCTTAGAACTTCTCGCAGTGACCCCGCGAATAGGACACTCCCTCCGGAGATGTCCAAATTCGCCGCACGCATAACACACCGTGCCTTTCCCAACTCCCCTACGCACGGTTCTAGGGAGGTCCCCTATAACTCCACCTCGAAACTCCCCTCAGCGCCATCCCCCTCACCCACCTTCATGAACACCCTCCTCTTGAAACTGAAGACCCCTTTTTCCTCTGGGTCCCCCCCCCCAGGGTGCATGAGCCTAAAGCACTTAGACCGCACCTCCCCAAACTTAGACAGGTGTGGAATATGATGCGTCTGGAAATTCATGTGGGGCAACTCCGCAGAGAATCGGGTCTCACCCTGGATACCCACGGATCCACCTGTATGTGGACCCCCCTCACTGAAACCCCCAGCTCCAATGCTTGGGCCACACCCTCCCGGGTCTTTAGTATCACCTCCACCTTTCCTCTTTCGAGCTCGGAAGAGACAATAGCTCCCCTCCCAAGAATTTTCATTCAAGGCCTTTGTAATGTCTCCCCTTGACATCATAGGCCCAGTTTGAACCGAGATACCAAACCCGTCCCAATCCAAGTCAACATGAGGTTCATGGCTCAGATGACCTCATACCCGCCACTGTTGCTACTGCGTATGTTCCGGTTCCTTCGGCCGCGCCCCAGCCATCGCCATCCTGACAGAGGCACAAACCAGCTCCAGGCACCCCAGCAGCTCAGCTCCAAGTTAATTCCAGAGACAGTCAAAATGAATTTAGGGCAGAAAACGGTGCAAAAAGACAAAGACAACCGCAATCTTCGTGCCCTCGATCTCCAGGCACTCTTGGCAGTCCACCAACGACAACCGCACCCTCGACAATGTAGAGAAAACTCAGGAATTTTTTTTCGCACTAGTAGAGGAATCCTAGACCAGAGGAAAGCTTCAACAGCCCAACGATATGTTAAACTATGAAGCCCCTCTGCCTCTGTTCCTTCTCCAACAGCAAAATCCTTGAAAGGCTGCTTCAAATCCTTCTCAAACCGCAGAGCTGACAAGAAAACACAATCTCTCTCTCTCTCTCTCTCTCTCTCTCTCTCTCTCTCTCTCTCTCCACTCTCCTCTCTCTCTCTCTCTCTCTCACTCTCTCTCTCTCTCTCTCTCTCTCTCTCTCTCTCTCTCTCTCTCCTTCTCTCTCTCTCTTCTCTCTCTCCTCTCTCTCTCTCTCATCTCTCTCCCTCTCTCTCTCTCTCTCTCTCTCTCGCTCTCTCTCACTCTCTCTCTCTCTCCTTCTCTCGTCTCTCCTCTCTCTCTCTCATCTCTCTCTCTCTCTCTCTTTTTTTCGCAGCTCCCGAACTCCACAGGCTGAGGTGGGCGGAGATACAACGCTGGCGACCCCGACAAAGGGTCCCAGATGTTGGTCAGCGCCACCCGCGCTGGGAGCTCCGCAGGCCACAGCTCCGTGATGTCGCTGCTGCAGGCCCAACACTCCGGAGCTTCAAACGGCGATCCCTGGTAAGGCATCGCCCGCTCCGCGATGTATCCAGCACTGCGCCGCCATTGCTTCCCCGGCAGGAAAGGCCGCGCCAATCCAGTTGGTACGCCGCGAGGAGGGGGGGGGGCGAGAGCGCGACCCGGATAATAGTCGCAGCCTCGCCAGGAAGTGACTGAAGGATGGATTCCCCCCCTACCTTACCCTACCCACCTCCCCACATAAAACACCAAAAAAAACCTCCGAAACATACTTTAAACATACTAAACATTAAAAAATATATAAAAAGACTAACAGACTGTAGGCGGAGGCAGCCATCAACAGCGCCAGGTGAGAGTAAAAAATGTGGACAGTGGATGAGAAAGTTCAAGAGCTAAATTGTCAAGCAGGCTTGGAGAAAGATGATTCGGAGTCATACTTAAAATAAACATAATTTGAATAGATCTTTCCACAAATTCTACTGCTTATTTATTTTAGGCTTGGACGCTGCAACACCGTACTCTACTACATTGCACACAGTACTCACGCATCTGGAAAACAAAAACACCTACGCCAGAATCCTGTACATTGACTTCAGCTCAGCTTTTAATACCATCATCCCACAGAAACTTGTGGAGAAACTAACCCTGCTGGGCATCAACACCACCCTGTGTCACTGGATCCTGGACTTTCAGACACAAAGACCGCAGTCAGTCTGTGTTGGCAAGAACACCTCAGGGTCGATTACGCTGAGCAACGGCTCCCCTCAAGATTGTGTGCTCAGCCCGCTGCTGTTCACACTGCTCACACATGACTGTACTGCCAGATTCAGGGACAACTGGATTATTAAATTTGCAGATGACACCACAGTGGTGGGACTCATCAGTCAACAGGATGAAACAATGTACAGGGAGGAAGTGAAACAACTAGTGGACTGGTGTGGCAACAACAACTGAGAATTAAACGTCGACAAAACCAAGGAGATGATTGTAGACTTCAGGAGGTCGCAGCCCAAACACACACCCCTCTACATCAGTGGCACCATGGTGGAGAGAGTGGAAAACATAAAGTTCCTCGGAGTACAAATCACAGACAGTCTCACCTGGTCCAGGAACAACACTGGGATTGTCAAACGGGACCATCAGCGACTGCACTACCTGAGGAAACTCAAACAGTCCTCACTCTCCACCAACATCCACAGGACTTTTTTAACAGGGGCACGGTGTGAGTCTGTACTCACGTACTGCATTAACATGTGGTACTCCAACTGCAACTGCTCAGACAGAAAGGCTCTGCAGAGGGTAACACAAAATACTGGAGAAACTCACGGGGGTGCAGCAGCATCTATGGAGCGAAGGAGATAGGCAATAGTTTCAGGCCGAGACCCTTCTTCAGACTGATGGGGGTGGGGGGAGGCGGGTGGAAGAAAGGAAAAAGGAGGAGGAGGAGCCCAAGGGCTGAGGGAGAGGTGGGAAGGAGAGGAGACAGCAAAGGTCAACAGAATTGAGAGAATTCAATGTTCATGCCAAAAGGATGCAGACTCCCCAACCAGAATATGAGGTGCTGTTCCTCCAATTTGCGGTGTTGCTCACTCTGGCCATGGAGGAGGCCCAGGACACAGAGGACGGATACGGAATGGGAGGGGGTGTTGAAGTGCTGAGCCACCGGGAGGTCGGGTTGGTTATTGCGGACTGAGCGGCCCTTCCTGAAGTGTACTGCCCTTCCTCATGGAGTCTGACATGCTTCTAGCTGGCAGCATGTCAGACTCCATGAGGAAGGGCAGCATCACCCTAATCTACAAGCAGAAGGAGGAGATGAAGGATATAAAGAATTGGAGACCCATAACATTATTGAATGTAGGCTACAAGATCCTGTCTAAGGCCATCGCCAACCGGGTCAAGTCTGCTCTGGGACAGGTGATCCACCCGGACCAAACCTGTGCTGTACCTGGCAGGAAAATCTCAGACAGCCTAGCGCTGCTGAGAGATACCATCGCCTACGTGCAGGACAGACGGGTGGACGCCTGCCTAGTCAGCTTGGACCAGGAGAAGGCCTTCGTCAGGTTATCGCACACGTACATGTGTTCTCCAAAATGGGTTTTGGGGAGGGAATCAGGAATTGCATCAAACTGCTCTACACCAACATCCATAGTGCAGTCCAAATAAATGGGTGGGAATCAAACAGTTTCCCTGCAAGGTCTGGAGTCAGGCAGGGTTGCCCTCTCTCTCCTGTCTTGTTTGTCTGCTGTATTGAACCCTTTGCCAAATCCATCAGGAAGGATGCGAGCATAAGAGGAGTGACATTGCCAGGCAGTGGGGGCACTCAAGTAAAAACCTCCCTGTACATGGACGATGTCGCTGTCTTCTGCTCGGATCCAGAGTCGGTCCACAGACTGATTAGTATCTGCGACCAGTTTGAGTCTGCTACGAGAGCCAGGGTGAACCGCAGGAAGAGCGAGGGCATGCTCTTTGGCAACTGGCCCGATAGATCTTCCGTCCCCTTCACCATCAAGCCGGACTTCTTGAAGGTGCTGGGGATCTGGTTCGGGGGGGCTAAGGCGTGTAATGAGAATTGGCTGGAGCGGATAGCCAGGGTGGAGATGAAGCTGGAGCTGTGGAGGCAATGCTCCCTCTCCATAACGGGTAAAAAGTTGGTCATCAGGTGTGAGGTGCTCTTGGGGCTGCTGTACTTGGCGCAAGTGTGGCCTGTCCCTCCCTCCTACGCCACAGGGATCACCCGGGCCATCTTCCAGTTCATCTGGGGGTCGAGGATAGACCGGGTGCGACGGGCCACAATGTATAAGTCAGCAGACAACGGGGGTAAAAGCGTGCCCAACGTCGTCCTCACCCTGATGGCCACCTTCATGTGTGGCTGCATCAGGCGGAGTGTAGAGCCAAGGCACGTGGGCACCAAGTGTCACTACCTGTCCCTGGTGTTGCGAAGGATGGGCCTGGCGCAGATGCCATGCAATGTGCCAGTCAGCTGGACATTGCCGCCCCATCTGGACCACCACCTTTGACCACATGTCCATTGGGCAGTGGTCAGCACGGAATGTCCTGCAAGCACTGCAGGGAAAGGACTCGATGGATCCGGTGGCATGGTTCCCTGAGCAGACTGCCCAGCTTGTCTGGCAAAATGTCTCATCACCAGATCTCACCAACAAGCACCAAGACCTGGCTTGGCTGGCGGTGAGGGGAGCCCTCCCAGTCAGATCCTTCCTGCACCATCGGAACCTCACTGCCAGCGCACGCTGCCCTCGGGATGGCTGCTATGGAGAGGAGACGGTTGCCCACCTCTTCGCCTAGTGTGGATTTGCAAAAAGAGTCTGGAGAGGTCTGCAAGGTTCCCTGGAATGCTTTATCTGTGATTTACGGACTGTTCCCAGGGACGCATTCAGAGACGGACATTGAGTGCTGCTGGAAGGTCATTTAGATGGTTTATATGTAACCAATAATATAGTTACCTCACTCCCATTAACGTCTTCCTGGAGCACCAGTTCGTCGCGGACCAGGAAGAAAGGCTGTGCTTCAGATGGCGCGGCGGAGCGCTTTGTTGGCCACCCTGCTTTAATCACCGATGCAAGCTGCTGCAAGGCCGGATCGGCAGCGGTGTGCTCGGCCAAAACCTGTAGCTGCTTGGTGGGAATAAAGTTAACGCCCAGTACGAGCAAGTCCTCTGTTTCGTAGGGGTGGCGAGCGCAGGAGGTACGCGGGGCTCGCGACAGGGTGTCCGCAATGTGCATCTCGGTGCCCTTCTTGTAGATTATGTCAAAGTCGAAGCGCTGGAGCTGCAGCATCATACGCTGCAGCCTGGCAGGGGCAGCGTGAATCGGCTTGTTCAGGATTGTCACCAGTGGCTGGTGGTCGGTTTCGACCGTAAAATCTGCTGCCGAACAGGAAGTCTCTGAACTTGGAGCAGGCGAACACCACCGCGAGCAGCTCTTCTCGATCTGAGCGTACCGCTGCTCGGTGTCCGTCATGGTGCGGGAGGCATAGGAGACGGGATGCAGCGATCCATCGACAGACTGAAGGCAGGCCGCACCCAGACCGAACTTGGAAGCGTCACAGGTGACGGTGATGGGGCGACCCACGTCGAAGAACCGCAACGTCGGAGTGCTAATCAGTTTCGACTTGAGGCGTCAAAAGCCTGCTGATGATATGGGAGCCAGGCCCAGGCGATATCCTTTTTTGTCAGCTGCCGCAGGGGAGCACTCAGCTCACTGAGGTTTTGGTATAAACTTGCCAAGGTAGTTCACCATGCCCAAGAATCGTTGCAGACCTGGCACGTCGGTGGGGGCTGCCATTTCGGAGATGGCAGCGGCCTTCAAGGGGTCGGGCTTTAGTCCGTTAGGGGTGAAAACATGTCCAACATACGTGACCTCTGAGACACGAAACCGGCACTTCTTGGATTCAGCTTCAGGTTCGCCTGTCGCGCGCGATCCAGGACGCGGCGGAGGTTCAGGTCGTGCTCGGCAAGGTTCCTTCCCGTAAACCAGGATATCATCCACGATGATGGCACATGGCAGGTGCGCGAATAATTGCTCCATCGTCTGCTGGAACACCTCGCTAGGCAGAATTGATGCCGAATGGCATTCGCAGGAACTTGAATCTGCCGAACGGTGTGGCGAAGGTCGTCAGGTCAGAAGACGCTTTGTCCAACTGGGACCTGCCAAAACGAGTTCTTAGCGTCTAGGACCGAAAAGATGGTGGCTTGCCCGACTTTTGCCGCCACTTCCTCAACAGACCGCATTGGGGTGGTAATGTGGTCGCCTGATGGCAAGGTTTAAGTCCTTCGGGTTGATACACACGCGTATCGTTCTTGTCTTTCTTAATCGTGGGCAACCATGGTGGAGAACCCAATCGGTGGGCTCGCTAACTGCTACTAGCACCCCCTTTTCGACCATCTCGTTGAGCATCGCCTCGACCTTGTCCTTCATGGCGTGAGACACCCTGTGAGGTGCGCGGACCACGGGTTGTATATTTGGGTCAATGGAAATATGGTATGACACTGGTAACTTCCCCAGGTCATCGTCGAACAGGTCCTGGTATTCAGCAAACCGGGTCAAACGAAAGTTGCACTTTGTGGACCGTGCGGTCAAAGGAGACCAGGCCAAGATCCTGGCACGCACGGTTGCCCAACAAGGGTTACACAGTCAGAGTTCAAAACATAGAAAACCAGGTTTCTTGTGGCCTTTTGCAGCACGCAAGTTAAAGTGGCCCTCCCCGCAGGCCTTAGAATCTCTCCACCATAGGCGTGCAGGGTAGCATCGTCAACAACCAGAGGCTCATTACTCCTTATCTTGTTGAAAAGATTCATGGACAAAACATTGACTCTCGCGCCAGTATCTAAATTTGGCAGAGAAGGTTACGCCATTGACAGTCACAGGTACGGATGTCTCCCCGTAATAAAGCAATAAATCTGTCAACCTGGCTGGGTTTAGGAGCCCCACAGCCTCGGGTGGGAAACAATGTTTTTCTGCCGCGTGCCGCCCTGGACCTGGCGATGTGCCCCGAAAAAAAGATGCCCGAACTGTAACTACATGCACCATAGACTGTCGACGTGTCCCGCCTCTGGTAAAACCTGTAACTTTTGTAAAAAGCTGAACCATTTCTCAGCCTCCTGTCGCTTACTCCGTTCCCGTGGGAGCCAGGCACAAGCTTCCAGTCCCAGTCTAAACATGCTGGCCCAATCTGATCTCTGTTTCGACTCACAGCCCAATTTAGTTGAGTGCAATGGTGCGGAGCCAATTAATTCTGCCGAGGACTCTCATGTGTTTACCCTCCTACAGACACCCCAATGCCCTTCCCTGGTTCCCCGGCTGCCTTGCGTCCTCCTGCTTCTTCTGCTCTTTCGGGGGGAGGGGGAGACATCCGTACGCGCTCGGGCAGGATCAGTAAGCCGCCTGTTCGCTACGGCGATTTCGTTTAATTCCGCTGTTTAATTCGGTTGCCGTGACAACAATCTGTTTTTTTTTTATTTCTAAGGGGAAGGATGTAGATGGTTTATATGTAACCAATAATATAGTTACCTCACTCCCATTAACGCCTTCCCCTCAGTAGAAAAATGTAGCCGGTGCTTGAAGGTGTATGTAATACCCAGTGCTATCATTAAAAGATGTTGTACACTTAAGAGCTTGTAAAGTTTTCATTTACAGCCATCAACTCGGTGAAAGATGCTCTTTGGTCTGCCCTAGTGTTGTTCACCACCCAGCGGAGCGAGATGTCCGTCAGGGAATGTTTTCTGACCGGCCCACTGCAGACTGCAGGAGTACGTGCTGAGGGACGCACTGAAGCTCGGTGCAGCCAACGCCAAGGCTCGGTGGGGGAGGGGCACAGGCTAGGGTCCTTCCGCTACTGGACATGGTGGAGATGCCTCTCAAAATAAGGGACTGTATCCCACGCCAGGGGGCCACATGAGTGGCACGGGTGGGGGACAGATTTGAGAAATGTATATAAACTGCATTGAATAATTTGTATAGCCTCCAAAAATGTCGGATAAATTCTTCACACGATTCATGTATTGTATATATTTATTACCTGAATAAAATTCTATTTTGAAATTAAAAAAAAAAAAAAATTGCAGACCAAACGGAGGTGTTCGGCGAAACGATCGCCAAGCCTCCGCTTGGTCTCACCGATATAGATCAGTTGACATCTAGAGCAGCGGATGCAATAGATGAGGTTGGAGGAGGTGCAGGTGAACCTCTGTCGAACCTGGAACGACTGCTTGGGTCCTTGAATGGAGTGGAGGGGGGAGGTAAAGCGACAAGTGTAGCATCTCTTGCGGTTGCAAGATAAAGTACCCGGGGAAGGGGTGGAGCGGGAGGGAAGAGAAGAATTGACAAGGGAGTTGCGGAGGGAGCGGTCTTTGCGGAAGGCAGACAGGGGGGGAGATGGGAAGATGCGGCGACTGGTGGGGTCACGTTGGAGGTGGCGAAACTGGCAGAGGACTAATGTGTTGTATGTGCCGGCTGGTGGGGTGAAGGTGAGGACCAGCGGGACTCTGCCTTGTTGCGAGTGGTGAGAGAGGGCAGTGTTACGGGGAGGGTAGTGAGGGGAGCAGAGAGGATCATTGGCGTCTCCCTACCCTCGGTACAAGAACTGTTCCAGAGCCGATGCCTGAAAGAAGCACTGAGCATTGCAAAGGACAGACTGCACCCCCTCCACACATATCTGGATCTCCTGCCATCAGGCAAGAGATACCGTAGCATCAAAGCCCGGACAACCAGACTGCTAAACAGCTTCCTCCCACAGGCTGTGAGGCTGCTAAACAGTCACTCCACCTGATTCTGCTGCTTGTTTGCAATGACAATTTAATTACAAACACTGGCACGGGCCACTTAAATCAGTTGCCCTGGACAATTTATGACTGTTTTTAACTTGTATTTTAATGTTGCTGGGTTTTTTTACCTGCACTTCTAACTATTCGTATTGTTTTTTATCAGGGATTGGATTGTTTTTTATTGTTTTTATTTATGTATGAAATGTTTAAGCTTTATGTGCGATGCTCTGGTATTTCCTGGGAAACGTCTTCTCATTTTACACTGTACAACAGTTGCTTTGCAAGATGACAATAAAGGTTGATTGATTAATTGATTGATTGACCTTGCCTGTTCTTCGAATCGGTTTCTTCCATAACATACTCAGATCAAAATATTATTTCTAATACTGTACTGTCCAGATATGCAATATTACATTTTCTAATGGTAACGTTTGTTTTACAGTTAAATTACTCCTCCGTATGAATACTAAATGTAAATTTTATTGATATAGTGCAGCAACTCTCCCAAGTCAATTTTTATTTTCCAAGTAGTGATATACATGGAGATACAATGAACTACAGATGTTGGAATCGTGTGCAAAGGAGAATGTGCTTGGGTAACTCCGCAGGTCAAACAGCATCTGTGAGGGAAAGGGCAGGCAAGGTTTTCAGTCACGACCCATTTTCAAACATATCAATCTGAAGAAGGGTCTCAAATCAAGAAACATCATCAGAATTGTTCCTCCACAAATGCTTGCTCGCCAACTGAGGATGCCCTTTATATTTTGTTGCAGAACAAATCATTTTTGCGGTAGTTAGTAGTTATTCTCCTCCACGCTAGCAGGGATCATAATGCTTTTAGGGTTAATGTTGCCATAATAGTTCTCCTCTCGGCTTGCCCTGGCCCCCGCCTTTGCGATGTGTTTGTGTGTGTGTGTTCCACTCTGACAGTCGTCGTTCCAGTTCCCGGTTTGTCAGGCGACAGACGGCAAATTGACAGTCACCGGCAGTCCACTGAAAAATCGCTTAGGTGGGACAGCCCCTTAAGTGTAACAGTTGAGGATATCTTTAGAGGCAAACAGGCAGTTTGTGGTAAGTCAAAGGTGATCCAGCCCTGTATTGCAGTTGTGATACTTTCTGATAAAAATGTACAGTTCCTCATGCAGTCCAGATATATCCTATCACCCTTTCTTCATTGAATTGTGCATTAGATTACTTGAAGCCTGGACTGGTCTTTGGGATGAGACTGCAAGTAAGTTAACTCATCACAAGGTTTACGCGATGTTAAAAACATCCAGTCACAAAATGTGATAATCTGAGACCACCCTTTTGTCAGAGGGTAGTTAATCTGTGGAACCCATAGTCACAGAGGGTTGTGGAGGCCAAGTCAGTGCATATTTTTAGGGCAGAGATAGACAAATTCGTGATTTGAACGGGTGTCATGGAATATGGGGAGATGGTGGGAAAATGGGATTAGGAGGCAGAGATCAGCCACGATTGAATGGCGGAGTAGACTCAATGGGCCGAATGACCTAATTCTACTACTATAACTTGTGAACGTGTGAACGGAACTATTGCTTTTAGAATATAGAGGCAGAAATGTCTGAATAAGTCCCTCGCCTGCTGAACTTTTGATATGATCAAAGTATATGCACCAGTGCGCATTCTCCATAACCCCCATAATGGGGGTGGCACGGTGGCACAGCGGTAGAGTTGCTGCCTTACAGTGCTTGCAGTGCCAGAGACCCAGGTTCTATCCAAAATATGGGGTGCTGTCTGTATGGAGTTTGTACGTTCTGCCCATGACCGCTTGGCTGTTCTCCGAGATCTTCGGTTTCCTCCCGCACTACAAAGAAGAAAATGTTTGTAAATTAATTGGCTTTAGTTTGTATACCTGGTATAAGTGTAAATTGTCCCTAGTGTGTGTAGGCTTGTGTTAATCCAGTTATGGTTGGTTCCTGACTTCTCAATAAACACTCTGCTTGCTAGGTCCAGAGTGCACAGATCAAGAGTGCAAGCGGCATATGTGCCCAGAGCCAGAGTCCAGAGCCCATGTCTATTTCATAATTTCATAAGGTCATAGGTTCTGGGCCATTCAATCCATCAAGTTTACTATGCCATACAATCATGGCTGATTTATCTCAACTCCATTATCCTGCCTTCGCCCCACAACACCTGATACCCTTACTAATCCACTCCTTTCAAAACCCATTGGGCCAACTGGAAAATTATGCTACTAGATAACATCAAAAACGTATAAGATTGATTCATGATTAATTGACATATGGGGAGTGATAAACAGACTGAGCCATTGATCTCCAAAACAATGAGAGGTGATCACATTGAAATAAGCAAAATCCTTTCAGGGTTAACATGGTTGATGCGTGTTTGATGTTTTCCCTGGCTGGTGAGTCCAGACCTGAGTTCATAGTCACTGTAAGTGCTTAGCGACTCATGACTGAGATGAGATTTTTTTTACAAGAGGGTAATGAATCTTTAAAATGTTCTACCTAAGGGAAGACAGAAAGATTTTTTGATATTAAAGGAATCAAAAGATGGCAACAAAAGAGCAGAACAAATAGAAGCAGCAATGGGCAATTCACATTTTCATGCCTGCGGCATCTTTCGATGAGCTGTGACTAATATTTACCTCAGCTTCTCCCTCTTTCTCATCATGTCGTTCTTCAATGTTTCTGCAATTAATATATTTCACGATTCTTTTAAAATGTCTCTGCCACTGATTCTTCTGTCTCAGTATGTAAGGTTCCCACTTTAACTTTTTCTAATCTTTTCCTCTTCGAAATCTATACAAGGTTTTATTGTTTGGTTTTATGTTCCTTGCACTATTGGTCTTGAGGCTATCTTCTCTATACTTCTCAATTCTTTAGTATTCCTTTGCTAAATTGCGATCCCCCCCCGTCATCCTCATTCTATTGTTGGCAAGTTTATAATCTTTTCCATTTGATCCAATACTATGATTAACTTCTCATTAACTTTTTTTACTTTGTGTCTTATTTTTTGTATCTTAAAAGGTATTTGAAATTTAGGCTTAAAGTACAGATTTGACAGAAGTCAAAACTAATCAGTGTCATACTATTCAGTCTCAGTGCCTTGTCTGAGACTTCAGGGTCATAACTCCTCTAAGCACGGTAGACATTTTTCCTGGAAGTGAAGGACATTGCTGGCAAGCCAAGCATGTCAGAAATGTGTTCTTTTTTTGCAGCTGAAGGACTCTCAATTAATAGTTTACATCTGTTTTTACCAAGTAGAAGGAGAGAGAGGAAAGGTAGACAAAAAAGCTGGAGAAGCTCAGCGGGTGAGGCAGCATCGGAACGAAGCGAAGGAAGTGAGATCAGTTTGGAGCATACTAATATGCAAGGGACGTGTGAGATTAAGAAGGAGGAAGTGCTGGGGCTCTTGATAACCATTATGGTAGATAGGTTGGACACAAAAAGCTGGTGTAACTCAGTGGGTCAGACAGCATCCCTGGAGAAAAGGAACAGGTGACGTTTCGGGTCGAGACCTTTCCTCGCACTCGACCCAAAAAGTCACCTGTTCCTTTTCTCCAGAGATGTTGTCTGACCTGCTGAGTTACTGCAGTTTTTTTGTGTCTAACTTTAGTTTAAACCAACATCTGCAGTTCTTCCCTGCACAAGTTAGATAAGTTTCCAGGCCATGATGGGATCTATCCCCGGCCATTGACAGAGGCAAGAAAATAGATTGTAGGTGTTACCATGGTTGTAGGTCACGGTGGTGCAGCGGTAGAGTTGCTGCCTTACAGCGAATGCAACGTTGGAGACCCGGGTTCGATCCCGAATACGGGTGTTGTCTGTCCGGAGTTTTACGTACTCCCCGTGAACTGCGTGAGTTTTCTCCAAGATCTTCAGTTTCCTCGCACACGACAAAGACGCACAAGTTTGTAGGTTAATTTAGAATCTGAATCAGAATCAGATTAGTTCTTTATTTTCCAACTATGTTTTGCAACATATGAGAAATTTCATTTGCCAAGTCGGTCATACAAATAAAAAAGCAACAGATCACCAAAAAACACATTTTAACATACAGTGGCTTGCAAAAGCATTCATACCCCTTGAACTTTTCCACATTTTGTAACGTTACAACCACAAACGTAAATGTATTTTATTGGGATTTTATGTGATAGACCAACACAAAGTGGCGCATAATTGTGAAGTGGAAGGAAAATGATACATGGTTTTCAAATTTTTTTACAAATAAAATACTGAAAAGTGTGGCGTTCAAAAGTATTCAGCCCCCTTTACTCTGATACTCCTAAATAAAATCCAGTGCAACCAATTGCCTTCAGAAGTCACCTAATTAGTAAATAGAGTCCACTTGTGTGTAATCTAATCTCAGTATAAATACAGCTGTTCTGTGAAGGCCTCAGACGTTTGTTAGAGAATGTTAGTGAACAAACAATGTTCCTTGGGCATCATGAAGCCCAAGGAACACACCAGACAGGTCAGGGATAACGTTGTGGAGAAGTTTAAAGCAGGGCTAGGTTATAAAAAAAATGTCCCAAGCTTTGAACATCTCACAGAGCACTGTTCAATCCATCATCCGAAAATGGAAAGAGTATGACACAACTGCAAACCTACCAAGACATGGCCGTCCACCCAAACTGACAGGCCGGGCAAGGAGAGCATTGATCAGAGAAGCAGCTAAGAGGCCCATGGTCACTCTGGTGGAGCTGCAGAGATCCACAGCTCAGGTGAGAGAATCTGTCCACAGGACAACTATTAGTCGTGCACTCCACAAATCGAGCCTTTATGGAAGAGTGGCAAGAAGAAAGCCATTGTTGAAACAAAGCCATAAGAAGTCCCGTTTGCAGTTTGCCACAAGCCATGTGGGGGACACAGCAAACATGTGGAGACCAAACTGATGAGACCAAAATTGAAGTTTTTGGCCTAAATGCAAAACGCTATGTGTGGCGGAAAAAACTAACATTGCACATCAATCATAACGCCTTCCCCTCCCTGGGTACAGTTCAGTAGAAGAATGTAGCCAGTGCTTGATGATGTATGTAATACCCTGTGCTATCATTAAAAAATGTTGTACACTTTAAGAGTTTGTGAATTGCTTATTTACATGCACATCACCATGAACACACCATCCCCACTGTGAAACATGGTGGTGGCAACATCATGCTGTGGGAATGCTTTTCTTCAGCAGGGACAGAAAAGCTGGTCAGAGTTCATGGGAAGATGGATGGAGCCAAATACAGGGCAATCTTGGAAAAAAAACCTGTTAAAGTCTGCAAAAGACTTGGGGACTGGGGCGGAGGTTCGCCTTACAGCAGGACAATGACCCTAAACATACAGCCAGAGCTACAATGGAATGGTTTAGATCAAAGCATATTCATGTGTTAGAATGGCCCAGTCAAAGTCCAGACGTAAATCCAATTGAGAATCTCTGGCAAGACTTGAAATTGCTGTTCACAGACGCTCTCCATCCAATCTGACAGAGGTTCAGCTATTTTGCAAAGAAGAATGGGCAAAAAATTTCAGTCTCTAGATGTGCAAAGCTGGTAGATACATACCCCAAAAGACTTGCAGCTGTAATTGCAGCGAAAGGTGGTTCTACAAAGTATTAACTCAGGGGGCCTGAATACTTTTGCACGCCACACTTTTCAGTTTTTTATTTGTAATAAAATTTGGAAACCATGTATCATTTTCCTTCCACTTCACAATTATGCACCACTTTGTGTTGGTCTATCACATAAAATCCCAATAAAAATACATTTACCTTTGTGGTTGTAACGTGACAAAAATGTGGAAAAGTTCAAGGGGTATGAATACGTATGCAAGCCACTGTATATGTTTAATATGTGTAAATATGTGTAACATTTTTCACATATTTAACATACGTATCAACGGAGTCCTCCGTTGACGGGACAATCTTGACACCCGTAGCCAGCTGCGTTTTAGCCCTCTGCGTCGAGGCGTTCTGCTCCTGCATCGGGGGGATTTCAGCTCCTCTGTGCTGGACGATCGAACCTCGTGTCGGGGCTGGTCGAACTTCCCGCGACATTGGAGCTCCCGACTCGGCCTCTCCCGAGACTGCGAGCTCTTGATGATGAGTCCGCAGGCCGCGGTGGGAGCGATCCCAGGCAAGGGATCAGCTCCGATGTTAAGTCCGTGCCCCACGGTGGGGCTCACAACAGTCCGAGGAGGCCTCCAGCTCCATCGATGGAAGGCCGCGGAGCGACAGTAGAATGCGGTACAAAAATCAATAGCATCTCTGGCGCGGTAAGATCCTGAAATAAAGTTCCCCCCGGTCCCCTCCCCCTCCCCCCCACATAAGACAACCTGAGAAAAATAAAGCAAACTTTTAACAAACACTAAAAATAAAAAAGGATGAAAAAACGAACAGGCTACCGGCAGAGCTGCCATCGTATGGCGACCCTGGTGGTTTTGTAAATGTTAAATATGTCCCTAATGGGTGTAGGATAGTGTTAATGTGCAAGGAGCGCTGGTTGGTGCCGACCCGGTGGGCCGAAGGGCCTGTTTCTGTGCTGTATCTCTAAAAATATATATATCTTAAATCTTTGCATCTACTCTTGTCACAGGCGAGGTCCTGGAAAAAATGGAAAGTAGGTAATGTTGTTCCAATGTTTAAGAATGAGAGTAGAGGGAATCCAAGAAATTATAGGCCGGTGAGCCTAATGTCAGTGATAGTGAAGCGACAGAAAGAGGATTCTTCAGTGCAGGTTGTACTCACACTTGGATAATAGGTTAATTAGGGACAATCAGTATGGCTTTGTACATGGACAGGGCATGCCTTATTAACTTAGTCATTGAGTGATACGGTGTGGAAACAGGCCCTTTGGCCCAACTTGCCTATTCACCATTGGATTAACCACGTGGATGAATTTTGATTTAATCTTTCCAGCAATATTTGTTCTTTCTTGCCATTAAATTCACCCATTAAATTCACCTTTAGAAAGTTTTGAAAGCCCAAATATATAGCTGCCCCCTTATTCTCGCAGTTCTTACATGTTTTAAGTGTTAATAAAAATGTTTCCGAAGACAGTCATATCCAAAATCAAATATTTGTCTTTGGGGGAGAGAATAGAGAAAGGGTGCATTGTGAAATATCGCAATGACTTTGAAGATTTACTCTTGCGTAAAATTCTGTTTCATATATCCCCTGTGGAAGGTGATGAACCTTTCAACACACAGTTTTCGAGATGTGGCAGGACGGTCATGATGCATTTTGCCATCGCTTCATCTGAAATGTAATGGCAATGTAACCTGCTGACTTTGTTTTAAGAATGAATAATTGAAAATTAAGTATAAGTAGAGACAAATCAATGAATTCAATGAACTGGGTGAAAGGTTAGGGGTTTCTCATTGCAGATCCTGCTAACATTAAGTTCTATACATTAACAATGCAAAAAAAGAAAATTGAAACTAATTTACATTATGTGAACCGAGCTTCAAACAATTCTTGAGTTAGTCTAACATCGGTAGTGGGGAAAATGCTAGAGTCAGTTATTAAAATGATGGGATAGCAGCTCATTTGGAAAGTGGTGAAATCATTGGACAAAGTCAGCATGGATTTATGAAAGGTAAATCGTGTCTGACGAATCTTGTAGAATTTTTCGAGGATGTAACTAGCAGAGTGGATAAGGGAGAACCTGTGTATGTGTTATATCTCAACTTTCAGAAGGCTTTCGACAAGGTCCCACATAAGAGATTAGCATACAAACTTAAAGCACATGGTATTGGGGGTTCAGTATTGATGTGGATGGAGAACTGGCTGGCAGACAGGAAGCAAAGAGTAGGAGTAAACGGGTCATTTTCAGAATGGCAGGCAGTGACTAGTGGGGTACCGCAAGGCTCAGTGCTGGGACCCCAGCTATTTACAATATATATTAATGATCTGGATGAGGGAATTGAATGCAACATCTCCAAGTTTGCGGATGACACAAAGCTGGGGGGCAGTATTAGCTGTGAGGAGGATGCTAGAAGGCTGCAAGGTGACTTGGATAGGTTGGGTGAGTGGGCAAATGCATGGCAGATGCAGTATAATGTGGATAAATGTGAGGTTATCCACTTTGGCGGCAAAAACAGGAGGGTAGACTATTATCTGAATGGTGGCCGATTAGGGAAAGGGGAGATACAATACTCTTGTGCTGCAGCAAGCAAGAATTCCATTGCCCTATCTGGGACACATGACAATAAACTCTCTTGACTTAACTTGATATGATACTTTCTATGGTGCACATTTAGAAATCGGTAAGAGTCATTGGACACATGACAAATTTCCTTGGACTTCAGAGGAAGTAGATGTAAATCATTGTGACTTATTGTGAAAACCAGTTCTCAACTTCAACTTGATATAGGCATAAGCTCAGGTAAATAGCTGTGCCACGTTGCAATCAGCTGCTGAGATCATTTGTGTTACTGTGAAGAGGTTTATTTCTCGAATAGATAACTCAGCCCAATGTCATGCTACATGACTGGAATGTTGAATGAATTTGATTCACATCTGCATTACTGATCCTTAACAGGTAAGGCTATAGTCGCAGATTATTATATCGTTCAAGGAATTTCTCCCTTTAGCAATTAAGAGAAGACATGGGGGTAAGGGGATAGCGTACTTTATGCATGGCAGATGCAGTATAATGTGGATAAATGTGAGGTTATCCACTTTGGCAGCAAAAAACAGGAGGGTAGACTATTATCTGAATGGTGGCCGATTAGGAAAAGGGGAGATGCAACGAGACCTGGGTGTCATGGTACACCAGTCATGGAAAGTAGGCATGCAGGTGCAGCAGGCTGTGAAGAAAGCGAATGGTACGTTGGCATTCATACCAGAAGGATTTGAGTACAAGAGCAGGGAGGTTCTACTGCAGTTGTACAGGGTCTTGGTGAGGCCACACCTGGAGTATTGCGTACAGTTTTGGTCTCCTAATCTGAGGAAAGACATTCTTGCCATAGAGGGAGTACAGAGAAGGTTCACCAGACAGATTCCTGGGATGGCAGGACTTCCATATGAAGAAAGACTGGATAGGCTCGGCTTGTACTCGCTGGAATTTAGGAGATTGAGGGGGGGATCTTATAGAGACTTACAAAATTCTTAAGGGGTTGGACAGGCTAGATGCAGGAAGATTGTTCCCGATGTTGGGGAACTCCAGAACAAGCGGTCACAGTTTAAGGATAAGGGGGAAGTCTTTTAGGACTGAGATGAGAAGATAATTTTTCACACAGAGAGTAGTGAGTCTCTGCCACAGAAGGTAGTTGAGGCCAGTTCATTGGCTATATTTAAGAGGGAGTTAGATGTGACCCTTGTGGCTAAAGGGGTATGGAGAGAAGGCAGGTATAGGATATTACCCATGATCATATTGAATGGAGGTGCACGCTCGAATGGCCGAATTACCTACTCCTGCACCTATTTTCTATGATTCTATGATTCTATGACAAATGATATGCAACTGAGCAGTTGTGAAGCAAATGGCATGGTGTTTGTCAAACTTGTGATGAACTTTAACACAAAACACAAATTATCAAATTATTTTGCATAGCATTACCTGTTAAAGATCAATAATACAGATGTGAATCAAAATCGTTCAACATTCCAGTCATGTAGCATGACATAGGGCTGAGTTCTCTATACCGAGATAGAAACCACTTCACAGTAACACAAATGATCCGAGGCCGTCGGGCAGGATCTCCCAGCAGGAACGGAGCTGGAGGTGCCGACTGTAAGGGAATTCCTGATCTCAAGGGAATCCCCGACTTCGCGGAGACTTGTAAGCACTGTACCTTTAAACACAGAGGTTGGGCTTCAAGGAGTATGGAAACATGGCCGTCGGGCAGGACTACAAGCAAGACTGAAGCATAGGGGACTTCAGCCCCCTCTCCCTACCATCCTACTGGCGAACATACAGTCACTAGAATACAAAGTGGAGGACTTAAGGGCAAGGATGCTTTACCAAAGGGAGCTGAGGGAATGCTCTGTGTCCTGTTTCACAGAGACATGGCTCACCCCCAGCTCCCCAGACTCAGCAGTCCAGCCTGAAGGGTTCTCCATCCATCGTATGGACCGTATGCAGGCATCTGGGAAAGGGAGAGAAGGGGGCGTCTGTCTCATGGTCAAATGCGTGGTGCTCAGACGTGGCAGTCTTCTTCAACTCCTGCTCTCCACAACTCGAACATCTGGCGGTGAAGTGGCGTCCTTTCTACCCACCGAGGGAATTCACCTCCATCATCCTGACCGCGGTCTACATCCCACCCCAGGCAGGTGTCTGTCTGGCACTGGAGGAGCTGCACGCCATGGTCAACAAACACCAGACGGCTTACCCTGAGGCATTTACCACCATTGCTGGGGACTTCAACAAAGCCAACTTTAAGAAATCACTCCCTAGCTTCCACCAACATGTCTCCTGCTGCACCAGAGGATCAAACACCCACGACCATTAAGGATGCCTATCGCTCTATCCCTCGCCCTCTCTTTGGTAAATCCGACCATACGCGGTGCTGCTTCTTCCTGCCTACAGGCAGCAATCGAAGAGCGCACTCCTAGAGGTGAGGACAGTACAGAGCTGGTCAGGGGGGAAGGGGGGGGGGAGGCGGTGGGAGGCGGGGTGGGAGGCGGTGGGAGGCGGTGGGAGGCGGTGGGGGCAGAGGAACAACTCCAGGACTATTTGGAGTCTGTAGACTGGGCAATGTTCAGGGACTCGGCAACGGACCTGAATGAATATGCCACAGTTGCTACAGATTTCATAAAGAAATGTGTGGAGGACTGCATCCCAACAAAAAACTTCCGAGCGTTTCCTAACCAGAAGCCTTGCATGAACCATGAGATCTGCATTCTTCTGAAAAACCAGATCCCGGGCAGTCAGGTCTGGAAATACAGAGGTCTACAAGAAGTCCAGATACGACCTTGGTAAGGACATCAAAAAGACCAAAAGGGACTTCTGCTCAGTATGAGACGGATGTTCGGAAACTGTGGCGGGGCTTGAATGCCATCACCTCCAACATCAGGAGGCAGTTCAAATGTCAGCGAAGCATCACTCCCTGATGAGCTCACAGACATTTTCAACCTCTCACTTCTGAGGTTCCCACCTGCTTTAAAAGGGCATCAATAATACCGGTGTCCAAGAAGAGCAAGGTGACGTGCTTCTATGACTATCGACCAGTGGCACTAACATTTGTGGTGATGAAGTGCTTTGAGAGGTTGATCACGGCGCAAATCAACTCCTACCTCAACAAAATCCTGGACCCTCTGCAGTTCGCTTACCTCCACAAAAGATCAATGGTGGATGTGATTTCACTGGCTCTCCACTCCGCTCTGGACCATTTGGACAACAAAAACTCATATGTCAGGCTGTTATTCATTGACTACAGCTCGGCATTTAATACCATCATCCACACCAAGCTTGTTACCAAGCTCTCCGATCAGGGTCTCTGCGCATCCCTCTGCAATTGGATCCTCGATTACTCATTCACAGACCACAGTCTGTCCGTATTGGTGGAAATGTGTCATCCTCGATAACAATCAGCACAGGGGCACCTCAAGGCTGCATGCTCAGCCTCCTGCTGTACTCACTCTAAATTCATGACTGCGTCGCCGGACATAGTACGAACTCCATCATCAAGTTCGCCGACGACAACATTGTTGTAGGACGTATCACTGATGGGGACGAGTCAGAGTATAGAAGAGAGATTGACCGACTGACCAGATGGTGCCAGCACAATGGCTCTCAACAACAGCAAAACCAAGGAACTGATTGTGGACTTTGGAAGGGGTAGGATGGGGACCCACAGTCCCGTTTATATCAACGGGTCAATGGTGGAAAGGGTTAAGAACTTCAAATTCCTGGGTGTGCATATTTCCGAAGCATGGTCCCAGAACACTGATGCAATCATAAAGAAAGCACATCTACTTCCTGAGGAGATGACAGAGAGTCGGTATGTCAAGGAGGACTCTCTCGAACTTCTACAGGTGCACAGTAGAGGACATGCTGACCTCAAACAAGCTCTGAACTATAACAGCCTATTGCACTTTATCTGTTTATTTATGTGTGTCTATATATATTCTATGGTATATGGCACACTGATCTAATCTGTATTTATGCCCACAATATTCTGTTGTGCTGCAGCAAGCAAGAATTTCATTGTCCTATCTGGGACACATGACAATAAACTCTTTTGACTTGACTTGACTTGACTTGACTGAGCAGCTGATGGCAACATGGCATAGCTATTTTCCTGAGTTTATGCCCCATATCGAATTAACACCATGCCATTTGCTTCACAACTGCTCAGTTGCATAAAGTTTGTCAGGAATTATTCGTAGCTTGCTTATCATAATGTAAATTAGTTTCACTTGTCTTTTTGTACCATTATAGATAGAACTTCATGTTCGCAGGATCTGCAATGAGAAACACCCAACCTTTCACCATGTTCATTGATTGCCTCTACTTATACTTAATTTTCAACTATTCATTCTTAAATCAAAATAATCAGGTTTCCTTTCCATTAAATTTCAGATGAAGCGATGGCAAAATGTATCATGACCTTCCTGCCAAGTCTCGAAAACTGTGTAATAGCTATGACATAACTAATTTGTTCCTATTTGCGCTGTCATCTCAACTATCCTGAAAAAAAATGCTATTTGCATTCAGTCAAGGAGCATTAAGCCTTAACATCTTACAGTTTTTATTTACTCCAGATACATTTCCTGCTGCACACGTTTGCTTACATTTTTTGGGCTGTTCAGTCATGCTTTTATTTTTATTCTTCCACAAATACTGTACTGTGCCATTGGTCTCTTATTCATTTTGTTTTATTAAACTTCCCAACACCCTCATCCTCTAATTAATGATACCTGAACACCCTCATCCTCTAATTAATGATGAAGAGCAGGCAATATGTTTCCAAGTGGGGAGAGTGTGTAACTTGGAGGGGAGCCTGGATTGTGGTGATGGTCCCATACACCTGCAGTTCCCATCCATCTTGAAGGTAGACATCAGATGGCCAGGAAATTATGTTTTAAATGAGCCAGGCGAGTATCTGCATTATTTTTGTAGATTGCACACATTAAAGTCACTGTGCGCTGCTGGTGGAGAAAATAGTAAGATTAAATGAGAACTTACCAGTTTGAAGTTTGATCTTTATTTTATGAGGAGTTACGACGAGGGATTACGTGAAGACCCGCTAGGACGCATGCGCGACATTCTTCAAAGCAGTGGTGTGAAATCACAGATACCAGAGTAGACTAATATAGTAAGATAAGAGAGAACTTCCATACCAGTTGAACTTTATAATAGAGGGTTTTTGGGAGCGGAGGGCACGTAATCCTCATCGTAACTCCTCATAAAATAAAGATCAAACTTCAAACTGGTAAGTTCTCATTTAATCTTACTATTTTACTTCGGAGTCACGTGAGTGACTACGTGAAAGATTTCAAAGCTCTGTGATTTCATGCCCTGGAACGAGACCATGCTCACACACTGCTATTCTGGGATGGAGGATGAACGTATTTCACACACGACACTGTGCTGAAAAAACAATAAAGGTATTATTCATACCTAAAATAATATGCCCCACATTGGGTAATTTATTTTACAGAACTTAATTTTTCCCTGCAAATGTCTCAGGATCGGCCACGGGTTTATTATGAAGCATTGAATGCGTTCATTGCTCCACCCCCGCTGTGGCAAGGATGTGGTCCATAGGAACTCCCATCATCTAGCGTCCGATGTAGATGCAGCCCTGTTGGAGTGAGATTTGAAACATTAGTATTCACCGCTGCACGTAATACACCCGAACCATCTGGATATGGTTTGCACTGTGACCTTAGGTGAGGGCATTTATGGCTAATGAGAAAGCTCTCTCCGTGCCCATAAGTGTCTTGGTGACTATATATTGGAAAATATGTGTCACTATGCAGGGCCGACTATCTGCAGGATAGGCCAAAACTCTAATATTGGCCAAAGGAACCGGGTCAGTCTTGTTTAAGTACTCCTGTATGTAGCAGGTTATCTGCCATTTGTGACAGACATGACGTCCTATTCTAGCTTGTGTAAGGACTGGACCCGTTGTGCTGATCCAAGTGCCATAATCATTCCCATCTAGGATATTAGTTTGTCCAGAGTGAGCCCCGATATTGGTGTCCATCCTCGTAACATGGTGTACTACCTATGTCCCATATATAGGTGTATCTGAGCCTGGGGGGAATAGAGTACAAATACCCCTCATTCGTTTAGGTACTAGTGGGTGTGATCCTATAGCCAGGTGATCACTCCCTCTGCCCAGATATTAGATAGGGCACTCCTTGCACAATAATGGCACTGTAACTCAATCCTTCATCGAAATGAAGGGTGGCCAGAACTCCAGCACTTCAGTGTTGGTGGCTGAGTCATATGTAGTGTTCGTCCTGGTGCTGAACACTTCCCATTTCCTGACATATGTCAGGTACTGTCTTCTCGTGGACTCCCTGCACGACGCTGAGATGGCATTGATCGTCCTGTCGGAGAGTCCGTATCCCAGAAATGGTCTGTTCAGAAACTGCAAATCAACAAGTTCATACAGTCATGGCACGGATACTTTCCCGCACGGGGTGTGCCAACCTCCTTGGCCGTTGTTGATCCAGATGCAGGGTTCTGAGACCATCTTTGTACTGTTGGGAACCATGGTACCCGTTGCGGCGTCTTGTTTAATTATTGTAAGACTCGCCTGATGAGGCAGAAGGGGAAAATGCATAGCAAAACAAATCCCCCCCCCCCCCCAATGCAGCGAGAAATCGTCCATCGCTGCTGCCCCTGGGTCTGGTTTCCAAGCAACATATGTTGGTAGTTGGTGAATTTGTCTGGATGGAAAAAAGGTCGATATCTGGTGTCCCATACCGGTCTATAATATCTGTAAACACTTTCCGATCCAACATCCATTTAATGTTGTCGTTGAATTTACGTGACCTGGTGTCTGCCACTGTATTTAGCTTACCTGGAAGGTAAGTGGTTGAGATCCAAATCTCTCTCCCAGACACCAGTGCCAGATATTATTAGGCAATTCATCACATGATATCGACATTATTTCACCCATATGATTATATATAGGCCCCCAGTGTGGTATCAATCTGTACCGTACATGCAACTGGTGCTCATCTGAGCAGTAGGCCTGAGTCCATGAAACGCTCCCAGCATTTCTAGATAATTAATTCCTAGTGCTTTAAACAGAATAATTTTTGTGCACTCATCTGCCACCACAACTTGCGGTGGTATTAGTTGCTCCCCAACCTTTAGCACTGGCATCAGTCTGTAATGTACCCTAGGGATATAGAATGGGGTGATGGGGTTAGGATAATATTGAACATTTCTATCCACCAGTTTAATTCTGATTTACTTTCCCTGGTAGTTGCATAGGCCTATTGAAATGGCCTGCATGATTTTTGAGAGCTAAAATTTCCCTCTTCCAGGTTTTAATAATGGAGTGGTCCAATTGTGCTGCTGGGAACGCAGCCACCAATTTCCCAATCACTCTTACTCCTTGCCGAATGGATGGTTCCCTAATGCCAGTGAGGCTTTTGCATACTCCCATCAAGTCTGTCACTTTGTTTGGTGGCAAGGTGATAGACATATGAACAGAGTCAATAGTGAACCCAAATAATCCATGGTAGTGGAGGGTTCCAATTTTGACTTATCTGGATGTACGTTAAATCTCTGTGTTGTGGCTGATACCACCAATGTAGCCAGCTCCAATTTTCACCTACAATGAGAATATCATCAAGGTAAGCCATGACGATATGGTTATGTTTCTTTAAGTATGCTAAAGCTGGTTTTAATGAATTTGTAATAGCCTGGGTGCTGATGATAACCCATTGGATAAGGCATACTGCCATAGCTGTCCCATCCTGATAAATTTCAGGTATTTACGATGACCCTGTGTGTGACAAATGTGTCTATTTTGAAATGGGCATACTGAACGGAAGTATTTAGTTTGGTCAAATCTGTAATGATACGGCAACCACCATCTTTTTAGTTTTTATAAATATATTTGATACGAACTCTTGAAATTCTCTGATTGTTTTCTCAATCCCTTTTGTGTTTAGTCTTAACAGTTCAGCATGGCCTGCTGTTCTCTCTTTTTATGAAGTATGAACTTCCTGCTAGGCGTATGCTGAACTGGGACGGTAGTTCGTATACAAATTCAATTTTGTAATTCTGAATACTTCCGAGTATGTAAAAGTTCAGAGGTAAAAGTGCAGCACACATGATGAAACAAGTGCAACCGTCCCCCAACTTTAATGAATCGGACATGCAATGTTTTTTTTTATTTTATTTTTTTTAAGACAACCAGACCCACCTACCTCCATGGTTACCGGTGTTGTGTGGGTTGTCTCCGCAGTTGTTTCTTCTGGTATTGTGTTGCTGCGTTGTGGGGTTGGCGCGTTTTCCATGAAGGCCGGGCTGGGCCATGGTCTGAAAGACCGCTGTGCAGGTGGGCGGCCTTCGAGCTTTCACCACCAGATGGTCTTCCATAGCACCGATGTCTGGTGGGTGTGTAGGGGTGCTGCCGCTGTTGATAGTGGGTTTTAGAGGTGCTTGGCACCTTGATCTGGCCTATAGCCTTGGCTTCCTCATGCAGGTCTTTCACCTGCTTCGGGAGGTCCCCCAACAGCAATTTTGGCGCCTGTGTGCTACTTGTCTTGCATAATTCCGCACTTCTTGATGATGCTCTTCCTGTAACTGTTAATCTCCACTGAGTATTACACAGTCTGCTAGAGCATCTAGTAACTCTTCAGGCAAGTCAACCCCATCAGTTGTCCTGGTATGCTGTGATTTTAGCAGCCAGCAGTTTCCTCTGGAGCTTCCCCTCCTGGCTCCTTATAGATGGGCTCCTGTTGCCCCAGATGGGGTCATAGACTGCTGGTACTTTAAGAGAAATGGAGTTCTCTGGAGCAATGTACTTCCCAGCCATAAAGTTAATGGCTTGCTCCTGTAGCTGGTTTGTAGCCATGTATTTTGTACTGGCTTGCAGCTTTGTATAGGCAGTCCTTCTTGAGTTGATACAGCATGTGTTCCCACAAATCTTCTGCTGCTCTCTCTTCTGGCACCCCTCACAGTTGACTGTTTAGCCATTGCCCCTTCTTCAGGGTCAGCCCAGCTCTGACCCCTAATGCTCCCCTGCGAAGAGGGTGAGACATTTGGCAGTCCTTGAAAGGATGCTGCCGTGGGTCTGCGAGGAGACCCACTGTGACTCTGCCCCTGCATAAGCAGGTCACGCTGGAGCACTGCTCCCCACCCACTCCCGCGGGAAAGACGCCCGCCGTCGCTATCCGGGAATGGGGTGTCTTCAGGTCCGGACCCAGCCGAGTCCACGGACCTGTCCGACTCCCGGGTGGTTTTGCCGCCGCCCGCGGCGCACCTGCGGTCTGTAGCGGCGAAAAGCCGGGAGCTGCTGGCAGCACCTGCAGCTCTGGAGAGACGGCACGCTGCTGGCTGCTTCCACAGCAGCGGTATCAGCTGCTGCTCTCCCTTACGCGACTCCATGGTGCTTCCTCCGTTCTGAAAAAGAAATTACACCGAGTCGCCACGCTCACCAGAAAAGGTAAGACTTACCTTCCGTAATTTTTCAAAATTCGCGCTGGAGGAGCGGCGCTCCTCCCGACTGTCGCTTCCGCAATGCGTTCGACGATATGTCGCGCATGCGTCCTGGCGGGGTCTTCACGTAGTCACTCACGTGACTCCGAAGTAAAATCAAAGTTCTTCTTCTTTCGTGTGGCGTGCGCAGCCTAAAGTTGTAGGACAACTTGTTCTATTTGATCTTCTGTTTGTGCACGTCGAGTTGATTGCATTAGTCGAAACAGGGAGGACCACATGAAGGTTGCAATCTTCCACCCCAAAATCAAATTTAATGGTGTTGGATGGGGGGCCATTGAAGTGGGCGACTTTGCTTGAACAGTTGGAGCTGTATTCTTCTAGGCAAGTGGAGAGAAACTTCAAACTTCTGGATTGTAGATGGTGGGAGAGCCTTGGGCTGTCAAGAGGCAAGTCCTCTGTTGCATGACGGCAAACACCTGACTTGCTCGTGTAATTAGAGAATTTATGTAAGAATTCACGTTGAGTTTCTGATCAATCATAATCCTAAGGATGTTGGGGGCATGATGATGATAATGCAATCAAATGCCAAGAGAACATGGTTAGATTCTCTCTAGTTACAGGCAGTCATAGCCTGGTATTATCATGATTAAGAAGTAATTTGCCAATGATCAACCTTTTTCCTTTGCGTTGCTGTTATTTTGCATTGTCTGATTTACTTGCTGAGGACTTGTGAAGGGTGTGCAATCATCAGCAAACGTAGGCTGCACCATACCTGCCTTTTTGTTGCTTGTGGCAAACAGTCCTTGTCCCAATGTACACTGGCACCATCCCCCCACTCTTTCTCCCTACATCGACAACTGCACCAGGGGTGCCTCCTACACTTGTACAGAACTCATTGATTTTATTAACTTCACCATTAACTTCCACCCTGCCCTAAAATACACTTAGACTATTTGTGACACCTCTCCCCTTTCCTGATCTCACTGTCTCCATCAGAAGGGACAGACTATCCACTGACATCTACTACAAACCCACTGACTCCCACACTTACCTGGACTACACCTCCCACCCTGCTTCTTGCAAATACTTTCTCAAACTCTCCATGCTCCCAAGATGAGAGTTTCCATTCTAGATCTCCTCTTCCTTTTGTAATCATGATTTCCCACCTGCCGTTATCGATGGATCCCTTACCCGTGACTCCTGTGTCCCGTAGTTCTGCTCTCGCGGACCCCTCCCTCAGATGGAACTTGGATATAGTTCCCATGGTCCTCCCCCTTAACCCAACCAGCCTTCGCATCCAAAACATCATCCTCCAACATTTCCATCACCTGAACTTGATCCTACCACCAGTCATATCTTCCCAGACCCACGGGGGGAGTGGGGTGAGCGCTGTCTGTGTGAAATTCACCCGGTGCAAAGCCAATGCGATACAGACACACACCGCGATGAACAGGAAGATTGGCGCTGTAAGTAAGATGGATACAGCACAGTGTACGGTATGTCCTTTAAAAGAGGAGGAAGATGGGGGCGAAGAAGGGAGAAGGAGGGGAGAAGGAGTGGAGACAACTTTTAAGAAGCCAGAGATAAATGGCTGTGAATTAACATTACCGGTCGGTTTATCCTTGGTTCTGAAAAGTACTGCTTACGTTTTTTTTCCCCAATGAGCTAATAAATTCACCGGTCAGCACCGGCTTATACCTATGAGAACCTACGAGAACCTTCGACCCTCTGGCAACCCACTAGGACCTTCTAGCGACCCACCGACAGCAAGAGAAATTCTCGCTACTCTCCATGACAAATTCATTTTGGTCAACGCTAATTTTCCAACATGTTGAAACATTTTCGGCATCCATAATGAGGCCGCGACTAGTTTCCAGAATGCGGGAAATAGTCACGACCATGAAGGCGACTCCCCGGCAACCGCCCACGATCATATGGCAACGAATGCCGGCGAGTCAGTCGTAGTAGGTCGCCGAAAATCTGGCGACTGGACCCACCCTTCAACATATAATTTGTAATATAACCATTACTTTAACAACAAAAAATAACCAAAGTCAACACCGGCGACAACCTACTTTAACCTGGCTACAACCTACGTTAACCTGGCGACAATAATGACAGCACCTGCTGTACGTCAGGAGAAGTCAAGCTATGCTCATTGGCATCAATCCTACTGTCGCCGACTGTCTCCGAAAATGTTTCAACGTGTTGAAAATCCAGAAGCGACCAGAATGAAGCTACGACTCTTTGGGCAACTGAGGGGACTACTCATGACCATACAGGCTACAACCCGGCGACCATGTGGCCACAGCCTAGTTGCCTGTAGATGCCTAACAAATAGCCTAAGTGGTAGAGGCCCTTAAGTGGGACAGGCCCATATCAATCAACATAGAACATCGAACATATTGGGTGCTGTTTTTCAGCATCACCTAAAATTTGTCATCAATGACATTTTCAAGCATTTTAGTCTAAAAACGGACTGTCTACGCTCTCACAGAAGAACCTCTTTCTATCAATATCAAACCTTCAAGAAAAAAATGTTACTTAATGATCTGTCACACCAACCTTGCATTTATATTTAGTCATTATGAACCTTTCCACATCCTCATCTATAAACTGTATGGATTTGAGGTTAACACTGTACATGAGAGATAATTGTTCACAAAATTACTCTTTTTCTTTCTTTCACAATTCGGAACCCATTTAGGACTCGTGGAGTTTAAATGTTTAAAAATGTATTTGAGAAATGTTGAAGCACTATACATTCTGAGCTACCTTGTAATAATTTACAACATTAGTGAGACAAAGAAATGCTCTTAATTAAAGAAAAAAACAATGGGCTAAACATCTTGCAATGGTGCTCCATGCTCATGTTGTGAAGTTCATTGTAACCATTCCTTCTTTCCTGCATATATAAGTCATCTTTTTTAGGAGGCTGAATAACCTAATTGAAAAAGAAAGGATAAAGAAAATTGTAGTGCTGATGTACCTTCATTAATTATTTGACATCTTTTTACCCATCATCTGTCAATGTTTTACACTAAAATGTATCACGGCGGTAATCTAATCTCTTTGTCCTGACATTAGATCAAATTTAATGGAGAATTTCTGTTATTTTCTTATATTTGTATTGATTTCTAGAATAGAAATTTGTGTGCAAAATAATTTTGAAATTTATATATTTGTTGACAAAATGGGATGGCCTAATATTCTTGATTATGATGATTTATTAGTAAATATATGCACAACTGATTGGACAGTATACAATACAAAATAGGGAGGCTTTTAGTGTATTACAGTGAAAATATATAAAACATGCTTAATGATAAGCTATTGCAAGCTTAAAATGTAGAATTTATTCAGTGAATGTAAATCAATAACCGATTCTGTGCCAGTTTCTTAGAGTTGCGATATCTACGTGACTAAGTGGCACATTGTAAAAATCCTACTGATAGTGATTCCAGTTGATATGAACGATGAGCAAATATTTCCTTCGCTCCGTGTGCTCGTGAGATTTTGGGAGATTTTGGAAATCTCCCAATTTCACCTTATTCAAAACAAGGACAAATCAGCCATGGAGCTCAAAATCTAAATTCTAAATGTAGTTCAAAACTCTTTAAAATGGGCAGCTATGGACCTATGGAATGTTCATTTCTGATAGTACAGTCTACAGAATTCCTATGTTCTTGGATGAATAAGTTCATCTATTTTCGGTCTGATCCAGAATGACTGTGCCTAGTTCGAATGGATTGGACATTTTGAGGTCATTTATAATGCAATGTTTGTTATGGGACAAATTTTACTTCGGAGTCACGTGAGTGACTACGTGAAGAACCCGCCTCACGCTGGCAACGGCATGACGTCAACGCTGACGGCGCGAGGAGGAGCTGCAGTAAGGAGCAGCTCCTCGGCAGCGGTCGGAACGGCCCGCAGGTAAGTGCAGTTAGACCGGGGCGTTTTTTAGGTTACGCTGGGTGGCTCCAGCAAAACGAAACCAAAAGAAAAAATTTAGAGCCACGTTAACGTGCTGATTGAGCACTGATTATTAAAGGAAAATGGAAAAATCGGGGAAAGAAGTTTTCGCGGGTAAAAAGATGTTCCCGGGGTGAAAGTAAAAATACGGGACGCGAAGTTAGTGCGGACCCGGTTCCGATACCGTTGGCCGCTGATGTACCCGATAGTGAGTTTCCAGATTCTCCAGAAATAATAACCACGGAGGAAAATGTTCCTAAAAAATGCAAAAAAGAAATCTGAGAGGCCCGTGGTTTCTGATGACTCTGATATTGAAAGACCTCCAGACAATAAAACTATGTGGCTAAAAATGGAGCATATGGAGAAAGTTCTCCAAACAATAATGAGACAAGGGTCAGAGTACCCAGATGAATCCCAAAACATCCCTGAGGGGTTTGATATGATGAATATGGCTGTGGGCCAAGTTGGGAATATGATACTCCGGACCCAGGATTTGGGCTGGAAGAAGTCTCATGGGATGATATCCCAATTGGTTTAGGGCTGCAGAAGGCAGACCCTGCTGGTGGCTATATGGCTTTTGAAAGCACACCACAAAGTAAAAAGAAAAGGCCTAATGTGCCTGGGATAGCACAAGAGTTTGCTATACCTGAAGGAAGTGGTGAGGCTATGGAAGAAATCCTAGCTGCAAACATAAATTATATGGTATCTCACCAACTTCACAATTCTGTGATGAATGAAACATCAGAATTATATAAAGCTCCAAGAAATTGTGCCTCATTGGAAGTGCTTACGGTGAATCCGATGATATGGACGTCTATGACTCCAATTATGAGAGCCCTAGAAGTGAAGTTTCAAAAGGTGTTCAAATTAATTTCTGCCGCCATTACGGCCTATGGCAGGCAAATGGAGAATCTGGAAATGGAAAAGATTCAAAAGGATACTTTGGGCTTATTATGTAATTCATTCTATGAAATTAATGGCATGAGGCGATTCGGCCAATATTTCACCCTAGATTTGCAAGCCTGTGTCAAGAAAGTGGAGTTCAAGCTCCTGGGTATTTGTTTGGAGAAAATTTGCCGAAACAGCTGAAAGAGTTGAATGACGAAGCTAAATATTTTAGCAATGTTAAACCTTTTGTTTTTGGACAAAGAAGGGGTTTTTCGACCCGAAGGGGTTTCGATTTCCATTATAGAAGCAGAAGTTTGTCACGAAAATACTATCGTGCTGTGCAGGCAAGTGCTTCCCTGTATTTGGGAAGAAGGAGACCACCACGCTCATACGGAGAGGTATTAAAGACTTATATACTTAAAGAAACTGTGGATGACCCTCCAGTTGGAAGGAGATTGCAAAAATTTTATAATGCCTGGCTTAACATTACTTCTGATCGATATGTATTACAAGCAGTTTCAGGAGCCATTATTATTTTTAAAGAAGGGGTTAATCCTCCTGTACAGAATAGACCTGCTTATGCTTATGTGTTTTCTGCAGAGGAAAGAATGGAGATTAATGTGGAAATTGACAAATTATCTGGAAAAGGCGTAATTGAAAAGACTTATGAACATAAGCATCAATTTGTCTCTAATTATATTTCGAAGAGATAAAAAAGATGGTGGTTGCAGAATTAGTCTGGACCTTACAAATCTGAATAAGTTTGTAGAATACAAACATTTTAAGATGGAGACATTCAGTACTGCAAAATATCTTCTCTCAGCAGGGTGTTATATGGCTAAGATTGATTTGAAGGATGCCTATTATTTCTGTAGCAATTCATCAATGCTTCAGGAGGTATTTAAAATTTAATTGGCTGGGGCAATTATGGCAGTTTAAAGCTTTACCAAATGGATTGAGTTTGGATCCTAGACTCTTTGCAAAACTGTTGAAACCAGTTTTAGCCCAATTAAGAGCACAGAAACACATTGTTATGCTTATCTGGATGATATTCTGATCATTAGTGATACTCAAGAGTCAGCTGAGCACTCAGTTTCAGTTACTAAAGCTTTGTTTGAAAAGCTAGGGTTTTGATTCATCCAATTAAGTCCCAGCTGCAGCTAGCACAATCAATTAACTTTTTGGGGTTTGTAATTAACTCAGGGACTATGTTAGTTACTTTGCCAACAGAGAAGGCCAATGACATCTTGATGACTTGTAATTACCTCATTCACAAACCTTATCCCTCCATCCGAGAAGTGGCGGAAAACCATTGGGAAACTGGTAGCAGCATTTCCAGCAGTGGAATTTGGTCCATTACATTATCAAAATCTTCAAAGGGACAAAATAAGGGCTCTTAAAGAGAAGGCAGGTCACTTTGACAGGCCTATGCAATTATCAAAAGAAGCCGTGTTGGAATTACAATGGTGGGTTGAAAATGTCCCACAAGCTGCTAAGAATATCATGATTTAAACAACCTGAAAATGGTTTTACAAACGGATGCTAGTGCTCTCGGATGGGGGCTACAGATTCGTCCTCCAGTTGTGGAGGTAGATGGAAAGCTCAAGAAGAAGCGTTTCTTCAAGTTTATGGTATTAACTATTTGGAGTTATTGGGTGCTTTTTATGGACTTAAAGCATATTGTTGTGCTAAACAAGGTCTACATGTGTTAATACAGTTAGACAATAAAACGGCTGTTGCATACATTAATCACATGGGGGGAGTTAGGTCAGTATCATGTGATTCTCCGGCCAATGAGATATGGCAATGGTGTATTGGTCGCCAAATATGGATTTCAGCAAGCTACATTCCGGGTAAGGACAATGTGGTAGCAGATGAAAGGTCCAGGATTTTTAAAGATAATACGGAATGGATGCTTAAGCCAGCAATATTTAAGAATATTGTAAACCAATTTGGGTTGCCAGAAATAGATTTGTTTGCATCTAGGCTTAATCATCAGTTGCCTACTTATGTGTCTTGGGAACATGATCCAGATGCAGTAGCAGTAGATGCTTTTTCATTACACTGGGGAAAGATGTTCTTTTATGCTTTTCCACCATTTGCTTTGATTCAGAGATGCCTGAAGAAGATAGAACAGGATTCTGCTTCTGGATTTTTTATTTTTTTTTTTAATTTTTTTTTTTTTTTAAAGAAGGAACTGCAGATGCTGGAGAATCGAGGGTACACAAAAAGCTGGAGAAACTCAGCGGGTGCAGCAGCATCTAAGGAGCGAAGGAGATAGGCGACGTTTTGGGCCGAGACCCTTCTTCAGACTGGTCAGGGATCAGGGAAACGAGGAGATATAGACGGTGATGTGGAGAGATAAGGAACAATGAGTGAAAGATATGCAAAAAAAGTATCGGTGATAAAGGGAACAAGCCATTGTAAGCTGTTTGTGGTGTGAAAATGAGAAGCTGGTGCGACTAGGGTGGGGGAGAGATAGAGATAGAGGGAATGCCAGGGCCCCAGGGCTGAGGGAGAGGTGGGAAGGGGAGGAGACAGCAAGGGTTAACAGAATTGAGAAAATTCAATATTCAAGCCCAAAGGATGCAGACTCCCCAAGCGGAATATGAGGTGCTGTTCCTCCAGCTTGCGGTGTTGCTCACTCTGGCCGTGGAGGAGGCCCAGGACCGAGAGGTCGGATGTGGAATGGGAGGGGGAGTTGAAGTGCTGAGCCACCGGGAGGTCGGGTTGGTTATTGTGGACCGAGCGGAGGTGTTCGGCGAAGCGATCGCCAAGCCTCCGCTTGGTCTCACCGATATAGATCATCTGGCATCTGGAGCAGCGGATGCAGTAGATGAGGTTGGAGGAGGTGCAGGTGAACCTCTGTCGGACCTGGAAGGACTGCTTGGGTCCCTGAAAGGAGTGGAGGGGGGGAGGTGAAGGGACAAGTGTTGCATTTCTTGCGGTTGCAAGGGAAAGTGCCGGGGAAGGGGTAGAGTGGGAGGGGAGGGAAGAATGGACAAGGGAGTTGCGGAGGGAGCGGTCTTTGCGGAAGGCAGACGGGGGGAGATGGGAAGATGTGGCGGGTGGAGGGGTCACGTTGGAGGTGGCGAAATTGGCGGAGGACTATATGTTGTATTTGCCGGCTGGTGGGGTGAAAGGTGAGGACCAGGGGACTCTGCCCTGTTTGCGAGTGGGGGAATGGGGAGCGAGGGCAGTGTTGCGGGGTATGGAGGAGACCCTGGTGCGAGCCTCAGCTTCTGCTTCTGGATTGTTGGTAGTTCCAAATTGGCAAACTCAACCTTGGTTCCCAGTAATGCTGAATATGATTAAAGAACCATATATGTCGATTCCTAACTGTAGTGATATCTTGACTAATCCGGTAACTAAAGAGATTTACCCATTGTATGCATATATGAATTTGTTAATCTGCAGGTTTTTGACCAGACCACTACAGGAGCTGGGATTGTCGGACCAAACTATGAAAGTTATGGTTGCATCATGGCGCAATAGCACACAAAAGCAATATATGACACATATTAAGAAATGGGAAGACTTTTGCACACAGTCAAATATTTCTTATGATACTGTAAATATTGTAAATGTTTTGGAATTCCTTGCCAATTTGCATTTTCAGCAACATTTAAGTTACAGTGCCATTAAACACTGCACGCAGTGCTTTGTCGTCCTATTTAGGGCTTATGACTGATCAGAGATCAATTGGGTCGCATCCATTAATATCTAGATTCATGAAAGGAATCTTTAATATTAATCCACCCAAACCAAGATACACAGAGATTTGGGATGTGAGCATTGTACTTATGCTACTTAGACAATGGACTCCAATTGAAGGGTTGACATTGGAAAGATTGACATTGAAATTAGTCATGTTAATGTCACTGGTCTCAGCTCAAAGAGTGCAAACTTTACAAATGTTGCATTTAGACTGTATGCATGTGACTACAGATAATGTTGTGTTCTATGTTTACGAGTTGATCAAACAAAGCAGACCAGGGAGATCTGGAACAAAGGTAACCTTTCAAGCTTATCATATTGATCCTACTTTGTGTGTGGTTAAACATTAGAACAAATATATTAAAGTTACTGACACCCTTTGAGGAAATGAAAAAGCGTTAATGGTTACGCACAAAAAACCACACACAAAAGCTTCAGTTCAAACTATCTCAAAATGGTTGAAACAGGTGTTGGTTTTAGCGGGAGTAGACACTGATGTGTTCAAATCTCACTCCACCAGGGCGGCAGCTACGTCCGCGGCAAAGGGGCGGGACGTGCCTCTCGAGCATATTTTAAAAGTTGCAGGGTGGAGTAGAGAAGAAACTTTTTCAAAGTTCTACAATAAACCTGTTCACACTATGACAAGCTTTGGACACGCGGTGTTGGGAGCACTATAATCACCTGCTTTGTTTACTATTAATTGCTATAATCAATGGTGTAGTCACTTCTATCTTTTATCACTTGTAATCATTTTCCCTCAGATATAAGGAGGGTTATTATATGGTCTTTAAACCATTAAAAAGTTAATTGTGAAATGATCTAACATTAGTCTGGTTTCTCATGTATGTGTTTACTTAGCCGGACTGTCGTACGGATTGATTCTACGACATAAAAAACACAGAAAGCTTTAAAATCTTCACGTAGTCACTCACGTGACTCCGAAGTAAAATAGTAAGATTAAACAAGAACTTACCAGTTCGAAGTTTTGATCGTTATTTTATGAGGAGTTACGATGAGGGATTACGTGCCCTCCGCTCCCACCCTCATAAAATAAATGATCAAATGGTAGTTCTAAGTCTTTTATGAGCCTTACTATGTTACTCCGGCTTTTGGTGTTCTGTGTTTTTCATGCCGCTGCTTTGAAGTATGCCGTTGCCAGCGTGAGGCGGGTTCTTCACGTAATCCCTCATCGTAACTCCTCATAAAATAACGATCAAACTTCGAACTGGTAAGTTCTTGTTTAATCTTACTATTAAATCCAGCATTTCCTATGTGTAGAAAGGTCTGAAGTACATGGTTAGATTCTCTCTAATTACAGGCAGTCATAGCCTGGTATTTTCATGATAAAGAAGTCATTTGCCAATGATCATCCTTTTTCCCTAGCGTTACTTATATTTTGCATTGTCTGATTTACTTGTTGAGGATGTGAATGGAATTGAAGGGTGTGCAATCAACAACAAACATGGGCCGCACCATACCTGCCTTTTTGTTGCTGAATATTGCATCTGACCATGTCTGATGCAATATTCAACAAGTCAACCTGGACAATTAGTTTGGCGTGACAGTAGGAAGAAACTGCAGATGCTGGTTTAACTCAGTCAGGCAGGATCTCTGGAGAGAAGGAATGGGTGATGTTTCAGGTCGAGACAGAAGTTCATGTTTAATTCAGTTTAGTTTATTGTCATGTGTGTCGAGATACTGTGAAAAGCTTCTGTTGCGAGCTAACCAGTCAGCAGGAAGACTATACATGATCACAATCGAGCCATTCATAGTGTACAAATACTGTAGCTGGGACATGTTGGCCGCAGGCCCTGTTACCACTCTGTATAATGTCCAGTAAAGTCCAATCAAAGATGATCCAAGGGTCTCCAATGATAGCAGTTCAGCGCTGCTCCCTGGTTGGGTTCAGCACGGTGATAGGTTCAAGGTCACTTGCGTTCTCACAGGATATCTTGCAATGCAAAAAGCACACTAGACGACATTTCCCTTGGAATGTATCATGAATGGGAGGAGGACTGGAGGTTTTTCAGAGAACAAGTAAACAAACCTGCCCAATGGGAGGGAAGAAATGAAAATGACCAGCGTATGAGTGGTCCTTCATTGTGTTGGCTGCTTTCCAAAGGCAGCAAGAAGTTTAGATGGACGAGGGTGGGTGGGGGCTGGTTGGTGCGATGTACTGGGCAGGTTTCACAACCACATGCAGTTTTTGTGGTCCTGGGCAAAGCAGTTACCATACCATACTGTGATGCCTCTGGACCTCTCATGTCTGAGGTTTGAGGTTCCCACCTGCTTTAAAAGAGCATCAATAATGCCTTGCCCAAGAAGAGCAAGGTGACATGCCTCAATGACTATCGACCAGTGGCACTAATGTCTGTGATGATGAAGTGGTTTGAGAGGTTGATTATGGCACATATCAACTCCTACCTCCACAAGAATCTCGACCCACTGGAGTTCGCTTATCGCCACAACAGATCAACAGTGGATGCGATCTCACTGGCTCTCTACTATGCTCTGGACCACTTGGACAACAGAAACTCATATATCAGGCAGTTATTCATTGACTACAGCTCGGCGTTTAACACCATCATCCCCTCCAAGTTGGTTACCAAGCTCTCAGAACTGGGTCTCTGCGCATCCCTCTGCAATTGGATCCTCGACTTCCTCATCCACATACCACAGTCTGTCCGTATTGGTGGAAATGTGTCATCCTCGATAACAATCAGCACGGGAGCACCTCAAGGCTGCATGCTCAGCCCTCTGCTGTACTCACTCTATACTCATGACTGTGTAGCTGTACATAGTGCAAACTCCATCATCAAGTTCGCCGATGACACCACTGTTGTGGGACAAATCACTGATGGTGACGAGTCAGAGTATAAAAGTGAGATCGACCGATTGACCAAATGGTGCAGCACAATAACCTGGCTCTCAACACCAGCAAAACCAAGGAACTGATTGTGGACTTTGGAAGGGGTAGGATAGGGACACACAATCCCGTTTATATCAATGGGACGATGGTGGAAAGGGTCAAGAACTTCACATTCCTGGGCATGCATATTTCCGAAGATCTTTCGTGGTCCCAGCACGCCGATGCAATTATAGGGAAAGCACATCAGCGCCTCTACTTCCTGAGAAGATTACAGAGTTGGTATGTCAAAGAGGACTCTCTCAAACTTCTACTGGTGCACAGTAGAGGACATACTGACTGGTTGCATCGTGGCTTGGTTCGGCAACTTGAGTGTCCAGGAGTGGAAAAGAATGCAGAAATTTGTGACCTCTGCCCAGTCCATCATTGGCTCTGACCTCCCCAACATCGAGGGGATCTATCGCAGTCGCTGCCTCAAAAAGGCTGCCAACATCATCAAGGACCCACACCATCCTGGCCACACACTCATCTCTCCGCTGCCAGCAGGTAGAAGGTGCAGGAACCTGAAAACTGGTACATCCAGGTTCAGGAACCGCTTCTTCCCCACAGCCATCAGGTTATTAAACTCGCCATCAAACAAACTCTGAACTATAACAGCCTATTGCACTTTATCTGTTTATTTATGTGTATAAATATGGTCAATGCTATATAGTCACACTGAAATGTTCTGTATTTATGCTTACAATACTCTGTTGTGCTGCAGCAAGCAAGAATTCCATTGCCCTATCTGGGACACATGACAATAAACTCTCTTGACTTGACTTGATATGATACTTTCTATGGTACACGTTTAGAAATCGGTAAGAGTCATTGGAAACATGCCAAATTTCCTTGGACTTCAGAGGAAGTAGATGTAAATCATTGTGACTTATTGTGAAAACCAGTTCTCAACTTCAACTCGATATAAGAATAAGCTCAGGTAAACAGCTGTGCCACCTTGCAATCAGCTGCTGAGATCATTTGTGTTACTGTGAAGAGGTTTATTTCTCGGTATAGATAACTCAGCCCAATTTCATGCTACATGACTGGAATGTTGAATGAATTTGATTCACATCTGCATTACTGATCTTTAACAGGTAAGGCTATAGTCACAGATTATTATATCGTTCAAGGAATTTCTCCCTTTAGCTGTTAAGAGAAGACACGGGGGTAAGGGGATAGTGTAGTTTACGCATGGGAGCTCTCCACGAGACATTCAAAGCCGTCGAAAGATAAATCTTCAAAACACAGTTTATTGATTAATAGTTTCTTTATTGTCGATTATTCATCTAAATTTCTTCTTGTTAAGTACATTTTAATCTTACTCATAGTCAAACTCCAGCATGTGGCACTTTGTGTTAGAAACTTCCGAACATGTTAGAAAGCTCCAAATGTCGAAAGATATGCCTCCCTTCATGCCTCCTCCGAACTAAACTAAAAAACTAGAAGCTTCTGCGCAAGAATCCCAGCAGCAAACACGCCTCCAACTACATAATAAATCCCACCCACATAATTACAGACACACAAAATGTAAAGGCGAATGCCATAATTTATAACATACTAAGTTAAGCCAAATGGCCACTACATACCAGCCCCTAATTGTTCTGAATCTAGAACAATTACTAATAAACATCAAAAAAGTATCTATGAAGGCTTAACATATATGGGAAACAAAAAAATAGCATGCATTATATATCCGCATTCAGTCTTCTTCAGCGATTCTTCCATCTTTACCTTCACCTTCTAAAAGCAAGCATAACTTGGTTATTGGTCTTATTAAAACATTGTTCTTAGTTTGAAGTCGTACCGTGCGCACCAAACCCATACCATCAGGCATGATACCCAATATATAGTCCAAAACACAAAAGCCCAAAGCTTTGATAGAATGAAACTTCCTCCTCCATGTCCGACCAATTCATGGATGTATTGTAACATTTTATTTCGAAGGCATGTGAGTGACTACGTGAAGAAACCCGCCAGCCCACATGCGCATCAATACGTCTAACGCATGGCGTGACGTGCGGGAGCAGTTTGAACTGCTCTAGCATGTAAGTCAATTTTATTTCCAGCAGGCTCCGATAGCGGGCCCAAAGTAGCTAAGGAAGTGACCGGGGTTTGGACCACCGTGAAAGCTCCATAAGGAGCTAGAGTATAATTTTGCGGGGCCGTTCGAGCTCCGCACGCGAGCAGGTGGTCGATTTTGGAGACCGGCGTGGGGCTCCATAGGAGCTGGGTTTGTGGCAACTGCTGCTCGAGCTCCGACTGCCGCTCGAGCTGTGCACGCGAGCAAGCGGCCGTATTTGCAGGCCGCTGTGGAGCTCCATAGGAGCAGGGTTTTGAGGCGACTGCCGTTCGATCTCTGTCTGCCGCTTGAGCTCCGCACGGGGGCAAGCGGCCGTATTTGCAGGCTGCTGTGGGGCTCCATAGATGCTGGGTTTGCGGCGGCTGCCGCACAAGCTCCGAACGGGAGCAGGCAGCCGAAATTGGAGGCGGTGTGTGGCTCCATAGGAGCGTGGGGCTCCGTAAGGAGCTAGGATTCATAATTGCGGCAGGAGGTGAGTTAGATATAGCCGCAGGTAAGTTCAGCTGCCGCAGCGCCGACAGGTGTATGTTTATTTTGGGAATAATTTGCACCGCAGTTTGAGCTCCCCAATGGGAGCAGGCGGCTGAAAATGTAGGGCTTCATTGCGGCTGTTGCCGTTATAGTCTGCACGGCAGCAGACGGCCCAAATGGGAGACCGCCGGCCAGGATTAAGTGATTAAAGCTGCCAGCATCAGAGCTCCATACAGGAGCTTGCAGCCAGGTCTATTTCACTGCAGATGATTTCCAGCAGCAGGTGAGTATTAAAAGTAACCGCTTAGGTAGCTCAGCCTGACATAGCACCAAACAATTTTAACATAGTTACTGCTATAGCTATACAACAGCAGCATATAGTGTATACTTTATCATGGATGGCTATAATAGAGTTGGCATTTATAACAGTTGCCATGGGGTCACGTTTGTGACTATCATAGCCGATAGCATTCTAAAGTCAGGTTTAATTCTTTGGCTATATCACAAATATGTCTTATCATGCCAAATAAGTTTATGTTTTAAAATAGATAATTACAAAGGCCGTTTATTATCACTTATAGCAATGGTGTAGTGGAATTGGACCTGCCATTGCAGTCCAGAGCTCCTGGCTTGGGAAGCCTTGTTTGAGCTGTGCCTATCAGTCACCTGTGGGAGCTACACCTAGTGGTGTCATGATAATTTCCGCTCATTAGAGGGGGCTGTGGATGATTCCTTTACGAAAGACTCCAACTATATGCATATCAATAAAGTAATCGAATCTCTGATTTAAGGATAGGCTTCTTTTAATCATATAAACGTCATTACCTATGACAGCACCTGGCAGGGTTGCAGCATTTCTCCCACTCTGTCTGGCATAGAGGGGCCAGAGGCACTCCAGTCCTTCCCTGTTATACTACGTTGGCTCCGGTAGGGAGCAAGGACTCGGAGTCACGAGCAGTCTGTTTGATAAATCATGATAGCAACAGAGCACCAATCTGCAGCTAGTCTCGGTTTCACTGCCAAAGGGAACAGCTTGACAACCCCAAGATGGGGCAAAGTCATAGCCAAGTCTTGGGACATCTATGGCAGATGTGATTGGGCATTTGTCCCAATTTGAACATCTGATGAATCAAATTATAACAAGGAATGCTCCGGGTTACGAAGGCATGTCAGGCAGCAACTCCTGGTTTAGGGTTGCAATTTTCCTCCCACTCGGATGAAAGAAGTGGTAGAGATGGTGCCAAAGTATATGCACATATATATGAAGCAGCTCTTGGTTCAGGGTTGTATGTCCTCCCACTCGGATGTATAAAGTGATGGAGATAGAGCCACATATATTATGCTCCATATGATGGAAGCATGCACAGAGAGTCGTTGGCATACAGATATGGCAACGCCTAGTTCAGGGTGCAATTTTTCTCCCACTCTAAGAGAGTGTCAGAGATCTGTACGGACTGACTCCAAACATGACCCTGAACATGACTATGTGCCGGGATCCCATGCTTAAAGCATAATGTACGACAATTGCATGAGGAATAGCTGTGTGCTCTTGCCTCTAAAATAGCTGTTCCCTCGTGGATGTACAAACCACTACAAGAGAAGTTGGCCAGTGGCATCAGCTATATAACAGAAATGACAAGCATGATGGACAGGGTCTGAAAATGGAACTTCACTGAAGCTCCAACAAAAGAAATCAACCTGGGGTTGGAGAAGCTGGTAAATAAGGTCTCGTTATTAACCGCCGTAAACTCGAAAATGGAACGGTCTATCGGTCCAGGATGGGTTACTGCCAGCATGGGATGTCTAGTTGTTTTTTCACTGTCTCTGGGATAAGATCAGGTTGATATAGAGACATTGGCATTGATATAGAGACATTGCACAGTAACCTCGGTAAGTTCCAAGTAGGAACAGTTTAGTTACCCTGTATCGGGGTAGGCCATCATGGAACTGGCTGGCCATATGAGTCATAGTGACCAAAGAAGCATTGCTTCATCATCTATGAGACGTTATCAGACTGCGCAATAGAATAAAGTAGTTGAAATGCTCTCAACATATGGTTTATTTCTCCTCAAGTTAGTGGAGTTACTGGTTCATTGGAATCATCATTGCCATCCTCTCTGGGACAGGTTGTTACCAGCAGGAAACTCGTCTGGCATATAATATAACTTTATCTGACCTGCAGGTTCATGGTGTGAATCAACAATGTATTCATAATAATCCATAGGCTCTCAATACCAGTATTCCTGATTGAGTGGCGGATCGTAGAGATTGTGTTATGCACTCTGGCAACTTAGGCATGTGGTTTCAGTCAAAAGACTGTGAGGTAATTCCTGATTCAGCCTTGCATTGTACTAATCTCCACTCTGAAGGACAACGCTACGTATTCATGGTGATTCTTAACTCAAGAGTTGACAGGGAACTAGTATTCCCACATCTAAGGGAGACTGTGGTTTCAGCTCTAGTCATTAGCTGCTTATTATATATTATCAGCGATATGTATGAATAACTAGATAATGCATCTTCCGCGGGTAGGAAAGCCCAAAATATCCGTCCGTAGCATCAACAGAGGAACAGCGGTTCCAAGTGCAGTCAGTGACAACTCTTCCGAGGATGTGTGGTCTGACCAAGGATTAGAGAGGTATATTTCTCAAGATTACAGAAATATGGTGCAGGCCAAATCGGGTTAGCATTAGGCTAATCAAGTTTACTTACCCAGTTTAAGATGGATGATTGGGTGCCTGCAATTTAACTGACTCAGAGAATCAATCTTGTAGTTCCATACTTGTCATATCTATATGCATAAGGCACAGATTCTGCTGTTTAATATCAAAGCTGAAGCAACTCTTATTTACACAATCACGAGTGACGGCTGGGACAGCCTGTCTTCTCGGGCAGCTAGCTCTGCATGATGTATGAGAAGCTTGTGAACAACATATGAGCCAATTTTATACGGAAGTAACAGAGGTTTGTGTGGCTTCCAGTTTGAGCCTAGAGAAACTTTATGGGATAGCACAATTGACATTGCTTGTGCTGCTTTATCATTTTTGTAATACCAGAAGTGGGACATAAATGATTGGGTCTTCACCCACTATTCTCTAACATTATGCAGGGCGTCTTTTATTTGTGTCTAATAGCCTACACTCATTGTAATGTGTGATGTATATCAGTAAATTGTTATGCAATTATTCCTCAAAATTTTCCTAATGGGACCAGTATCTTAAGATGATTATGCCTTCAGCAGCTGATCTCAGCATAAAGAACACAGCCTTTACTCAATCTCGGGCTTAGTCTCCACGTCATACTGACATAAGGGTAGCTTGTTATAGAAATAATTTCATAAGCAAATGAGCAGGATTGTGTACACTTGAGGTTGACAGCATACCCACCAGAGCAGAGATCATGGATGTCATTGAAATGGAAGACAGTTATTTTGTTTCAATAGTCTCAACATATTGCTGATGGCTCATTAGCAGCCAATCCAATGGATTTCCTTTTCATCATATAGCATGAGGTTTACATAGTGCGGGTTAATAAATTATACATTTGGTAGAATATGTCTGGATATTTGCAGATAGACAATAACTTATGCAACAATGTGCATAATTCTAACTCAACAGTCTATTGGGACTACAGGCCAGTTTAGAGCAATGGCCATGTATGCAAGTGAGCATCATGTTATTAATAACTCATGTTTTTTCCTACCATTAATGGTTTATCTGTTTAAGTGTTTCACACACAGATTGTCTCACTGCATGAAACCACAGAGCTTTGAAATCTTCACGTAGTCACTCACGGTGACCGAAATAAAATAGAAAGATTAAACGAGAGCTTATTGTTTGAAGTTTGATCTTTGTTTCATAATTTGGTAGTTCTAATCTCGTTAATCTTCCTATAGCTTAGGTCAACAACTATTCTGTGGTTTCATACAGCTACTTTGAAGATTGATGCACATGCAGGCTGGCGGGCTTCTTAACGTAATCCCTCACTTCAATTTCTCATAAAATAAAGATCAAACTTCAAACAGTAAGTTCTTGTTTAATCTTTCTAATAATGTTGGTGAGAATATCCTTCGAAAGAATAACAGGATTTTTAGCAACAATGTTCACTGTGATGTTTTGTTTAATTTCTAGATTACTAGCAGAGATTTCAAATTCCAGCTCAAGTTTTGGCCATTCTCTGTCTGGCTTACAGAGAAACTCTGGTCCATTGATCCATCTCTTATTGCTTACGAAGCAGTCTGCTGTCAGTCCTCTGGAGGCTTCATCCGCAGGATTTTCTTTTGTGTTGACGTATTTCCATTGTGAAACATTAGTATCTCCCAATACAAAAGAGATTCTGTTTGCTGCAAATGTCAAGACGTTTGTTCTCATTGTTGAAGTATTTAAACACAGTAGTACTATCAGTCTAGAAGATAGATTCTGCCAGTTAAAGCTGTAGTTCCATTTGCAGCATTATGTCAACTTTAACAGCAAAGACTGCTGCAGTAAATTCCACTCTGGGAATTGTCATTTGTTTCAATGGTGCCACTCTGGCCTTTCCCATTAAGAATGCAACATGTACTTGTTTGTTATCAATTTCCAGTCTTAGATATGAATCAGTACCGTAGCCAATTTCAGTGGCATCTTAGAAATGATGCAGCTGTGCACCTCTGATCTTACCAAAGTCGGTAGGCTACATGCACCGGTCCACTTTAAATTCTGAGATCTTGTTGAGATCTACTAACCATTCTGTCCATCAGGGAGAGGAAGTTTGTGTTCCCATCCCATCCAAGTTTTTCCTTTCAAAGATCCTGCAAAATCAACTTGGCTGGCAGTGTAAATGGTGCAAGAAATACCAAAGTGTCGCAAATGGAACCAATCACGGATAGGATACCCCTTCTAGTACATGGTTGCTCTTGAATCGAGATTCTTAACTTGAACACATCTGTTTCAACGCACCAGTGCAATCCCAATGCTCTCTCCATTGGCAAATTGTCTTTGTCCAAATCCGACTTCCTGTCTGGTGGGGGAATGCTTTCCAATACAACACGACTGTTGCTTATCCACTTGGAAAGTGTAAATTGCCGAGGGATGTCAAATGTTTTACCATTTGAATTGCTTCCTGCTCAGTGGACATGGATTTTAAGCAATCATCCACATAGAAATTATTCTTCACAGTGGTTATCACTTCTGCAGTCTTCTTTAATGCAAAGTTCACACAACTTGATGATGACACCGCTCCAAAGAGATGTACCTTCATCCGGTATTCAACAAGATCTTGTTGTTCATCCCCTTCAGGCCACCATAAGAATCGAGAGTAGTCAATACGTTTTTCTGGTACTTTGACTAGATGAAACATCGTTCTGATATCATTTCAATTCAGTTGGTTTGTTGGTATCAATTTGGCATAATCATTGTTAATTACATCCTTTCGGAAGTACGTTTATTCCTCATGAAATTTTGTATTCTTGCCAAACTTGCGTTTCAAAGTCTGGGTGCATTGCTCTGCCATACGATGATTATTCGGCAGACTTTCTTGTTTGAAAGGAGTCCAGACAATAGTGTCCGTCTGTCATCTTTATTGAGTAGTTCATAATATTCAAGAATTTTAACTCTTTTCTGGACATTTCTTCAGGTTCCTTACTGGTACTTTCATTGAAATCATGATTGTATTGCTTGAACAATAGCTTCTCTAATTTATACATAGATATTTGATTAACAGCAGCGGCAGGGTAGTTCTTCTGGTTCCCACTTTCGTTGTTCCTTCTCAAGGAACCATAAATAACACATCCTAGTAGGGTTTTCACAGCAAACAGTTCAGCACCTTGGCCCGTCACAATCTGTATTGGTTCCAACGCCTTCAAAGCGTTTGTTCCAATAAGTAGGTCAATATCAGAATTTATTTTAGATATTTTGACATCCTTCAAGTAAGTCCATTTGTCTCAAGTCCGCACGTCTGGGTATATTTTGATGACCGACAGGCATGGTCTCATGTGTATACTGTTTTATTATGAATGTTTTATTATTAATGTTTAATGTTTTATGTGTCATTCCTAACTATCACTGTACGTCGTTGTCACTTGCGGGCGGAGCACCAAAGCAAATTCCTTGTATGTGAATACTTGGCCAATAAACTAATTGATTAATTAATTAATTAATTCAGATATTGGTATAAAATTATCTTCATCCAGACTAGATATTTCCATACTTGTAATGTAATGGGTTAATCTCTTCTCCTGTGATGTCCAGCCTTCTCATCAGGTTTTCTGTGCAAAAGGTAGCCTAACTTCCGTGATCTAAAATGCATATGTTTGCATTCGTCTTGCTATTCGTTACCTGTATTGGTAAGATAGAGAAGATACAGGCTTCTACCCCGGCCCCAATATGAGTAGTTACTTGAGGCGAGGTGACAGCATCACTAGTAGCTGGCTTCTCCTTCTGTTCTGTTTGCTCCAGGTCCTTCTCTTCTAATGGCTCTGGTGGCTTCTTTGCAGTGTGGGGTGCTTCGGGATGATTTTGCTTGCATTTATCACAAGTTATAGGACTCTCACAGTCTTGAACCATCTGTCCTTTTTTCAAGCATCCAAAACAGATTCCCTTCTCTTTTAAGGAATCTACCTTTTCTTTATATTCCTTTTTCTTGAATCTTCGACACCACCTTATGGTGTGACCAAATTCATCACATAGCAAACAAAATAATTTTTGCTTGATAGTAGATACATCTCCTTTCATTCCACCTGTCATTTCCACAAGTATTATAGCGGTAGCAAAACTGCCTCCCTTAGGTCCTGATCTTCCTTTAGTTTTGGTAAAGGTAGAACCTTTAACAATTGCAATTGGTTTATTATTCTTGAATACTGCCGTGGTGTGGATCTAACATGAACCGTACTTCACTTTCCAAGAAATCCACCAGGTCTGGTAACATGGCTACTCGCTTCTTTTCCATTATTTGGCCTATTTCTCTCCTTTATCTTTACCTTTATCTCCCCACTTTTCTCTTAATCGAATGGGCAGTTTTAGAATGATCGCTTTAGTATTACTAACAAAATTAATCTCCCCCGTGTGGTTGAGATTTTTCATCGAGCAACAACCTCTAAGAAATATCACAAACTCACTTTAAAGCCTCCACATCTTCTGGCTTAATATTTTTCCAAGCATAGGCCTACTCCATGTATGTGTTACCAATTCGCTGTTCGTTACCATCACATTCTTTAAGTAACCTTCTTGTCTCTTGATAGCCTTGGCGGTCAGGCTACAAGTACCTTAGCACTTCCGCTTGTGTAATGTGCCAGAAATCGTAAGCGCTCTTTTTCATCAGTAATTTTCATTTCTACTACATCGTCAAAAGCAATTATGAAAGCTTCATACTGGAAAGGATCATCATCATATGCAGGAATTTCTATTCGTGGTAGGCTGAAAGAGACATTTTTTTGAGCTATGATTAGGTATGTTACAAAACTTACCTTCAGCGGCGCTGCAGTTCTGTCACTGGCCATGTGTGCGACTTTGGCGCCTTTGAGGGGGGGCGGGGTTAAAATGCGGTTTTCCCTTGCCTGCTGGAGTTTTATTTTCTCAGGGTGCGAGCTTTTGCTGGAGATTCGTTCCGACTGCCGGTACGTGAATTTTTAAATTTTTTTTTATAAATCGCCTGACAATTTCAGCGCTGGAGTAAAATAAAAATTAGCTTCTAATGCCTTGAACGTCAACAACTGGGACGGATTTCACGTATGGGACAGGTAAAGGAAAGCCGTTTATTTTACATATAAAAGTGCTCCTTAGGATGCCTTTAATCCAAATTTCAGGTTGCGAAAAGGTGATTTGGGCCACATATGAACCGGCAGTATTTTTCCTGCTGATAGGGGATTTAAATTCACCGCAACCGCAACGTTCCTATCGATCGCGTTCCACAAAAAAACACTCGCAAGATGATTTAAATGGCCATTAATTTCCGGGAATTAAACACCAAATTCCTTCCATTTGGCCTGTAAATTATTGACAATGAGATTTAAAAATCATGTTATATTGTGAATTCTTGTGTGAATGTTATTTGGACACAGGCTATTTAAAAATGTTAATATTTTCTTAAGAAATGGATAGATGTTTAGATCTAGTAATTGAATTTTGTAAATAGCTACAATTGGGTAACTAACAAATTATATGCTTTAATTTCAGGTAATCCAAGTAAGATGTTTCATATGTTTCAGAATGCTACATTCTATAATAACTGAACATTTATTTCAGTTCTCTTAATCTTTAAGAAAGTTATGGGCTTTTGACTGTCCTCGATCACAGCTTTTGTGTTAAGTCAATGGAAAAGCAATAGGAAACAAGATGCTAATTTCAGAGTATGAAAATGGCCATAACATTTTTAATACCAAAGATATGAAAGTGAATTAGGTGTCAAATTAAACTTCTTTTTATGCTTTATCAGATGGGATAAATTGCAGACTTGATTTTTAAAATCTCAAAATTTTGTAACATTGCTACTGTGATCGTGTTGAATTCACCTTGACTAATCCACAATGCAAATAACCCATCCTGAGATTCTTAGCCTCTGATAATCATACTGGCTTGCTCGAGCCTGTGTATCAAGCTTTGTTAAAGCGTACCAAGTTGTTGGTTTGTCCCCAGCCTCGACAGACACCTAAGAAGTAATTTACTTCGGTCTAGCACCCAGTTGCCAAGATGAAGTTTTATCAGCATGCCACTGTTCCGATGGGTGCTCAAAGCCATGAAATCTGGTGGTCCTTGTTTGTGGAATTAATCCAACTGTGGTCTCAATTTGAACAGTTCTTTTACTCAAATAAGAGTTCTTACCTTCAGATACTTTAGAGCCACCTCTTGAACCTTGGCCCTCCAGGGTCTCAATCTTCACCCTGGCTTCTTCCAACTTCGTATCCAGTTCCAACTGTTCCTTTTCCCTCTTTAACTGTTCTTCCTGTGCTTCAATCGCATGATTTCGTGTCAAGGCGGCAGCTCGTAGCTTAAGAGGATCCACATTTGCTTTGATTTGAATATCTTTACACCGTTGAGATATTCAATCGCTTTTTGAAACCACTGATTACACTCTTAGTCATCCTCATCAGGCAGATAGGCTCAGTAATAATTTGTGGTTTTGTGCAAATTCAAGATGGAGGCTGACTAGTCATCCATTATTAGATTATACTTCATCAGCATTCTCTTCAAGGCACATGAGTTCCTCCTGGAACCCTATTAAATCAATAATCTGCTTCCATAGCTTGTTTCTCTCATTCTGGCATCACTGTACAAATGTAACTCGGGCCTTTTCGCTGAGCCTAGTTTGTCTCTTCGTATATCTTGGCTTCACTTCGCTACCTTGTGGCTCTCTGACTCACCTGTTCCATCTTGCTCCATGGATTTAAGCAGGTCATGGCAGATTGCCACATCTGCTAATTTGACAAATAGGGGTTCAGCAGTTTGCTTCACTCTTTATTGATAAAGATTGAGCTGAATGTTCTGTAAACATTGGATAAGAAATCAAAACAAAATGGACTTTCAGACAACATCCAAAATGTTTTCAAAGTATGGAAGTGACTTCAGTTCAGAAAGAATGTGTCTTATCTCAACTGCAAAACAAACCAAGGCCAGGAACCTGGATCTTCAGTTCCTTCTTTTGCATTTTGGCAGCTTTCCAAAACTTAGCAGAAATAGATTCTAATACTTTTACAGACTCTTCAGAAGCTGTTCAAAGTTAAAGCTTTCCAGCTTTCAAATTCAGCATAGTATAATAGTTTACGATTTCATGATAAAGTCTTCCTTCCTTAAATAAGTCGCAATAAATCTCGAAGCCAATTGCTGGCTAAGATCTATTATCTTCAGTTCCTCTTCCTAGGAACCTTAATTCCTCTTCTGGAAGTAATTCTTCAGGCCTAATCTCTCTCCAGGGATCCAGCCTAATCTTCTGGCCTCTATTTTGGGACTAATTCTACCACCTCCTGTCTGGAAGGTAGCTTTCAACTCGAATATAGTGTCAGATTATTATATCGTTCAAGGTTTTTCTCCCTTTAGCCACTATGAGAAAACACGGGGGTAAGGAGATAGCGTTGTTTACGCATGGGAGCTCTCCATGAGACATTCAAAGCAGTCAAAAGATAAATCTTCAAAACACACTCTTGATTAATAGTTTCTTTATTGTCAAAAACAGTAAGCTATTCATCCAAACTTCTTCTTGTTGAGTATATTTTAATCTTACTCGTAGTGAAACTCCAGCATGTGGCTCTTCATGTTAGAAAGCTCTGAACATATTAGAAAGCTCCAAATGTTGAAAGTTATGCCTCCCTTCATGCCTCCTCCGAACTAAATTAAAAAACTACAAGCTTCTGCGCAAGAATCCCAGCAGCAAACACGCAATAAATCCCAACCACATAATTGCAGGCAGACAAAATTTAAAGGCGATTGCCATAATTTATAACATACTAAGTTAAGCCAAATGGCCACTACAAAGGCTACGTAAAATAATTTGATAATTTGTGCTTTGTGTGAGTTCATCACAAGTTTGACAAACACCATGCCATTGGCTTCACAACTGCTCAGTTGCATAAACGTTTGTTAAGAATTGTTTGAAGCTCGCTTCACATAATGTAAATTAGTATCACTTGTCTTTTTGCACCATTAACGGATAGAACTTCATGTTAGCAGGATCTGCAATGCGAAACCCCTAACCTTTCACCCAGTTCATTGAATTCATTGATTGCCTCTACTTGTGCTTAATTTTCAATTATTCATTCTTAAAACAAAAATAATCAGGTTTCCTTTCCATTAGATTTCAGATGAAGCGATGGCAAATTGTATCATGACCTTCCTGCCATGTCTCGAACTGTGTGTTGAAAGGTTCATCACCTTCCACAGCGGGAAATTTGAGACAGAATCTCACGCAAGAGTAATAATCTTCAAAGTCATTGCGATATTTCACAATGCACCCTTTCTCTATTCTCTTCCCCAAAGAAAAATAATTGATTTTGGATATGATTGTCTTTGGAAACATTTTTATTAACACTTAAAAAATGGAAGAACTGCTAGAATAAGGGGCCAGCTATAAATTTGGGCTTTCAAAGTTATCTAAAGGTGAATTTAATGGCAAGAAAAAACAAATATTACTGGAAAGATTAAATCAAAAATCGTCCATGTGGTTAATCCAATGGTGAATAGGCAAGTTGGGTCAAAGGACCTCTTTCCACACTATCACTCTATCAGAGTTAGAATCTGAATCAGAATCACACTTTATTCACTATGTATGTTTTGCAACCAACGAGGAATTTCATTGGCCAGGTCAGTCATACAATTAAAAGAAACAGATTATTCAAAAACACATTTGCTCACTTTGATGGAAGAGGTCGAGTCTGAAGATAGGTCTCGACCCAAAACGTCACCTATTCCTTTTCTCCAGAGATGCTGTCGGACCTGCTGAGTTACTCCAGCTTTTTGTGTCCAACTTATCTACCTTAATGGTTATCAAGAGCCCCAACACCTTCTCCTTCTTAATCTCAAACCTCCCATGCATATTTGTATTCTCCACACCGATCACACTTTCCTTCGCTTCGTTCCGATGCTGCCTCACCCGCTGAGTTTCTCCAGATTTTTTGTCTACCTTAACTTTCCTCTCTCTCCTTCTACTTGGTGAAAACATTTGTAAACTATTAATTGAGAGTGCTTCAGCAGCAAAAAAAGAACATGTTTATGTCATCCTTGGTTTGCCAGCAATGTCCTCCATTTCCAGGAAAAAATGTCCACTGTGCTTAGAGGAGTTATGACCCTGAAGTCTCAGACAAGGCAAGCTGTGAATCATGAAAGGCTTGGATAGAGTGGATGTGGAGAGTCTAGGACTAGAGGTCATAGACTCAGAATTAAAGGACGTTCAAGTAATTCCTCCTCATCTCCTTCCTCAAAAAGAAGGAGAGGAGGATGAATTTCTTTAGTCAGAGGGTGGTTAATCTGTGGGATTCTGCCACAGAAGGCTGTGGAGGCCATCTAAGGATATTTTTAAGATAGAGATAGATAGATTCTTGATTAGTACAGGTGTCAGGGGTTATGGGGAGAAGGCAGGAGAATGGGGTTAGGAGGGAGTGATAGATCAGCCATGATTTTATGGCAGAGTAAACTTGATGGGCCGAATGGCCTAATTCTGCTTCTACCACATGACCTTATGACCATATGACCTGAATATCCGACTTGGACATTTATATCACCTATAAGGACAAAATAAACATTTTCTAGAACGATAAAAAAGGAATAGATATCAATGGGATTTTGATGAAATCTTGCACAAATCCTATCCAAGCCTTTAAGAATAGGTCTATAGCTATACCCCTCCCCCCTGTTGTATTTTTGCCTGGACTACTATTACTGACTTAGGTGGAAATTATCTGTGATAGTTTGGCTCTTTATTGGATGATGCCTCAGAATGCCATCCATTGATGTTGGGAATTCTGCTACATTATAACCATATGATTACAGGAGTAAATCTACAAGAAACTGAAGATGCTGGAATCTTGAGTAAAACACAAAGTGTTAGTGTAACTCTGCAGGTCAAGCAGCATCTCGGGAGGACACGGAGAGCCTCCAGATGATTTTAAATTAAATTTTAAAAAAAACATAATTATTTGAAGTTGTTACAACTTTTCTGGCAATAAATGCTCTGGTCTTATAAGGGTGGCTTTCCCATGGGTATTTTGTGCTGAATTCATTAACACTGATTAGTTTTGACTTCTGTCAAATCTGAACTTTAAGCCTAAATTTCAATTCCCTTTCAAGATACAAAAAATAAGACACAAAGTAAGAAAAGTTAACGAGAAGTTAATCATAATATTGGATCAAATGGAAAGGATTATAAACTTGCCAACAATAGAATTAAACATGAGGATTGGGGGGGAAAAAAATCACAGTTCAGCAATGGAGTACTAAAGAATTGAGAAGGAAAGAGAAGATAGTCTCAAGAACCATTGTGCAAGGAACATAAAACCAAACAATAATACCTTGTACAGATTCTTGGTTCTTGGTTACTTGGTCCTCCAAAATATTCGAACTGGAATTTAAACTGGAGGTGGTGAAGGGAGGGGTTAAGCCAGAGAGGGTTATTGGGAAGAAAGTGCCACTTTAAATTTAGTTGCATCTGGCTGGGCAACCGTGGTTTGGTGGAGATTATTCCATGCTTTAATAGTGCGTGGGAAGAACGAATTGTTGTATACATCTGTCTTTGTGGCTGGGACCACAAATTGGATCGAATGCCCTCATCTGCTCCTAATTGGTTTGGGGTTGTGATCTATGTCCAGCTGACCAGTTAACATTTTGTAAAAACAGGTCAAACGGTGAGCTTCACGTCTGTCTTGGAGAGGGTTCCACCCCAGAGAATTCAGAAGTTTGGTGACACTCGCTTCTCTCTCGTAGGTGTTAGTAACAAATCGAGCGGCCTGTCTTTGGACACGTTCGATGGATTAAATGTTTTTATCTGTGTATGGGTCCCAAGCTGCAACTGCGTAGTCCAGATGAGGTCTAACGAGGGTGAAATACAGCTTCTCCTTGACAGAAGCTGAACAATGATGGAAGTTGCACCTCAGGAAGTTTAGGACACCTGTTGCTTTCGCTATTGCATGATGAGTCTGACCATTCCAAAATAGATAATTCTGCAATTTGATGCCAAGATACTTGGCTTGTTTGGATTCTTCAAGTATGTTGTAAGATGTGATGCCTGGATTCCAAGTATGTTGTAAGATGTGATGCCTGGATTCCTCTTTCTGGTGACACGCATGGTTTCACATTTGGAAGGGTTGAACTGCATACCCCATTGTTGTGACCACTCGACCATAGTATCGAGATCCTTTTGGAGAGCATCTTCATCATCAGCTGACTTAATTGGACGGTACAGCAAACAATCATCAGCGAATAGTCTGGTCGTACTTGCGACTTTTTCATGGATGTCATTGATGAAAAGCAAAAATAGGTGTGGGCTAAGTACTGTGCCCTGGGGTGTACCACTCAACACTGGGTGCCAATTGGAGCTCTTTCCATTCACACACACGCGCTGAAGACGTTTTGTCAGGAAACTGGAAATCCATCGTTTCATATTGGAACGAATACCATAGAAGTCAAGCTTCCGAAGCAGTCTCTGGTGTGGGATGACATCAAATGCTTTAGACAAGTCCAGTACAACTAAATCCATGATGACATAACTGTCAAGGTGCTTGGCCAGGTCATTTGTTGTCAGGACTCGCATGATCTATGCCTCCTAAATGCATGTTGGTGGTCGGCAAGAATATGATGTTTGCTCACGTGACGCATCAGATTACTATCAATGATATGCTCCAGCAATTTACAGCAAGTACTTGTTAGTGAAACAGGACGATAATTCGCTGGGTTGGTGGTTGAACCCTTCTTAAAGAGAGGAGTGAGGTTGGCCGTCCTCCAATCCAGCGGAACATCGCCCGAGTCAAGCGATGGCTGAAAAATGAACTGTAAAACTGGAGCCAGTTCTTCGGCTGTGATCTTCAGGGCCTGATTTTGTATCTGATCTGGTCCAATTGCTTTTGTGGTATTAATGTTGAGCAATAACCTCTTGACACCTTCAACCTCAATTTTAATAGCAGGCATATCAGCATATGGGCTGGGCGGAAGGACTGGAAATGATGAAGGCTCCACATCTTCCCGGGTGAAAACGTGTTGGAATTGGTTCGCAAGACCTTCTGCTTTCACCTGGTCCTCAGTGATCAGGCAGTTGCACATATCTCCAAAAATCCTTGGGTTGTTCTCCCCCAAGAATAGAGGAAACATGTTGTCTCGTTTCAAAGAGGAAAATATTAGCAAAAGTTAAAGTGGGAACCTTACATACTGAGACAGAAGAATCAGTGGCAGAGACATTTTAAATGAGTTGTGAATATATTAATTGCAGAAACATTGAAGAACGACATGATGAGAAAGAGGGAGAAGCTGAGGTAAATATTACTCGCAGCTTATTGAAAGATGCCACAGGCATGAAAATGTGAATTGCCCATTGCTGCTTCTATTTGTTCTGCTCTTTTGTTGTCATCTTTTGATTCCTTTAATATCAAAAAATCTTTCTGTCTTCCCTTAGGTAGAACATTTTAAAGATTCATTACCCTCTTGGTAAAAAAAATCTAATCTCAGCCATGAGTCGCTAAGCACTTACCGAGACTATGAGCTCTGGTCTGGACTCAGCAGCCAGGGAAAACATCAATCATGCATCAACCTTGTTAACACTGTAAGAAATGTGCTTATTTCAATGTGATCACCTTTTCTTGGAGATCAATGGCTCAGTCTGTTTATCACTCCCCATATGTCAATTAATCATGAATCAATCTCATACATTTTTGATGTTATCTAGTAGCACAATTTTCCAGTTGACCCAGTGGGTTTTGAAGGGAGTGGATTAGTAAGGGTGTCAGGTGTTGTGGGGCGAAGGCAGGGGAATGGGGTTTAGATAAATCAGCCACGATTGTATGGCATAGTAAACTTGATGGGCTGAATGGCCTAGAACTTATCACCTTATGAAATATACATGGGCTCTGGACCCTGGCTCTGGGAACATATCCCACTTGCTCTCTTGATCTGTGCATTCTGGACCTAGCAAGCAGAGTGTTTATTGAGAAGTCAGGAACCAACCATAACTGGATTTGGGATATGATCAGAATTAAGAATCAAAAACAAGTTAAAAGTGAGATCCATAGGAATTTCTTGTTGTAGAGTGTAGTGTACCTGTGGAATTATCTGACTTGGTAGGTTGTGGAGGGTAAAGCATTATAAATATTTCAGTTTAATTTAAAGGTACAGCGCAGAAACAGGCCATTTGGCCCACCGAGTCAGCACCGACCAGCGATCCCCGCATATTAACACAAGCCTACACACACTAGGGACAATTTACACTTATACCAAGTATACAAACCCAAGCCAATTAATCTCCAAACCAGTACGTCTTTGGAGTGCGGGAGGAAACCGAAGATCTCGGAGAACAGCCAAGTGGTCAGAGGGAGAACAAAAAAACTGTACAGGCAGCACCCCGTAGTCGGGATAGAACCTGGGTCTCTGGCGCTGCAAGCACTTTAAGGCAGCAACTCTACCGCTGTGCCACCGTGCCACCCCATTATGGGAGTTATGGGGAATGGGCACTGGTTACATATGCTTTGATCATATCAAAAGTTCAGCAGGCGAGGGACTCTCAGGCATTTCTGCCTCTATATTCTAAAAGCAATAGTTCAAAAGTTATAGGAGTAGAATTAGGCAGTTCGGCCCATCGAGTCTACTCCGCCATTCAATCGTGGCTGATCTCTGCCTCCTAATCCCATTTTCCCGCCATCTCCTCATAATCCTTGACATCCATTCTAATCAAGAATGAGCCTATCTCTACCTTAAAAATATCCACTGACTTGGCCTCCACAATCCTTTGTGACAATGAGTTCCAGAGATTAATTACTCTCTGACAAAAGGGTGGTCTTAGTTTTCAGATTATCATCAAACCATTTTGTGACTAGATGTTTATAACATTACGTAAACCTTGTGATGAGTTAACTTAATTGCAGTCTCATCCCAAAGACAATCCAGGCTTCAAGTAATCGAATGAAGAGTGCACAATTCAATGAATAAAGGGTGATAGGATATATCTGGACTGCATCAAGAACTGTACATTTTTTATCAGAATTTATCACAACTACAATACAGGGCTGGATCACCTTTGACATCACAAACCACCCGTTTGCCTCTAAAGATATCCTCCACTGTTTCACTTCCAAAAAACTTGCTTCCAATTTGCTGCACAATTTGCCCATTATGAAGACAAATCAATGTATGACAATAAAGACAGAATCTATGACTAATTTACACATTGACTTGACTATCTTGCATTCCACGTCTTTCCTTCTTTGACCACCTGATTATTTTGTTTCTATTCTTTGGTATAATACATTTGTTATCTCTTCCTTTATTAGAGAGCATCAAGTCATTTTAGAAACATTTAGCTGCTATTGTGCAGAAAGTACTTTATTTAACTGCATTATGTTCCACACTGGTAAAAAAAAAAAAAAAAATCCATTATCACTAATCCCTTAATCCCATTGGAATAATCACATGCATCTACTTAGTGATAACAATGAGTTTAATTTGAAAAGCAATTCTGTGCATTCGTTATAGCAGTTTCAGAAGTGGCAAAAAACAGATCGAACATTGTAGGGCATATTTAATTTTCAATTAAGGATGCACCACATGCCTTCCTCAAAATGTCAACATCATTGAATATTTTGGTTCCATGAGGTTGTGTTTTCCTCTACATTGTCACTGAAAGTAAGCCTCTGCTTTAAAATGTTGGCTGTGCTCAATTTAATTGATCATTGCTTCAATAGATCATTACTATTGGAATTTGAATTTAATTGAACTGAATTTCTTTGTTTGTCATTCAAAAACAAGTTTGAACGAAATGTCGTTCCCATGCAGTCCGAGTAGAATACAGAGATTAGGGGCTGACACTGCCAAAGCAGTGGAATGATGAAAGGATAAACTCTTTTCATTGAAATGATCATCCACAGTTCTCTTGAGATTGTGTTCCAACTGAACTGCAAGTAATTATGGTCCCTTTCAATATTGCGTATGTAGTGGATAATTCTCAGTAGCTAAATACCTAGACGTTTGCTGGCAAATAAAATTACATCGCAAAGTTGAAAATTATATTAATGCTGAGTAAAACAATTTTGTTCTCAATCTTTGTTTTCTTGGCACCATTTAGCAACATAATATGTACCAGAATAAGTGGGACACGTTGGGTCCCATGTTCACACGGGAGGGCTGATCCCCCAACGCAATATTCCACCTCTGTGCCAATCTTGGTGGCCAGTGGGAGGGGGGGGGGGGCTTTCTGGAGTGCTAGTGTGGGTGTTGTGGGCCGAAGGGACTGCTTTTCAGAGGGCTAGTATGCACATTGTGGGCTGGTAGGCTGGCAGCTCAGTCATGCAGGGCTGGTGGGCTGGCAGCTCAGTCACTCAGGGCTAGTGGGCTGGCAGTTCAGTCACTCAGAGCTGGTGGGCTGGCAGCTCAGTTACTCAGGGCTGGTGGGCTGGCATATCAGTCACTTAGGGCTGGTGGGCTGGCAGTTCACTCACAGATATTCCTTGAAATTTGGTGCATGCCACCAAATTCAATGTAATAGCATGTCAAGCAGAGTGCAGGCCACCAACTCAATTTCATAGCATTTCAAGCAGAGTGCAGTCCACCACATTCAATTTAGCAGCATTTCAAGCAGAGTGCAGGACACCAAATTGCCAAACAACTCATCGCATTGTCATTAATGGCTAACCAATCATTTATTGCAAGTACATTGCAGACTCACATTTCAGTTGATTCACAGCTTTGAATCATAGTTGTGGACTCTCCCTCGCGATCTTCCAGATTGACTGATTCATGTCCAGGCATCCGGGGGGGGGGGGGGGTATAGTCCTGCCACCCCCTTCATCGTGGTGATTGACAGGCAAGATGACCAATCAGCTGGTCTCAAGATTTAAAACACTCTTATCTATTTTATTTTTCATCGATCGGAAAGATTATTGTGCCTGCCTCAGCGGAGGAGGACTGTGAGTAAGATGGCCAAAAATAATAGTGATATATGGTAGCATTTATTCTAAAATCAATATATAGCGCAGACAGGAAGACAGGAAACAAAGAGTAGGGATTGCAGACAGGAAACAAAGAGCAGGGATTAACGGGTCTCTTTCAGAATGGCAGGAAGTGGCTAGTGGGATCCCGCAAGGCTCGCAGCAGGGAACACAGCTATTTACAATATACATCAATGATTTGGATGAAGGGATTCAAAGTAACATCAGCAAATTTGCAGGACACAAAGCTGGGTGGCAGTGTGAACTGTAAGGAGAATGCTATGAGAATGCAGGGTGACTTGGACAGGTTGAGGAGTTGGCAGATGCATGGCAGATGAAGTTTAATGTGGATAAATGTGAGGTTATCCACTTTGGTAGCAAAAACAGGAAGGCAGATTACTATCTAAATGGCATCAAGTTGGGAAAAGGTGAAGTACAATGGGATCTAGGCGTCCTTGTTCATCAGTCTATGAAAGTAAGCATTGCAGGTACAGCAGGCAGTGAAGAAAGCGAATGGCATGTTGGCCTTTATAACAAGAGGAATCGAATATAGGAGGAAAGAGGTCCTTCTGCAGTTGTACTGAGCTCTAGTGAGACCACACCGTGAGTATTGTGTGCAGTTTTGTTCCCCTAATTTGTGGATGGACATTCTTGCTATTGAGGGAGTGCAGTGTAGGTTAATTCCCGGGATGGCGGGACTGTCATATGCTGAGAGATTGGAGCAGCTGGACTTGTACACTCAGGAGTTTAGAAGGATGAGAGGGAATCTCATTGGAACATATAGGATTGTTCAGGGTTTTGACATGTTAGAGGCAGAAAACATGTTCCCATTGTTGGGGGAGTCCAGAACCAGGGGCCACAGTTTAAGAATAAGGAGTAAGCCATTTAGAACAGATATGAGGAAACACTTTTTATCACAGAGTGTGGTGAGTCTGTGGAATTCTCTGCCTCAGAGGGCAGTGGAGGAATGTTCTCTGGATGCTTTCAAGAGAGAGCTAGACAAGGCTCTTAAAAATAGTGGAGTCAGGGGATATGGGGGGAAGGCAGGAACAGGGTACTGATTGAGGATGATCAGCAATGATCACATTGAATGGCGGTGCTGGCTCGAAGGGTCGAATGGCCTGCTCCTGCACCTATTGGCTATTGTCTATGGTCTATTTGTCAAGATGAGGCTTTTAGTTATATAGATATTTTCTGGTAAAAATTTTGCATTTACTTGTTTCTCCAGCACCATACTCACGCAAATAATATCAACAGTGATATCAATCAACATAAAACATCGAACATATTGGGTACGACATTTCAGCATTACCCAAAATTTGTCATCAATGAAATTTTCAAGCAATATAATCTAAAAACTGACTGTCTATGCTCTCACAGAAGAACCACTTTCTATCAATACCGAACCTTCGAGAAAGAAATGTTACTTAATGAACATTCACACCAACCTTCCATTTGAGGTTAACACTGTACATGAGAGATAATTATTCACAAAATCACTGTTTTTCTTTCTCTCACAATTTGTAACCCATTTAGGACTCGTTGAGTAAATGTTTAAAAATGTATTTGAGAAATGTTGAAGCATTATACATTATGAGCTGCTTTATAATACTTTACAGCATTAGTGAGACAAAAAAATGATCTTAATTAAATAAAAAACAATGGACTAAACATCTTGCAATGGTCCTCCATGCTCATGTTGTGAAGTTCATTGTAACCATTCGTTCTTTCCTGCAGATATAAGTAAGATTTTTAGGAGGCTGAATAGCCTAATTGAAAAAGAAAGGATAAAGAAAATTGGAGTGCTGATATAACTTCATTAATTATTTGACATGTTTTCACCCATCATCTCTGTCAATGTTTTATACTAAAATGTATCATTGCAGTAATTTAATCTCTTTTTTCTGACATTATATCCAATTTAATGGAGAAATTCTGTTATTTTCTTACATTTGTATTGATTTCTTGAATGAAAATTTTTGTGCAAAATAATTTTGAAATTCATATATTTGTTGACTAAATGGAATGGCCATGATGTATCCCTAATATACTTTATTAGGATGACTGAGTAAATATCTGTACAACTCATTGGACAGTATACAATACAAAAATAGGTAAGCTTTTAGTGTATTGCAGTGAAAATATATTAAAAATGCTTAATGATAAGCTATTGCAAGCTTTAAATGTAGAATTTATTCAGTGATTAACAGATCAATAACAGATTAAACCCAGCATATCCTACGTGCAGGAAGGTCTGAAATGCATGGTTAGATTCTCTCTAGTTACAGGCAGTCATAGCCTGGTATTTTCATGATGATAAAGTCATTTGCCAATGACCAACCTTTTTCCTTAGCGTTGCTTTTATTTTGCATTGTCTGATTTACTTGCTGAGGACCTGTGAATGGAATTGAAGTTTGTGCAATCATCAGCAAACATGGGCCGCACCATACCTGCCTTTTTGTTGCTTATGGTAAACTGTCCTTGTCCCAATGTGCACTGGCATCATTCCCCACCAATGTTTTTAACATCGCGTAAACCTTTTGATGAGTTAACTTACTTGCAGTCTCATCCCAAAGACCAGTCCAGACTTCAAGTAATCGAATGTAGAGTGCATAATTCAATGAATAAAGGGTGATAGGATATATCTGGACTACTAGAGGAACTGCACATTTTTATCAGAATGTATCACAACTACAATACAGGGCTGGATCACCTTTGACTTATAACAAACCACCTGTTTGCCTCTAAAGATATCCTCAACTTATACTTACAAAAAACTTGCTTCCAATATTGCTGCACAATCTGCCTGTTATAAAGGTAAATCAATAAAGACAGAATCTCTGACTAATTTATACATTGTCTTGACTTTCTTGCTTCTTTGACCACCTGATTATTTTGTTTCTATTCTTTGGTACAATACATTTTTTTATCACTTCCCTTATCAGTGCATCGAATCATTTTAGAAACATTTAGCTGCAATTTTGCAGAAAATACTTAATTTAACTGCATTATGTTCCACACTGGTAAAAATAATTAATCCAATTTCACTTACGTTAATGCTTAATCCTATTGGAATAATCACATGCATCTACTTATGGATAACAATGAGTTTAATTTGAAAAGCAATTCTGTGCATTCGTTACAGCAGTTTCAGAAGCGGCAAAAACAGATCGAACATTGTAGGGCAAATTTAATTTTCAATTACGGATGTACCAAATGCCTTCCTCAAAATGTCAACATCATTGAATATTTTGGTTCCATGTGGTCATGCTTTCCTCTACATTGTCATTGAAAGTTAGCCTCTGCTTTAAAATGTCAGCTGTACTCTATTTAATTTTGTTATTCCCTTGGTTCAACAGATCATTATTGTTGGAATTTCAACAATGTGTGGCTGTAACTGATCTATGGAGTTTACTAAAAGTAATCCATCCTTCTAACATTATAGTAAGTACACAAAAAGCTGGAGAAACTCAGCGGGTGCAGCAGCATCTAAGGAGCGAAGGAGATAGGCGACGTTTCGGGCCGAGACCCTTCAGACTGGTCAGGGATCAGGGAAACGAGAGATATAGACGGTGATGTGGAGAGATAAGGAACAATGAGTGAAAGATATGCAAAAAAGTATCGGTGATAAAGGGAACAAGCCATTGTAAGCTGTTTGTGGTGTGAAAATGAGAAGCTGGTGCGACTAGGGTGGGGGAGAGATAGAGATAGAGGGAATGCCAGGGCCCCAGGGCTGAGGGAGAGGTGGGAAGGGGAGGAGACAGCAAGGGTTAACAGAATTGAGAAAATTCAATATTCAAGCCCAAAGGATGCAGACTCCCCAAGCGGAATATGAGGTGCTGTCCCTCCAGCTTGCGGTGTTGCTCACTCTGGCCGTGGAGGAGGCCCAGGACCGAGAGGTCGGATGTGGAATGGGAGGGGGAGTTGAAGTGCTGAGCCACCGGGAGGTCGGGTTGGTAGACCGCTCCCTCCGCAACTCCCTTGTCCATTCTTCCCTCCCCTCCCACTCTACCCCTTCCCCGGGCACTTTCCCTTGCAACCGCAAGAAATGCAACACTTGTCCCTTCACCTCCCCCCTCCACTCCTTTCAGGGACCCAAGCAGTCCTTCCAGGTCCGACAGAGGTTCACCTGCACCTCCTCCAACCTCATCTACTGCATCCGCTGCTCCAGATGCCAGATGATCTATATCGGTGAGACCAAGCGGAGGCTTGGCGATCGCTTCGCCGAACACCTCCGCTCGGTCCGCAATAACCAACCCGACCTCCCGGTGGCTCAGCACTTCAACTCCCCCTCCCATTCCACATCCGACCTCTCGGTCCTGGGCCTCCTCCACGGCCAGAGTGAGCAACACCGCAAGCTGGAGGAACAGCACCTCATATTCCGCTTGGGGAGTCTGCATCCTTTGGGCTTGAATATTGAATTTTCTCAATTCTGTTAACCCTTGCTGTCTCCTCCCCTTCCCACCTCTCCCTCAGCCCTGGGGCCCTGGCATTCCCTCTATCTCTATCTCTCCCCCACCCTAGTCGCACCAGCTTCTCATTTTCACACCACAAACAGCTTACTGATGGCTTGTTCCCTTTATCACTGATACTTTTTTGCATATCTTTCACTCATTGTTCCTTATCTCTCCACATCACCGTCTATATCTCTCGTTTCCCTGATCCCTGACCAGTCTGAAGAAGGGTCTCGGCCCGAAACGTCGCCTATCTCCTTCGCTCCTTAGATGCTGCTGCACCCGCTGAGTTTCTCCAGCTTTTTGTGTACCCTCGATTCTCCAGCATCTGCAGTTCCTTCTTTATAACATTATAGTGATTTGGCTGAGTGAGTGTTTGAGCCATAGTTGCATAAAATATATTACATTGAGGAAAAGGCCTTTATTTGAAAGTAAATATTTTACATTCGTTTCTGTGGATTGTTGCTAATTAATTTAATATCCAAATAATACTTTACTTCAGAGCATTGCAACATATTCGCATATTGCTGTGAAATTGAGCCGATTAGCATCTGTTTTATCAGTGCTATGGATGTTGATTTGCTTACATTTTCTTCTCCAAATAATACACTTAAAATGTTTTGTGTGATTCACACTGGACGGGAAGTTAGATAGGACATGTCCATACTCATGCACATGTATGGAAAGTATTCCATCAGTGTGGTAGATCTGTGCAAACACATTGGTTTGATCCAAATCCCTTTTAATTAGATCACAGTGGTCGAAATGCACGTACAAACTCTGTACAGACAAGACCCACAGTCAGGATTGAATTCAGGTCTATGGCACGGTAAGGCTGCACCTCCACCGTAGCACCACTGTGCCTCCCCATTAAGTTCCCTGATAAATGTTTCATAGCATTGCAGATGTGCACTTATATTATTTGTGCACTGGATGTAAATACATAGGAAGGAACATGGTCATAGGTTAGTTATCAATTGAGTAAATGCACATAGCCATCTATTTTCTCACTACATTTAATGATTTGGCCTTAACATCATCTGTGCTGGAGAGCTCAACTCATGCATGAGACAATGCACTTGGAAAATAAGCCAGCACAACCCAATTGCAAATAGGAGAACAATTAGGATGAGTCAAAGAGAAAGCATCACAGCGTTGAAATTACATCGAAAGGTCAAGACTATCATATAGCTCCCGATAGGAGGAAGTCAATGTCTGGATTTGTTATCTATAGCATGATCTAACTGTGCTGTCATGGACAATTTAATTGCAGGGATACTTCCATGAACATCGGGGTAACTATTAGACAGAATATCTTATTAAAACCAGTTTCCATGCTGTTTAGTCCATCATATTTTATTGATTTCTACATAATTACGAGATCTATGAGAATATGAATTGCTGTTCCTTCATATGAAAAGATCATTATTCACATGAAAAGACACAAATTGCTGGAGTACTCAATGGGTTTCGCAGCATCTCTGGAGAACAAGTATAGGTGACATTTTGGGTTGGGACCCTTCTTCAGACTGAGGACTTCAATGCAGACGTACCTTGAGGAGATTTCACAGCAGAGCACAAGGAACTGCAGTTGTTGGTTTACAAAAAAAAAGATAAGAAGGGCTGGAGGAACTCAGCAGGTCAGGCAGTATCTCTGGAGAATATGGATAAACTGCAAAACGAGACATAAAATGTTGGAATAACTCACATTATAATGGGAAATGTTGTATTTTCACCAAGGAATTTTGAGCACACCCATGGATTCACATAAAAATCACCTGCAGACCAACTTTCAATGGAATACTTCATTTTCTGACCCCGCAGATTCAAACCAAGTTTTACTCTCACTTTGTGTAGGAAAGAACTGCCAATGTTGGTTTAAATCGAAGATAGACACAAACTGCTGGACTAACTCAGCAGGGCAAGCAGCATCTCTGGAGAGAAAGAATGGGTGACATTTCGGGTTTGGACCCTTCTTCAGACTGATGCAGGGTCTGAAGAAGGGTCTCATCCTGAAACGTCACCCATTCCTTCTCTCCAGGGATGCTGCTTGTCCTGCTGAGTTACTCCAGCAGTTTGTGTTTACCACCACTTTCACTTTTATGATTTCACTTTTAATCTCCAGTCTGTGTGACCTCATTATGGGGATCTGGTAAGAATGTGGACTTATGGTCAGTGATTAGATCAGCCTTCATACTACTGAGTAGCAGAGCAGGCTCAAGGGGACCATCTGCCCTGTTACTCTTCAGGGAATCTAAATGCAGACTGGTCATTGCTAGGATTGGGAGCCTGGAGTGTGCATAGGATGCTGATGTGGTTTAGGTTGCTAAAAGGTTGCTCATAAGGCTTTCTAATACTATTTCACAGGTTTAGGATGAGCAATAGTTCATTGATTCTCAGATCTCAGAGTAGGATACAGAGATTAGAGGCTGACACTGCCAAAACAGTGGAAAGATGAAAGGATAAACTCTTTTCCTTGAAATGATCATCCACAGTTTCCTTTAGATTGAGTTCCAACTGAATTACCTGCAAAACTGCAAGTTATTCTGCTCACATTCAATACTGCGTATGTAGTGGATAATTCTCTGTAGCTAAATACCTGGATCTGGACGTTTGCTGGCAAATTAAATTACATCGCAAAGTTGAAAATTATATTCATGCTGAGAAAGCAATTTTGATTTCATTATCATGTTGTCTTGGCACCATTGAGCAACATAATATGTATATTTTCTGGCAAGAAATTTAGCATTTACTTGTTTCCCCAGCACCACACTCACCCAAATGATATCAACAGTGAGCCAGGATTTTGCCACAAATGCTTTTTAATGCCTTTTTTGTCAATAAATGCCTTTTTCGTGCCTTTTTTGTGATATTATTTTGCCATTTTGCCTGCCTATTTCAGAGTTTTCTAGTGCGTAAACATCCTGGCTCTAGTGATATCAATCAACATAGAACATTGAACATATTGGGCAGTGCTTTTCAGCATCACCGAAAATTTGTCATCAATGACATTTTCAAGCATTATAGTCTAAAAACTGACTATCTATGCTCTCACAGAAGAACCACTTTCTATCAAAACTGAACCTTCAAGAAAAAAATGTTATTTATTGATCAGTCACACCAACCTTGCATTCATATTTAGTCATTACAATCCTTTCCACGTCCTCATCTATAAACTGTATGAATTTGAGGTTAATACTGTACATGAGAGATAATTGTTCACAAAATCACTCTTTTTGTTTCTCTCACAATTCGGAACCCATTTAGGACTCGTGGAGTAAATGTTTAAAAAAATCTTTGAGAAATGTTGAAGCATTATACATTCTGAGCTACTTTATAATTCTTTACAGCATTAGTGAGACAAAAAAACATTCTTAATTAAAGAAAAAGCAATGGGCTAAACATCTTGCAATGGAGCCAAATGCTCATGTTGTGAAGTTCATTGTAACCATCCGTTCTTTCCTGCAGATATAAGTAACTTTTTTAGGAGGCTGAATAGCCTAATTGAAAAAGAAAGAGTCAAGAAACTTGTTGTGCTAATGTACCTTCATTAATTATTTGACATATTTTCACCCGTCATCTCTGTCAATGTATGATATTAAAATGTATCACTATGGCAATCTAATCTCTTTTTCCTGACACTATATCAAATTTAATGGAGAATTTCTATTATTTTCTTACATTTGTATTGATTTCTAGAATGAAATTTTTTGTGCAAAATAATTTTGAAATTCATATATTTGTTGACAAAATGGAATGGCCATGATGTATCCCTAATATTCTCTATTAGGATGACTGAGTAAATATCTGTACAACTCATTGGACAGTATACAATACAAAAATAGGTAGACTTTAAGTATATTGCAGTGAAAATATATTAAAAATGCTTAATGATAAACTATTGCAAGCTTTAAATGTAGAATTTATTCTGCGAATGTAAATTCTGTGCAAGTTTTTTAGAGTTGTGATATCTACATTTCTAAGTGCCACATCGTAAAATCCCACTGATCATGATTTCAATCGATTCGAACAATGAGCAAATATGTCTTTCTCTCCGTGTGCTCAAGTGAGATGATTTTGGAAATCTCCCAATTTATTCTTATTCAAAAATATAATCTTATTCATCTGCCATGCAGCTCAAAATCAAAAATTCTAAATGTAGTTCTTTAAAATGTACTCTTTAAAATTGGCAGCTATGGACCTATGGAATGTTTATTCCAGGAAAGTGCAGACTACAGAATGTTCATCTCTTTTCTATCTGATCCTGAAAGACTGTGCCTAGTTCGAATGGTCTTGGACACTCAAAGCATTTTAAGTTTTTTGTAATGTAATGTTTGGTGTGGGACAAATTAAATCCAGCATAACTTATGTGTAGGAAGGTCTGAAGATGGGTTTGGACCCAAAACTTCACCCTTTACTTCTTTCCAGAGATGCTGCTTGTCCTGCTGAGTTACTCCAACATTTTGTGTCTATCCATCATATCTCCCGTTGTTTAGTTTCACAAATATTCCCCAACTGAATTTATTGAGGTTTAACCAGATTATCAAACAGTATTTGACTACATGAAAATAATGAGATAAATTATTGTTAATACAACATATTTATAACATCGTCAATAGATTCTAATTGCTACATTTCCCAGTGATGATTTCAGTGTTGCTATGCCAAAAGGATGTTGATCGCCAGTTATTGGATTTACCAGTAGATTTTTATGTTTGGGAATAATCATGTGAGGCTGACTAGCCATTTGCAATACGAGAAGGAACCATGGTTGTGTCTGCCAATCCGGCACTTCCAATACCCCTGAAGCGGAAGTCCTGCTTGATTTATTGCAAGCATCAACTGATGAGACAGAATGGAGGAAATGCATATACAAATATTCCACCCCAATGCAGCGAGAATGCATCCACCGCTGCTGCACTAAGATCTGGTTCCCATGAAACATATCTGGGCAACTGATGGTTTAGTCTAGAGGCAAACAAGTCAATATCTGGCATTCCATACTGAGCAACCACTTGATTAAATATGTCCTGATTGAACATCCATTCTATGTTATAATTGAATTGGCATGACCTAATGTCAGCTACTGTGTTGAATCTACCTGGTAAATATATTGCTGAAAGCCAGATGTTTTGGTCAATGCACCAGCCCCAGATCTGATTAGCCAGTCTATCATAAGACTGTGACTTGACTCCACCCTTGTGGTTTACATATGCCACTGCTGTAGTGTTGTCAATCTGAACCTGCACATGCAAGTCACTCCTGGCAGAGCAATAAGTTTTAAGCCCATACCAGGTTCCCAAAAGCTCTAAATAATTTATCCCTCTTAATTGAAGAAGGGATGTCTCATCTGTATTCCATCTGCCTCCACAACTGGAAGACATATCTGTAGCACCCCAACCCAGTGCACAAACATCCGTCTGTAATATTATGGAAGGTGGTTCAACCAAAACCTCCCTGGAGCTTTTTGAGACATTTATGATCGCCATTGAATGTATGAAATTGCCCCAGCTGACAATTGTATAGGCCTATCAAAATGACCCGCATATGTCCTCAGTTCCTGTTCTTTTGCTCATTGTAATTGATGATAATGCAGTGGTCCAAACTGCACAGCTGGAAAAGCAGCCACCAATTTACCAATTGGCTGCTTGTTTAATTGAAGGTCATTGTTCACAAAGGAGATTAACACAATTCTCAATTAACTGCTGCCATTTGTCCCTGGGCAAAGTCACTAACATGTGATTCGAATTAATGGTAAAGCCCAAATAATCAATGATTTGAACTGGTGATAATTTGGATTTATCTGGATGAATAACAAACCCTAATTGTTCAAAAGTGAGTTTAACAATTGAAACAGATGATTCAGCTACAGCCCGAGTCTTCCCGACAATTAAAATATTGTCTAAATAGGCTATTACAACATGCCCCTGAGTTCGGAGTAATCTTAGAACAGGTTTTAACAATTTGGTAAATAATCTAGGAGCTGAAGTTAACCCATTACGCAATGCTTTGAATTGCCACAACTGACTCATCCAGATACATTTTAAATACCTCCTATCATCACAATGAATAGACACTGAGTAATATGCATCCTTTAAATCAATGCTGGCCATTTAACACCCTTTGGAAACCAGATGTTTAGCCGTAGAAAAAGTTTCCATTTTGAAATGCATATAGCAAACAAAGGAGTTCAAGCTCATCAAGTCCAGAATGATTCTACATCCCCCAGTCTTTTTAGACCTAGGAAAATACTTGACACAAACTGATGGTTTTGACAAACTGACTTCTCAATAACCCCTTTTTTGTGTAATGTGTTTAAGTTCTGCTTGTATGTGCACATTCTCTTCTTCTGAAAATATAAGTTTCCGATTTGGAACATGCTGATTAGGTGGACACACAATTGGAGTAAAATTCAATTTTAAACCCCTCTATGCTGCTCAGTATAAATTAATCTGATGTTATCCCCTGCCATTGTTTGAGAAACAAGTGTTGGCTGCCCCCAATTTGAACATCTATTTCACTTGATTTATTTTCTTTAGGAGGAACATTTCTCACCTGCATACGTCCTGGCTGCCCTTGTTGCCCCCGGCCCTTTGTAGGGAAAGTCATCCTTCCCCTCACGCCTGTGGCAGGCTACCAGCTCCGAGATTGCGAAGCTGAGTGGCTGGTTCCTTCCCCGGCATCCGTAATGGTACCCCGCCGGTAAGAAAAAACCTTTTTTCCTGGTTTGCCACCCGGCTTGATGAGGCCCATAATTCTAGCGTCCTCATGGAGTTCTTTAACTCGCTTGGCGAGATCCCCGCCAAACAAAAGATTAGGCGGTTGTACGCTGGGCGGCTTGCACAATGATGCCAGATTAGGATTAATAATTGGCTGAATAGCACTTCTTCTTATATTGTTAATTTCAAAATAGGCACTACAGAGAAGTCCCAGTCTTGGTGAGCTTTCGACATATGCCCCTTGTCTACCGTAATAGCAAATGCCGCAAGCCCTGCTGAAAGTAATTCAATACTTTTTGAAATTTTAGTTCTTGGGATCTTGCTGACACCCCCAACTGTGTCCATATGAGATAGTTTACCATTGGTACTTTTAGTAAACCGCAACTGATAGGGTCTTCATACTTTTTAGCCGCCTCATTCATTGCCAATTCTTGCAGCTGATGAGAGAGCATATATTAGATGGCTGATGCCAATTCTTCCCCTAACGGCTCTCCTGCCTCTCTCGGGACTGCAAATTTCTCCGCTATATTTGGAATCACTTCAAGTTCCACTCCCTTGTGGCTCGCCCCAGCCACTGATTCGCCATCAGTAAACTGCTGCACCAGTATACCCTCCTCCTCAAAAGTTGGGTATTCTTGCAGCCCTATTGCAGGCGCTGCTAGCACAGGCTCCCCACTAGCCTGGTGTGGGCACTGCTCCTCCTCACGGAGTTCGTCCCTGTCGAGCATCTTTTGTAATAAGACCTCGACCTGGGAGTGCCGTAAGCTAACGGTCTCTCCTTGTGAGGGTAAAACCTCCAGGACCGACTCTTGGTGCATGGGCCTATTTGATTTTGCAGTAGCCTTACGCCCTACCGGCATGGCTACGCTGCTCACAGGCAGCGGGTCCGGTGTCGCTAGCTCCATTGCTGCCGTCGGACTTGGTGAACGAGGCGGGCATCCGCTAACAATACTATCACGGTCCTCGAACCTTTTCCCTGCGGATCGCCTCGCCGACACCTTCTTCACTTTCTGTAACATTTTAATGGTCTACACCCTACCGCTAAAACAGAAAGTGAACGCAAGAAAAGTTTGAAACTTACCTTGTGTTTTAAATTTACCGCTGTAATGATGCACCAACGACTGGACGGGGTTCTTCACGTAGTCACTCACGTGATTCCGAAGTAAAATTGTACTCATGGAGTTCGAGAAAAGCACATATTTGAATAGTGCCCTGGGATCTTTTAAATCAAATCAAACATTATATACATGATGCGTCCCAGCGCATCTGGAAGATGTATATTTTTCACATGTTTGATTCTGTCCTGACAGTTCAATAGTGCCACATGGGCAGGCAAATGATAACCGCCTTCATAATTTATTTTACTTCGGAGTCACGTGAGTGACTATATGAAGAGCCTGCCAGCCAGCATGCGCGTCATTATCGTCTAACGCATGGCGCAACGACTGGCTGGCTGGCGCACTGCTCCTCCAACGGTAAGTTTCAAACCCTGCAGGTAGGTTTTTGAACTTATTTTCAGGTTCTGTTTTTTGCTTGCAGGAATCTCTTTTACAGAGCTTCCTGCTAATAATAATATACAAAATCGGCTACAGACCGCGGGGAATCCCGGTCATGGACCGCGGGGAACCGGCTACGGAGACCGCGGATGTGCGGGTAGCTGGCGGCCGTCGGGTTCACCACCCAAGTCGCTGACAGTGCGGTCAGCGGCTTCCAGACCACTGTGGTTCCCCAGAAAGGGGGTAAAGCCAAGAGTAAGTCGGTTAGGCCTGGACAAGTCAGGCCAGGAGGGATCCTCCGACATACAACGGTCAGTGGCTTCCTGACCGCTGTGGTTCACCAGAAATGGGGTAAAGCCAAGAGTAAGTCAGTTAGGCCTGTGGACTCGGACGAGTCAGGCTTGGAGGTACCCTTCCGACATACATGGGTACGTCCTCGGACATTTAACCCAGATGAAGCATGGATAACGCCCTCGGGCGTTTATCCCACAAATGTGCTGCTCCATCCTGATATGGCCCATGGAATGGGGCCATATCAGTGCAGGTATCCTCAGGGGCCTAAGGCAGCACTTGTTTCAGGGCTGCTTACAAATCTCCCTCTCTGTGGAGGGGAGTGCAAGGAAAGTATGTCCAGGGAACATACTGGAGTGCATGCATGATGTTCCAGAAAGGTCTGGCATCAAGAGTTGCGATATCCTCGCAAACGAAGGAGCTGCTGCAGGAAGAGTTGGCTTCCAGCCATTGGCAGAAAACCCGAAGGGGGCCAGAGTTCCCCTCACGTTACAAGCTTTGCAAGCAGCAGCTACCTCGCGTCATATCATTACAGGAACAGGTGCCGGCTGTAAGATACCATGCACCGGTAAATTGTTCCTGAAAGTGCCGGCAGTGAACAGCACTATATGGGGTGTCATTGGAGGGGGCTTGAAAACCCAGGAAATGAAACTCCAACAAATATTAAAAGATTACTGGCCTGGTGTTGATGTGCGATGCACACTTCAAAATAAACTGCTTTCAGAAGAATGCCATCAGACCTTAAATTCCAAATTTGCAGGCACATATAAGGCGAGCAATGTCCAGCCGCCTAATCCTCTCTTCGGTGAAGACCTGTTCAAACAGGTAAGGCCTGGATGAGGAAACAAAAGCTGTCGAACTAACCAAGGTACCAACAACAAGCAAAGCTTCATAGTTTCAGCGACAACACACCCCATGCCTCCATCGGCAGTAAGCGGTTCACTGAAGCTGGTGGCAGTTTGAAAGCTGGGCAGAGGTCTTTCAGGCCAGGGCCCAAGTCGGTCCTCAAGAAAAATATGGAATCCACGCACCCCAGCAGTCCTACTCTCCAAATCAAGCACGGAAATAGAATCCGCATCAGGGGCCTTTGGGCTTACCATAAGACCACCGGTAACCATGGAGGTAGCTGGGACTGGTTCTTTCCGAAACATGGGGTATGTGGACCTATTACAAGTTTGTAATATTTACACTTGGTTTTTGCACAAATGACAATGATAACAATGAGATTCAGATCCGTTTATAAGCTAAAATGATAACATGAGATTAGTTTATACTGCACAGTATACAAGGGTTCCAAGCAGGCTTGGAATTGTGGCCAGTTGTCTTTCGAGGCAGGCTCAGTATTATGGCCAGGATTGCCTTTCGAGACAGGCTCGGAAATATGGCCAGAGTTGTCTTTCGAGGCAGGCTCAGAATTATGGCATGCATGGCCTGTTCATTGTCAAAGTGGAGGATGTCGGTTCATCCTTGATTCAACTCGCATGTGCAGTGTAGACATTTCAGAATAGGAAACTTTGTTACTGTCTAACAGAGTTCCATAGGATCTTTATGGCATGCATCAATCTCAAAGATACATACTATTCAGTTTCCATTCACAGGGATCACCGGAGATATTTGAAATTTAGCTGGATGGGGCAATGATAACAGTTTAAGCGTTGCGAAATGGGCTAACTTCAGCTCCCAGGTTATTTACCAAATTACTAAAACCGGTGCTTCAGCTGCTCAGAGCTCAAAAACACTTGTTATCGCCTATCTGGAGGATATTCTAAAAGCTGTATTTTGCTGAAATAGCTTTCAGCCGCAAAACTATATTTGAGAAATTGAGGTTATCTAATCCATCCAGTTAAATTTAAGTTGATACCAACTAAAGTTATAGATTATTGGGATTTACCTTTAACTCTATTAATTTGTCTGTGACTCCGCCCTGAGGCAAGAGATTGGAATTAATAGAAGCCTGTAACAACCATGTTGTTATCAAGCAGCCTTCTATTCATCAAGTGTAGTTGGTAATTTGTGGCTGTTTCAGCTGTGCTATTTGGGCCTTTGCATTATCAGAACAATGTGCAAAGGAGCAAGGTGTCAAGTACCATGTAGGTCATTGTTAACAGACCTATGCTATTACCAGCTGAAGCTATCAAAGTCACAATGGTGGACGAACAGTATTCAACATTGCTCTAGTAACTTTTGGTCAGTAAATCTTCAGTTATATTACAAACTGATGCTAGTGCTCAAAGATAGAAAATTACTAATATCATCTCTGGTTACGGAGGCGGATGGGATTTGCATGAGTTACCAATTCTTCAGTTATATGGTATTAACTACCTATAGACACTAGGTGCATTCTATGGGTTAAAGATTTATTGTGCGAATATGCATAATCTGCATGCTCAAGTCCAAGTTGATACACTATGGTGGTGGCTTATGTTAATCACATGGGTGCAATCAAGTTAAAGTATCCTGTGATAGTTTACCTAACCTTATTTGGCGCTGGTGTATCATCACGTACAATCAATGACAACACAGAATGGATGTTGGATCACAAAGTATTTAATGACATTGTGGCTTGATGCAGCACTGAAGATCGAGATGTTTGCATCCAGGCTCAATCACCAGTTGCAAAAAATATGTGGCATGGCAGTGGCGATAGATGCATTCTCGCTACACTGGGGAGGAATATTCCTTTATGTTTTTCCTCCATTTTGCCTCATCAGTCGGGTCTTGCAAAAATTCAGCAAGATCCCGCTTCAGGCATTTTTCGTAGTGCCCGACTGGCCTATGCAGCCATGGTTTCCGCTGATGTTGGGCATGATAATAGAACCTTATATGGTTGTTTCTAAACACAAAAATTACTGCAGGGAGTGGGAATTCATTGACTTGCAGACTCTGAAAAGACCGTTCCTGCAGCTCAGGTTGTCAGATCGAACCATGGACATGCTGACTGCAGATTGCAGGGATAGCACCAAATAAGCAGTAAATTTCCTCATCAAGAGATGGGAAGTATTTTGTTTAAATGCTAATATTACATATAATATGGCACGGATAACTGACGTCTTGAAGTTCATTTTCAAATGGGTCTGACAAAAATTAAGTTATAGTGCCATTAACTGTGCCAAACGTGCCTCATCATACAGTATTTGCTGCAGGGAGTGGGACCCACTCTGTCGGATCTCACCCTCTGATATCCAGATTAATGAAGGGTATCTTCAACTCAAAACCTCCCAGACCCAGGTACACAGAGGTATGGGATGTTAACATTGTGCTGACCCCGCTTCGCCGGTGGGCTCCAGCTACATTTCTGTCCTTGGTGAAATTCACTTACAAAGTGGTTATGCTCATGGCACTGGTTTCAGCGCAACGGGTCCAGTCGTTGCATAAGCTGCGACTGGACAGGAAGGTTACATCTGCAGACAAAAAATAACATTTTATGTTTATGACTTAGTCAAGCAGAGTAGACCAGGGGCATCAGGTCTCAAACTCAACCCCATGCACCTTCGGTTGTGTGTGGTCACACATCTACTACAGTATGTTAAGGTCACTAAGAGCCTTAGGGGCTCTGAACTAGCAATGTTTGTTAGTTACATGAAATCCCATAAGAAGGTATCAGTATAGACCCGTCTCCAGGTGGTTAAAACGGGTTCTGGCTTGTGCAGGAGTGAACACTGACATTTTCAAAGCTCACTTCACCAGGGCTGCAACAATATCAGCAGCAGGGTTATGGACATTCCACTGGACCACATCCTAGCGGCTGCAGGATGGTCAAACGAATGATCTTTCCAAACATGTTATAACAAACCCATTGCCAAACCAGGGGTATTTGCCAACCCTATTTTAGGTTCTGTTTTATAGTGTCCTCCCGGATGAGAAGGGTTACCATTATTATTATTTGTTCATTAAAAAGCATCAGCATGTCTAAATCTATGTCATGTCTGAATGCATTATTAATGTTCACTCATCCTTGGTCAACTGATGCAGTGTGTGACACATGGACTCGTGTTCACGGCATGAAATCACAGAGCTTTGAAATCTTCACGTAGTCACTCACGTGACTCCAAAGTAAAATAGTAAGTTTAAACAAGAACTTACCAGATTGAAGTTTGATATGTATTTTATGAGGAGTTACGATGAGGGATTACGTGCCCTCCGCTCCCAACCTTCTCTCATAAAGGTCATCTGGTAGTTCTAGTTTCTCGAATCTTCCTATATTCCGTTCAACAACTGTTATCTGTGATTTCACACCGCTGCTTCGAAGATTGACGCGCATGCGGGCTGGCGGGCTCTTCACGTAATCCCTCATCGGAACTACTCATAAAATAAAGATCAAACTTCAAACTGGTAAGTTCTCATTTAATCTTACTATTATTTGACTGCCTTTGTGGCACTACTGAACTGTCACAAATGCAAGTAATAGACAATAGATAATAGACATTAGACAATAGGTGCAGGAGTAGGCCTTTCGGCCCTTCGAGCCAGCATCTCCATTGTAGAGAGATTAAGTTGTTGAGCAAATTATTCCTTGGAAAAGATGAACTTCATATGAAGTGTTTGCTTATGGGGCTCTCCCACTGTACAAGCTCATTCAAGAGCTCTCCTGAGTTTAAAAATATCAAACTCGTGAAAGCAGGTAGAATGTACGTAGCGGGTACGGCGGAGCTCGGGACATCTCTTAGCAGCTCGTAACGCTAACGGCAGGTACTCGGGGAACGCGGTCAGCTGGGCAAGACTCGTGAAGATTTTTCAACATGTTGAAAAATGTCCACGAGAGCGCCGAGTAACTACGAATGACCATTACCGTAAATCTCCGAGTTCGAATCAGGGCAAACTCGGGAGAACTCTTGGAATGAACTCGTACAGTGGGAAAGGGCCATAACACTCAAAATCTCTCAAACCGTAATTTTACAATGGTCAATTTGGGTAGCACAGTGGCACAGCGGTAGAGTTGCTGCCTCACAGTGCCGGACACCTAGGTTCGATACTGACTAAGGGTACTGTAAATAAACACTTTACAAACTCTTAAAGTGTGCAACATCTTTTAATGATAGCACAGGTATTACATACATCTTCAAGCACTAGCTACATTCTTCTACTGCTGCGCCCAGGAAGGGGAAGGCGTTATGATTGATGTTAACTAGGCGGGGTTAATGGGAGTGAGGTAACTATATTATTGGTTGCATATAAACCATCTACATCCTTCCCCTTAGAAAATCAAAAAACAGATTGTTGTCATGACAACAGAATTAAACAGCAGAATTAAAACAAAATCGCCGTAGCGAACAGGTGGCTTGCTGATCCGGCCCGAGCGCGTACGGGTGTCTCCCCCTTCCCCCGAAGGAGCAGAAGAAACAGGAGGACGCGAGGCAGCTGGGGAACCAGGGAAGGGCATTGGGGTGGGAGAAACAGGAGAGGGGGAACCGCGACCGGCAACAGGGGACCCGCGCAGAGGGGAACCAGGCGCCCGCGACGGGGACCGAGGCATGCAGGGAACACTGGCTGGGACGGCAGCCAGCTGCTGGTAGGAGAGTGGCGGGGCATAGGGCCCCAGGGGCTGCGGCTTTGGCTCATTAACGGCAAGCAGGTGTTGTCGGCTTCTGGTCATGGCCGGATCCCTGGAAACATTCCTGAGGTTCAGGAGATCCAAATACAAATCAGAGTTGGATAGTCGCGCCTGTTCCATCAGAAGCTTGGCGCTGCGGACGGCCCGTTCTGCAAGGCCGTTGCTCTGTGGGTACTCTGGGCTGCTGGTGAAATGCACGAAGTTCCACTTGTCGGCAAAACTTTTGAATTCTCGGCTTGTAAACTGCCTGCCATTGTCAGTCTGCAGCCTGACAGGGGTCCCAAAAGTGGAGAAGTGTTTCCGCAGCTTTCGGATCACCATCTCCGATGTGAGGGATGTCAGCAAATCCACTTCGAACCAGTTGGAGTACGAGTCGACCAGGACAAGGTAGTGGTTACCACGCCACTCGAATATGTCGGCAGCCAGCGAGGACCAGGCCAAGGCAGGGGCGGGCTGTTGCAGCAGGGGCTGTCGCTGCTGGTGTGGAGCAAGACTGTTGCACGTGGAGCAGGCAGAAACCCGGTCTCGGATATATTTGGCCATTCCAGGCCAGTAGAATTGGCACTGAGCGTGGGCGAGTGTTGCATCGACCCCAGGGTGTCCGCTATGGGCTGCACAAAAGTAAAAGTCAAACAGGGAGGACGGGACTACAACTTTATGTCCCTTGACGATAACGCCATCCTGGAGCACCAGTTCGTCGCGGACCAGGAAGAAAGGCTGTGTTTCAGACGGCGCAGCGGAGCGCTTTGTTGGCCACCCTGCTTTAATCACAGAGGCAAGCCGCTGCAAAACCGGATCGGCAGCGGTGTGCTCGGCCAAAACCTGTAGCTGCTTGGTGGGAATAAAGTTAACGCCCAGTACGAGCAAGTCCTCTGTTTCGTAGGGGTGGCGAGCGCAGGAGGTCCGCGGGGCGCGTGATAGGGTGTCCGCAATGTGCATCTCGGTGCCCTTCTTGTAGATGATGTCAAAATCGAAACGCTGGAGCTGCAGCCTGGCAGGGGCAGCGTGAATCGGCTTGTTCAGGATTGTCACCAGTGGCTGGTGGTCGGTTTCGACCGTAAATCTGCTGCCGAACAGGAAGTCTCTGAACTTGGAGCAGGCGAACACCACCGCGAGCAGCTCTTTCTCGATCTGAGCGTACCGCTGCTCGGTGTCCGTCATGGTGCGGGAGGCATAGGAGACAGGATGTAGCGATCCATCGACAGACTGAAGGCAGGCCGCACCCAGGCCGAACTTGGAAGCGTCACAGGTGACGGTGATGGGGCGACCCACGTCGAAGAACCGCAACGTCGGAGTGCTAATCAGTTTTGACTTGAGGCAGTCAAAGGCCTGCTGGTGATGTGGGAGCCAGACCCAGGCGATATCCGTTTTTGTCAGCTGCCGCAGGGGAGCACTCAGCTCACTGAGGTTTGGTACAAACTTTCCAAGGTAGTTCACCATGCCCAAGAATCGTTGCAGACCTGGCACGTCAGTGGGGGCTGCCATCTCGGAGATGGCAGCTGCCTTCAAGGGGTCGGGTTTTAGTCCGTTAGAAGTGAAAACATGTCCAACATACGTGACCTCTGAGACACGAAACCGGCACTTCTTGGGATTCAGCTTCAGGTTCGCCTGTCGCGCCCGATCCAGGACGCGGCGGAGGTTCAGGTCGTGCTCGGCAATGTCCTTCCCATAAACCAGGATATCATCCACGATGATGGCACATGGCAGGTCCGAGAATATCTGCTCCATCGTTCGCTGGAACACCTCGCTAGCAGAATTGATGCCGAATGGCATTCGCAGGAACTTGAATCTGCCGAACGGTGTGGCGAAGGTCGTCAGGTCAGAAGACGCTTTGTCCAACGGGATCTGCCAAAACGAGTTCTTAGCGTCTAGGACCGAAAAGACGGTGGCTTGCCCGACCTTAGCCGCCACATCTTCAACAGACCGCATGGGGTAGTGTGGTCGCCTCATGGCAAGGTTTAAGTCCTTCGGGTTGATACACACACGTATTTCGTTCTTGTCTTTCTTAATCGTGGCAACCATGGTGGAGACCCAATCGGTGGGCTCGCTAACTGCTTCTAGCACCCCCTTTTCGACCATCTTGTTGAGCATCGCCTCGACCCTGTCTTTCATGGCGTGAGACACCCTGTGAGGTGCGCGGACCACGGGTTGTATATTTGGGTCAATGGAAATATGGTATGTCAGTGGTAAACTTCCCCAGGTCATCGTCGAACAGGTCCTGGTATTCTGCAACCGGGTTAAACGACAGTTGCACTTTGTGGACCGTGCGGTCGAAGGACACCAGGCCAAGATCCTGGCACGCACGGTTGCCCAACAGGGTTACACAGTCAGAGTTCAAAACATAGAAAACCAGCTTTCTTGTGGCCTTTTGCAGCACGCAAGTTAAAGTGGCCCTCCCCGCAGGGCTTAGAATCTCTCCACCATAGGCGTGCAGGGTAGCATCGTCAGCAACCAGGGGCCCATTATTACTTATCTTGTTGAAAAGATTCATGGACAAAACGTTGACCTTCGCACCTGTGTCTAACTTTGCAAGGAAGGTTACATCATTGACAGTCACAGATACGGAGGCATCAGTGCTGTGGGCGGGTGTCTGTAGGAGGGTAAACACATGCGAGTCCCTCGGGAGGATTAATTGGATCTGCATCATAGGATTCAGCTAAGTTGGGCTGTGAGTCGTAACGGATATCAGATTGTCTCAGCATGTTTAGACTGGGTCTGGAGGTTTGTGCCTGTCTCCCACGGGAACGGAATAAGCGACAGGAGGCAGAGAAATGATTTAGCTTTTTACAGAAGTTACAGGCCTTACCAAATGCGGGACACGTCGACAGTCTATGGTGCATGTAGTTACAGTTTGGGCACCTTTTTTGGGGCACTTCACCAGGACCAGGGTTGGCACGCGGCAGAAAAACATTGTTTCCCATCCGAGGCTGTGGGCTCCTAAACCCAGCCAGGTTGACAGATTTATTGCCCGAGTCCCGGTGGTCATCTGGCAAAACAACGACCTCAGACAATCTGCAGGCATGCATGGCTTTTTCCAACGTTAGATCCGCATCCCTCAAAAGCTCACATCGCAGCCTCTGGTCACGCATGCCAGTTACTAAAATGTCTCTAGTGAGCTGGTCTGTCATGTCACCAAAACGGCACCGCTGGGCGAGATGACGCAAATCAGCAATAAAACATTCAACAGGTTCATCCGGCAACTGTCTCCTTATAAAGAACCGTGCCCTCTCTAGAATGCGGTTCGAGGGCAGGTCACAAATCTCCCTGAACTTACGTAGCAGACAAGCGGGGTCGCCGGCAGACTCTGCAGGAGTAATCACCTCGTCGTTGTCGCCCAGGACCGCAGGAGCGTAGGTGAAAGTTCTGGCTCTCTTCATGGCATCAGGTCCGACAAGGTTGAGTAGGAGGGAAGCTTTAAGGGAGTCAGGATCAGCGCGGTGTGCGACATTGACAAAGTGTGTGAAATCAAATTCAAACGTGGCCCAGCGCTCAGAGATGTCAGCATCAAAGACAAGCTGCGCGGGCTTTCTGCAAGAGGACGCCATGGCCAGAGAGATTAAGCACAAAAAAACACAAATCAAAAAAAAAAGAAATAAAACCCGATAGACAGGAGACGCAAGTGTCTTCGACACCATGTAAATAAACACTTTACAAACTCTTAAAGTGTGCAACATCTTTTAATGATAGCACAGGGTATTACATACATCTTCAAGCACTAGCTACATTCTTCTACTGCCGCACCCAGGAAGGGGAAGGCGTTATGATTGATGTTAACTAGGCGGGGTTAATGGGAGTGAGGTAAACTATATTATTGGTTGCATATAAACCATCTACAGGTACTGTCTTTGCAGAGTTTGTACGGTCTCCCAGTGACCTGCGTGGGTGTTCTCTGCGTGCTCCAGTTTCCTCCCACACTCCAAAGACATACATGTTTGTAGGTTAATTGACTTCAGTACAAATTGTAAATTGTCCCTAGTGTGGGATAGTGCTAGTGTACGGGGATCGCTGGTTGACGCGGACTTGGTGGGCTGAAGGGCCCGTTTCCGCTCTTTATCTCTAAACTGAACTAAACAGTAAACCTGTGTGAGAAAGGTGTGCAGAAGACTGCAGATGCTGGATAAAATCGAAGGTAGACACAAAATGCTGGAGTAACTCGGCGAGTAAGGCAACATCTATAGAGAGAAGGAATGGTTGACATTTCGGGTCGAGTCCCTTCAGATTGATGTCGGGGTGGCGGAAAAAGATAGAAAGTGGGCGGAGACATTAGGACTTGTAGGAGAACTGAGAAGGAGGAGGAGAAGGAGGAAGAAAGCAAGGCTCTCTGAAATTAGGGAAGTCAATGTTCATACCGCTGGGGTGTAAACTACCCAAGCAAAATATGAGGTGTTGTTCCTCACTGTGACAATGAAGGAGGCCCAGGACATAAATTGGGAATGGGAAAGCAGTTGAAGTGCTGAGCAGCCGGGAGATGTGGTTGGTTACGACAGGCTGAGCGGCAATGTTCAGCAAAACAATCGCAAGCCTACGCTTGGTTTCAGTGGCTCTGCGTGTCGGCTGCCTCACCTGCAGTGGATTCGTTGTTTTGAATGTTTTTTTCAGTATGTCCAAAAGTATGTTTTAGTGTCTCTCTGTATATTTTGTGTGGGGGGTATCGTGGGGGGGGGGGGGGGGGGAAACACGGGGAATACGTTTTTCAGGCACCTACCTCGATGGAGATGCGACTTTTTTCCCCAGAGTCGGGGTCCAGATCTTTAGCGGTGGTGCAGCGGGGACTTTAACATCACAGAGCGGGGCGACCCCTTGCCGGGGCTGGCGGAGAAGATGTCTTGAACATCTTGAAGCCGCAGTCTCCGGTAGGGAGCTGGCCGATTTGGGAGCTCCGGGCCGCGGGGTGTCCTCGACCTGTCCAGACCCGACCAGAGGGATTGAACATTGGGCAGTCTGTATGGAGGGTCAGGGCTCCGACCACAGGTGAACAGGAGGAGGAGGAGGAGGACTGTGTGAACTGTATTGCCTTCCACCGCAGTGAAGAATGCTGTGGTGGATGTCTGTGTTGAATTATGTTGTGTATTGTGTCCTTTTTTAATTGTAACGCTGCTTGGTCAATTACATTTCACTGGTAAATAAATTTGAACCTTTGAACCTTTGGTCTCGTCGATGTAGAGAAGTTGACACCCGGAACAGCGGATGCAGTAGATGAGTTGGAGAAGGTGCAAGTGAACCTCTGCCGCACCTGGAAAGACTGATTGGGTCCTTGGATGGAGTCAAGGGGGGAGGTAAAGGGACAAGTGTTGCATCTCCTGCAGTTGTAGGGGAAAGTACCCGGGGAGGGGGTGATTTGGGTGGGAAGGGAAAAATTGACCAGGGAGTTATGGAGGGAATGGTCTGTGCGGAATGCAGAAAGGGGTGGAGATGGGAAGATGTGGCCAGTAGTAGGATCCCGTTGGAGTTGGTGACAATGTCGGAGGATTATATGTTGTATGCCACGGCTGAAGAGGTGGTAGGTGAGGACAAAGGGGACTCTGTCCTTGTTACGAATGGGGGAGTGGGAGTAAGAGCAGAGCTGCGGGATATAGAGGAGACCCTAGTGAGAGCCTCATCTATAATGTTAGAGGGGAACCCCCATTTCCTAAAGAATGAGGACATCTCCGATGCCCTAGTATGGAACATCTCATCCTGAGCGCAGATGCGACTTAAACGGAATTGGGAGTAGGGGATAGCCCCTTTACTGCAAGCAAGGTGGGAAGAAGTGTTGTCAAGATAGCTATGGGAGTCAGTGGGTTTGTAGCAGATGTCACTCAATAGTCTGTTTCCTGTGATGGAGACAGTGAGATCTAGAATCAGTAGGGAGATGTTGGAAATGGTCCGGGTGAATTTGATTGCCGGATGGAAATTAGTGGTGAAGTGGATGAAATCAGTGAGTTCTGCACGGGTGAGGAGGTAGCACCAATGCAACCTTCAATGTAGTGGAGGTAGAGTTCGGGGATAGGGCCAGTGTACGCCTGGAACAGTAATTGTTCGACGTACCCTGCAGAGGCAGGCATAACTAGAGCCATAAAGAGTTATATATATACACAGTTAACCTGTATCTCTTGTGATTTTGATTGAATTTATATTGTGGAATACTTACTTTTGGAAAGTTATTTAACTGATTTGTTTTTTAAAAATTGGCAATATATGAAAACCTGTCCTTTGAAATACAGACATAACCTCAGTCTGCGAAAATGGTGTCCAGAGATAAAAAGAGCTTCAAAGTATTTTGGCGGGAGAGCATAAGAAATGTAAAGAACCAATCCAAGTTGGAGCTGATGAAGTAGATGTTGAGTATGTGACACCACAAGATAGTGGGCAGGTAGGCACAAAATGCTGGAGTAACAACGGGACAGGCAGCATCTCTGGAGAGAAGGAATGGGTGACGTTTCGGATCGAGACCCTTCTTCAGACTGATGTGAGGATAGCTTGGTACTAAAAGTTCCAAAGCAATTGTTCAGCACATAAAGTTGAAGGAAAGTTGAAGGTTATTCAGGGAAAAGGTGACACGTTCTTACTGAAGGTGATGCTTGTTTGGAATACAGCAGCGTTCCAAAGATGGAAGCAGAAGTATGGGAATGGAGATCCATGTTGTGAGACACAGGGAGGAAATCAATTACATCTATGGAGAAAACATTAATGATCAGTAAAGTAGTAGTTGCCAATCTGCAATTAATTTTCCATTCGTAGAGGGGATGCAGTATCATTACTAAAATATTGTAGGTTAACAAAAGCCGGAAGATGTAATAAATATATGCTCGGCAAAGTCAGAAGGTCATAAGTGATGGGAGCAGAATTAGACCATTCGGCCCATCAAGTCTACTCCACCATTCAATCATGGCTGATCTATCTCTCCCTCCTAACCCCATTCTCCCCATAACCCCTGATAGCCATAATAATTAAGAATTTATTTATCTCTGCCTTAAAAATATCCACTGACTTGGCCTCCACAGCCTTCTGTGGTAAAGAATTCCATCGATTCATCACCCTCTGACTAAAGAAGTTCCTCCTCATCTACTTAAAACAACGTCCTTTTATTCTGAGGCTATGACTTCCAGTCCAAGACTCTCCCACAGTCCGTGTAAATTTATTGTGTTTTTAAAAAAATAGAAATGAACATGGGAACAGATCTTGGCCTGTCTTTGTCAACGAAATGTAACCCTCACCCAATAAACACATCAGTTTATCTACTTTGTATACCCACCTTGGTTGATTGCACTTAATACCTATAGTTGATTCAATACAGCATAAATTTACCAGATTGATGGCAAGAGTGTTGAGTCATTCTAATTAACAGAAAGTAATGATGTTGACACCATATTCATTGACACAGATAAGTGCAATCATTACTTTTTAGTTTAATGGTTGAGAATGTAATGATAAATGATCACCGTAATATGTTAATTAGAACATCAAGACAAGAGGTTAGATACAGGCAAGCACGTTTTAAAAGGGATAATTCTGAGAGGTTAATTAAGATTTTGATTAGTTTATGGCCATGCACATTAGTATGCAATGATATGCATTGTTTGCATGAAGCTGATGGAGTAAATTATATAAATACAATAAGAAATAAAACAAGGTGCAAAACAGCAGAAAGGTACAAGAATGTAATGCAAAATCCACGTAGAGCAAAATAATATTAAAGTACAATTGCCAAATACTTGAATGAGGTATAATTAAGAGTGGGAGTATATGTGGCCGCACCAGGAATGTGCTGTGAAAGAGGTGAATGGTTCAGGTGTCACAAAGCAGTGGCGAAGAAGCTGTTCTTCAATCTCGATGTCAAAGCTTTCATGCTTCCATATCTTCACCCAGAAGGCAAAAGAGAGAAGAAGGAATGGCTGGGATGACAGTCATCCTTAATGATACTTCCTGATGCAACACTGAATGGAAGGAAGTGACGAGCCCATGATAGTCTGGGTATATGCACCACACTTTGCATGTTCAGGCGGTCAAGAACAGAGCAGTTGCCACACCAAGCTGAGATGCATTAAATAGTGCATTTGTAGAAGTTCAAAAGAATCCTCATGAATATGCCACATTTTCTCAGATGCCTTAAAACTCGTCTGCCAACTGCCCTACACAAGGGACGATTTTTACATATACTGTAATTCCAAACTGATTAACCAGCCAATTAACCAACAAACCTGTACATCTTTGGAATGTGGGAGAAAACCGATGTTCTTGGAGTCATGGGGAGAACGTACAAACTCATTTCAGACAAGCAGCCGTAGCCAGGATCGAACCTGGGTCTCTGGCGCTGTAAGCGCTGTAAGGCAGCAACTCTACTGATGCGCCATCGTGCTGCCCGCGCACTACGCACATTGACAATAGGCATGTTTAAAATAATCCCAAATACTTTTCAAACGTGTCACTAATTCAAGCATGTTTGTGGAATTGATAAGCAATCATTTGTCATGCAAATAAATCAGCATTCATTTGTCAAAGAAAACAATTCTGTCCCGATCCTGCCTGACATTAAATCACACCCACCAGTTGTTATAGAGCAGCAAGCAATAATGCTTCACATATCATTATCGCTGGAACATGATTTTGCTCCAATTCAATTAACTGACAGCCATTCACCTCAGAATTAGATTTGTCTCTTACAATGGAAGTAAAAATCTTTTGTGTGAATCTTTTTGTACCGACTTCAGACCAAGACTGACTGACTTCAGTTTTTCCCCACCAATTTCAGTAAATGTTGGATGTTTTCAATAAACATCGCAACCACATTTTTTGCTATAAAAGTCACTTTATAGCGCAAAATTATTTCCTGAGATCATTAAAAAACTGATATTAAATGCAAGCCTTTCATTTTTGAAAATGTTGTAGGTGTTTAGAAAATGATTTGTCTTCTGTAGAATGTCATCAATTCCAAAGTCATGAATGGTTTGGTTTAGTTTAGTTTATTGTCACATGTACCAAGGTACAGTGAAAAGCTTTTGTTGCGTGCTGACAGTCCATCTATAAGAGTCTTTCTGTAGGAATTATTTTCCTCCTGTTGTAGCCCTATTGAAATGAGTTATTTCCTCCTGGTTATTCTGTCTCCTTTATCTTGCAGGGTAACGAGCAGTCTCCTGAGCTATTTTAATGATACCACTGAAATAATGATCTAGTATACAAGGCTGGCCATGTTCTTCTTTTGTAGGTATAACTATTCCTTTATGATTCTTGTTTGCCCTTTCCAAGACTCACTAATTGTTTTATATTCTATTACAAATGAGTTTTGCTTTCATGAAGCTGTCCTTTGGATATTTCAAACACTTTTTGTCTATCTCTTAATCGGTGTTATGACTCAACTTGTTTTGAGTCCAGAACCAGGGGCCACAGTCTTAGAATAAAGGGGAGGTCATTTAAGACTGAGGTGACAATAGACAATAGACAATAGGTGCAGGAGTAGGCCATTTGGCCCTTCGAGCCAGCACCGCCATTCAATGGGATCATTGCTGATCATCCCCAATCAGTACCCCATTCCTGCCTTCTCCCCATATCCCCTCACCTTGCTATTTTTAAGAGCCCTATCCAGCTCTCTCTTGAAAGCATCCAGAGAACCTGCCTCCACCGCCCTCTGAGGCAGAGAATTCCACAGACGACAAATTAGTGACACTTTTGAAAAGCATTTGGGAAAAAACTTTTCACCCAGAGAGTTGTGAATTTATGGAATTCCCTGCCACAGAGGGCAGTGGAAGCCAAGTCACTGGATGGATTTAAGGGAGAGTTAGATAGAACTCTCGGGGCTAGTGGAGTCAAGGGATATGGGGAGAAGGCAGGCACGGGTTATTGATAGGGGTGGATCAGCCATGATCACAATGAATGGCGGTGCTGGTTCGAAGGGCCAAATGGCCTCCTCCTGCACCTATTTTCTATATTTCTATGAGTCCAATATTTCCTTAGCAAGTTCCACATAGATTTAATGTACTTTCCTCTGTTGCCTGCCCATTTCAAACATAGTGTTAAATTCTTCATTAGTACCCTGACTTTCACAGTCTGCACGTTTTAAACACGTTTCTGGTTTGCATGTCCTTTGCAGGTAGGATCAGATTTAACTTTATTTGCAATCATTCCTTACTTCTCAACATTACACCATATTACTGCTGAGTTAATACATGTTGCAGGTGCATGAGTAATCTTTAAGGCACTATGTCTTAACAATAGTGATAACTAGACTAAGTGGGACCCGTTGGGTCCCATGATCACAAAGGAGGGCGGGACCCCCAATACAATATTCCACCTCTCCACCAATTCCAATATTGGTGGTCAGTGTGGGGGGGGGCTTTCTGGAGCACTAGTATGGGTATTGTGGGCTGAAGGGATTGGTTTCCAGAGGGCTGGTATGGACATTGCAGGTGGAATGGATTCTTGGGGTGGCAGCTCAGTCATTTAAGCCTGATGTGCTGGCAGCTCACTCACGGCTGGTGTGCTAGCAGTTGACTCATGGCTATTCTTTGAAACTCCATTTCAAGCTGAGTGCAAGGCCATCAAATTCAAATGCAGTTTCCGACCATTTCAAGCAGGGTGCAAGGCCACCAAATTCAAGTGCAGTTTCATGCCATTTCAAGCAGGGTGCAAGGCCACCAAATTCAAGTGCAGTTTCATGCCACTTCAAGCAGGGTGCAAGGCCACCAAATGCTAGTGCTGTTTCATGCCATTCCAAGCAGGGTGCAAGGTCACCAAATTCAAGTACAGTTTCATACCACTTCAAGCAGGGTGCAAGACAACCAAATTCAAATACAGTTTCATACCATTTCATACAGGGTGCAAGGCCACCACATTCAAATGCAATTTCATACCATTTCAAGCAGAGTGAAACCACCATAAAACTACCATGAAACCACACAAAACACCACATAAAAACCACACTCACAGTACAGTAGATGTTCAGTTGATTCACAGCTCAGACAGTCATGACCTCTCCCTCCCCCATTTTGCAGAGACTGAACCACACCCACACATTCAGGTTTTATAATCCCTCCCCCTCCCACCGGAAGGGGTGTGGCCTTCATGGCGTGATTGACAGGAGAGAGATTCTCAACATTTTTTTAAACACTAATAACACTTTTATTTTTCATTGATGGGAAGAATCCTCTGCACCTGATGAGCAGTGGGGGACTGAGTAAGGCCACAAATCAGAGCCGTAAGTGGTAGCGTTTTATCTAAAATCAATATACCGTGCATACAGGAAGTTGTCAAGTTTAGACCACAACCATTTACTGTGCAGCATTTCAAAGCAACCCCCCACCCACAACCATTTGCAGAGCAGAATTACAAAGCACCCCCCCTGCCCACAGCCATTTGCAGTGCAGCATTTCAAAGCAACCCCCCCACCCACAACCATTGGCAGTGCAGCATTTCAAAGCAACCCCCCACCCGCCCATGACAATTCACAGTGCAGCATTTCAAAGCAACCCCCCACCCACCCACAACCATTTGCAGTGCAGCATTTCAAAGCAACTGCCCGGCCACAACCATTTGCAGTGCAGCATTTCAAAGCAACCCACGCCCACAACCATTTGCAGTGCAGCATTTCAAAGCACCCACCCACAAGCATTTGCAGTGCAGCATTTCAAAGCAACCCCCCATCCCTGACCACAACCATTTGCAGTGCAGCATTTCAAAGCAACCACATTTTCATTTTCAAACCACATTAAGGGCACCCACAGTTGAGTACACATGTGTTCAGTGTTATTCACAGCTCAGAGAGATGTGACCCTCTTGCTTCCTCCATCTTGCAGAGACTGAGTGAGGCACAACACTTCCGGGTTTTATAGTCCCTCCCCCTCCCACCAGTAGGGGCAGCAGAGAGAATCTCAGCATTTTTTAAACATTAATAATTATTTTATTTTTCATCGATGGGAAAAATCCTTTTGTCCTGCACAGTGGAGGCGGACTCTGAGTAATATGGCCAAAAATCACAGCCGTAAGTGGCAGCATTTTTTCTAAAATCACGAAACAGGAAAACAGGGTCAAGATCTTACTTTTAGTAATATGGATAAACCGTGAAGGTAGTGGAAACATCGGAAATATTTTCTAAATAGAAATACATTTTTGAAATATTATAAAAAGCTTATACATTCAAATTATCTCCCAATCATTTATAACTTTACACATACCTTTCAAAAAACTGCAGAAATGCCAGATTTCAATCCATTTTAGATATGTTACTTATTTTAAAGATTTTTTTAAATGGGCTTCATGTATTAGGTGTGCTGAGGAGATATATTTAATTAGTTAAGAGAACGTGCTTTAGAATGCCAAATCAAAATGAACCCATGGATACACTAACCTGCATTAAAAAAATGTGTTAGTGCTTTATTATCATGATCACATAGTTATTAGGGATACAATTTTGAGAGTCATTAACTATCTGAAGTTAACTAGAGCCGATTCAAACCATACCAACATATCATTGATGACATCCAGTGGTAGCAATCAGTTTGGAGATTTTAGATGTTTGGAGGTAGACATGGTAGAGAAGAGGAGAGATCAGGAACCACAATTGTCTAAGCACCTCCTGTTGTCATGATGGTGGACATGACCTAGAAAGCTGTCAATGCCCATTATGAAGTATCTGTGACAGAAGATACCAAGTAAATTGTGATTAAATCTCTTGCAATTCAGATAATAATTTGCCTTCCTAGTTTGGCTGTCAGAGCCGATAACCACATGTATCCACATTATAATCTGCCATGTGTTTGCTCACCTACCTGTCCAAGGCTCTCATCCTTCTCATGGTTCACAGTTTCACCCAATTTGTCATCAACAAATGTGTTCAAATTATATTTTGTTCTTTCACCTGGATCATCAATATAGGTGGTGAATAGATGGAGTCCAAGCACTGAACCCTGCAGTACTTACTAATCGTTGATTGCCACTTGGAAAAAAGGCCCATTTATTCCAACTTTTGTTTTCTGTCTGCCAACCAATTTTCTACCCATGTACACTATTCTCTTATGAGAAACTGTTAAATGTTTTCCAAAATGTATCATACCCGCTGGCCTTCTCTCATCTGCATGACTGGTTAGAACCTCAAAAATTTGTCAAGCGTGATTTCACTTTTGCTAGAGATGCCCAATTTGATCAATACTGTCAATGTTTTCTAAATATGTAGGAAAGAAATGCAGATGCTGGTTTACACCAAAATTGAGTAACTCAGTGGGACAGGCAGCATCTCTAGAGAGAAGGAATAGGTGATGTTTTGGGTCGAGCCTCTTCTTCAGACCCAATGAAGGGGGGTCTGACAAAGGGTCTCAACCCAAAATATCACCCATTCCTTCACTCAAGAGATGCCGCCTGTCTAATGTTTTCCAAATGCTCAGCTATTACGTCATTAATAATGGACTCGAGCAAGGTCCCCACAACCAACCTCCAGCAAACATTCAAATAGTGGTGTTACATTAGCCATACGTCAGTCCATAGATACTGATTGAAAATCTAAAGAATGCTGGAAAATGACCAAGTATGCATCACGATTTCTATGGGCCACTAAATTCTGCAAATACAGTTTTGTACGATAATGGAAATTGTAGACCCAGGATATTAATATATTCTCTGTTTTGGGCCCTTACACAACATTCATTAATTTCTAATATGCACAACATCGATGCATAGCTGATGTTGCTAAATCATTCTAGCTGATAAAGCCTTCGGAAGGGAAGCCATTCTTTGATGATGCTACTCGTGTCAGCAACGCTTTAATTACTTATGTGTAGAAAAGAACTGCAGATGTTGGTTAAAAATCGAAGGTAAACATTTTTCTCCCACTGAGTTACTCCTGCATTTTGCATCTAGCTCTGATTACTTACATATCCACTTACCACATGCCTAAATTGAAACTTTCACATTTTTTTCAACAGAACACAGTCAGTGTTTAAACTTTCACAGATTGAAAGCATTGACAAATATTTATAAGAAACTCTGCATTGTTTGCAAAAGTCCAGCTGAAATCTAGGTTAGATAAGGTGGAATTCCCTTAAGACATTAATTTGTTTGTACTGAATCTTTTTCCTCCAAGCACCCTGTTTCAATATTTAGTTCATACTTACCAATATCAAGCGTCAGATTATCTTCCATACATTTCTCATGTCTGATTAAATATTACGATGTATGACTGCATCTTTCATTTTCATCAAAGATAAATTTTCAATAGATGCGAAATTACATTTTTTTAGGTCACACTGAATTTGTTACAGATATTGCATGCATTTTTTAAATACATTGAAATATAATTTCAATTTTTCTGTTATGAATTTACTTAAAAGCCATTATAAACTCCAAAGAGCAGAAACCTTCCCCAGTTCTGTAATTACATCAAAAGTACATGAGTCTTAAGGACAATATGAAATGAGAGACAGTGACTTTACACAGTTTTCCCTTGCTGCATTGTATTTGGGTGAGGAGAAAAGGAAAATGTGTCTGACACATTGTGGAACTAGATATATCTTGGCATTATTCATCTAACTGTGTGACAAACAATGTGTGACAAACAATATCACTTGCTTCAATGCAAGAAGATTTGGACATTGTTTTTCCCTTTGACGTCATCTATGACTATTTGCAATTATAGATAATGTGAAAAAGAGACAAACATGCAATAATATGGATCCAATTTTGTAGAGAATGTGTGTATATTATTTATTTGCTTCTTTGAATGTGGTTTATATTAAATGGTCCTCTCACAACGCAGTACATTGTAATGAACTGCTACATTCCATCAGCAGAAAATGATTTATTTCCAAGCAGTTTTGGGTAGCACATCTTTGAACATATGGTACAAGATGAGTTGGCTTTTATATTAATGAGAGCATGTTGTTTACATGACTAGCTCCCATTAGAGGGTTGCCAAGTGGGCACAGTATGACTACCCATCCCAATGTAACACTGATTGATATTGCATTTGCCATATTGGATTTCAACACTACTGTTAACACTCGCTCGACCATAAACATCTGAACACATGCCTGCAGCTGGAATGTTTTCCCCATCATCAACAGCTTTGTTTAAATGAAGCATTCAACTATTTGCAAATTAGTTGCTGATTATTTTATATCTCTAGAATTCAACAATTAGAAACATAGAAAATAGGTGCAGGAGGATGCCCATTCAGCCCTTCGAGCCAGCACCGCCAATCATTGTGATCATGGCTGATCATCCCCAATCAATAACCCGTGTCTGCCTTCTCCCCATTGTTTGGTACTATGGAGATTTGGGGGATTTATGCTGTCTAAGGACTGTCTTGACTTCAAGTCTCTGCCCATACCAGATGCTCTCAGATATGGGTGTAATAGCAAGTATTGCCTGTGACCTACAGAAAAAAAATCGATAAATGAACAGAGGATATGCAGAGTAGAGCATGCTTGCTTGTGCAAGGACCTTCACTGCCATCCTGACTTTTGGGGGCTGCTGAGAATGAAGGGGAGCCCAGCAGGGGGAAGGGGGGTTGTGGTGGCCGAGAGCAAAGCGGGGACCCAACAGGGGGACCGCTGAGATTGAAGGGGAGATCCGATGGGGAGCAACCTGTTGCCAGTCCAAATATAGGATTGTTCGGTGAACATGTAACATTGTCGGCGCCAGAAACATGAACGACTCTTGTGTACTGCCTAGGTGAGGTCTGCTATGTGACTTTACCGGTTTGTACGCAAAACAAAGCATTTCACTGTAACTAGGTATATGTGACAATAAATTATCAATGAATCACTGCTGGAGGTGGTGAAGGTATCTGAGGCCATTTCTGTTTATGGTATTTTGGAACATTCTTCCACCCCACAACTCTCTGCCTTTCCGTAAACCAGTTCTGAATCCAACACAGAACATAGACTCAGGCAACACATAAAATGATAAATGATACATAATGTACATAAATTGCATATAAATTATACAAGAAAGTGAAAAGAAAAAAGATTGTGCAAAAAACAAGACTTTAGTGCAAAACACAGCTAGAAAACGAGCCTGTGGTAGTGCGTGAGGTGGCCTGTGGTGTTCTGACATAGGATTAGGCTTGTGCAAGACCCATTCGGGAACCTGATAGTTGTAGGAAAGTTGCTGTCCTGAACCTGGTGGTATGGGACTTCAAGCTTTTGTATCTCCTAGCCGATGGTAGCAGCGAGAAGAGGGCTGGTGCAGAAAGGTGCGGATCCTTGATGATAGATGCTGTCTTTTTGAGGCAGATCCTCATGGAGATGCTTTTCATGGTGGAGAGGGCTGTACTCATGATGGGCCAGGTTGAGTCTGCCCTTCTCTGCAGCTTTTTGCATTCCTTTGTATAACAATTGCTGTGCCAGGCCATGATGCAACCAGTCAGGATACTTTCTACGGTGCATCTGTAGAAGTTTGTTCAAATATTTGGGGGACATGCACAACCTCTTTAAACAATCTCTTTAAGAAACTAGAGGCACTGGTGCACTTACTTCATGATTACGTCTATGTGGTAGAACAGGACAGGTTATCTGAGACGTTAGCTCCCGGGAATCGGAAGCTGCTCAATCTCTCCACCACTGACCCACCAATGAACACTGGCATATGGTGTTCTCACTTCGCCTTTCTGAAGTCAATGTTTAGTGCCTTGGTTTTGTTGACATTGAGCAAGACAATAGACAATAAACAATAGACAATAGGTGCCGGAGTAGGCCATTTGGCCCTTCGAGCCAGCCTTGATCACATTCAATGTGATCATGGCTGATCATCCCCAATCGGTACCCCGTTCCTGCCTTCTCCCCATATCTGCTCTTTAAGAGCCCTACCTAGCTCTCTCTTGAAAGTATCCAGAGAACTGGCCTCCACCGCCCTCTGAGGCAGAGAATTCCGCAAACTCACAACTCTCTGTGTGAAAAAGTGTTTCCTGATCTCCATTCTAAATGGCTTACCCCTAATTTTTAAACTGTAGCCACTGGTTCTGGACTCCCCCAACATCGCAAACATGTTTCCTGCCTCTAGCGTGCCCAAACCCTTAACAATCTTATGTTTCAATAAGATCACCTCTCATCCTCTAAACTCCAGAGTATACAAGCCGCTGTTGTTGCGGCACCACTTAACCAGGTATTCTATCTCTCTCCTTGCATTGACTTATCACCATCTGTAATGGCATTGGAGCTGTTTTTAGCCACACAGTTATACGTGTAAGTGGAGAAGAGCATGGCAGCATGGTGGCATAGTGGTAGAGCTATTGCCTTACAGCACCAGAGAACTGGGTTTGATCCTGACCAGTGCTTGTCTGTAAGGAGTTTGTACATTATCCCCATGACTTACATGGGTTTTCTCAGAGGTGTTCGGTTTCCTCCCACACTCCAAAGACTTGTAGGCTAATTGGCTGGGTGTATGTATAAATTGTCCCTAGTATGTGTAGGATAGTGTTCATGTGCAGGGATCACTGGTCGGTGCGGACTCAGTGGCGGAAGGGCCTGTTTCCACGCTGTATCTCTAAACTGCTAGTCAAATTCAGTGTGGATTTACAAAAGGGAAATCATGTGGGACAAATTAACAGGAGCATTTTGAGGTTATAACCAGTCCTATAGGTCAAGGAGAACCAGTGGGTATGGAGCATTTTGGGCTTTCAGAAATCTTTCAACCAGGTTCAACATCAGAGAATAGTGTACAAATTGGGCAACACAAAAACAAAAGTTGGAATAAATGTGCCTTTTTTCCAAGTGGCAATCAATTATTAGTGGACTGTTGTGGACTATCCACTTTGTTAGCCAAAAGGCAAATTATTGTCTTAATTGCAAAAGATTTGATCATAACTGATTTGGACTTTACTGAGTAGCTCCTGTCACTGACACCATAGGTTTTGATAGCTTTCGAATGGCATGTCCATCATTATGACAACCGGAGGTGGCTGGAAATATGTGGTTCCCGATCTCTCCCCTTGTCTCCCTCTTTCTTGAAAGATTTGTGATTTGATCATCATGAATCTTGGCTTGGCGTCAGTTGATACATTTGATACATCCTTTCAAGATGCTCTATCGATATGAACAATAAGGACATCTGTTCTGACATTCCTCCGCTCAACTGCACCCTTGTCTGATTAGCATTATTTCAAGCTTCAATCCCACATCCTGCACCTATAAATTATTTAGCCGCATCACTTGAAAAACTTGAGCAAGTTTCAATGGCACACAAACCTCCCTTGCGGAATGATGTATTGTGTTAACTGATGTACGATGAACTGACTGCGAAACACAGGCATGCTTGCTACTACTCTATGCTGCCATTATTGGTATGTCCATAAAGGTGGCTTTTAATTAAGCTCACTTCTAATTAACCTTCTAACTTTTCAGTCCCAAGACTTCATACTCTCTTTTATACATCTATATATTTACAGGATGACGATCCTGCTATGAAGTTCAATATTAACTGGGCCTGTACTTGCTGGAGTTCAGAAGAATGAGGGGGGACCTCATTGAAACATACAGAATAGTAAAAGGTTTGGGTAGAGTGAATGTGGAGAGGAAGTTTCCACCAGTGGGAGAGTCTAGGACTAGAGTCCATAGCCTCAGAATTGAAAGATGTTCTTTTATGAAGGAGATGAGGAGAAAATGATTTAGTCAGAAGGTGTTGAATCCGTGGAACTCTTTGCCACAGATGGCTGTGAAGGCCAAGTTAGTGGTTATTTTTACGAAATTATTGATTAGTACGGGTGTCAGAGGTTATGGGGAGAAGGCAGGAGAATGGAGGGAGAAATAGATCAGCCATGATTGAATGGCGGAGTGGACTTGAAGGCCGAATAGCCTAAATTTACTCCTATCACTCCTGGGACATAAACTTATGAATTGCCCAACCCTAATCACCTTGGAAAAATAGTGGTAAGTTGCCTTCTAAAACATAATGTTCTTTGTTCATTGCCATAATGTTCTTTGGAATGACACTCCCACACTGTTCAGTAAAATTAATTCAGAGAATACTATCAAGAAGAATATTTCCAATTGAAGTTATACTGTTGCTTAGAGTAGAACCTACAGGGGATGGGAGACACAAAATACTGGAGGAACTCAGCGGGACAGGGAGCATCTCTACATAGAAAGAATGGGTGAGTTACTCTAGTATTTTGTATCTAACTTCAGTGTAAACCAGCATCTGCAGTCCCTTCCAATGCACTTCAGGTGATGGTCTCTAATGCCTGTTTTCCCTGTTTTTTCATCTAGTAGAGCTCAGGATGGGGGTAGAGGGTCTTCGGAAAGTGCTGTTGAAGTACTCTTGGTGAACAACTGCAATACATTGTCGATGATAAATACCTCCGCCATGGTGTGTTGATAACAGAGGTAATGTATACTTAAAATGAGGTATGTTCTGTGTTATCCATCAAGTGCCTGCTGTGTGCTAGATGATGGCAAACATTTTATGTATTGCTGGAGCTGCACTCATCCAAGTTAGTTGAGAGTAGACCATCAAACTCTTGAGTTATGCCTTCTAGGCAGTAGAAAAGGTTTACAAAAGGTGAATGCAAGAAACATGAGTACTTTATGATGTTGCAGCTGTTAGTGGCTGGTCCAATTAAGTCTGCAGTCCATGGTAACCAATGTGAGATTGATAGCAAGGGACTATAAAGGTTTGTTTTTACTTCAAACAGATAACAACACAAAAATTGGCAATAAAGCATTAAAATGATTTATTTTGCCCAGGCAGGTGTGGCAGTAAACTTACAGTATGTAAAATACAGACTATAGATTCACTCTATCCCCACTCACAGAGGTAATGTTCAATCAGATATATTTGTACCCCAATCATCAGCAATTCAGCAATATTTTATCTTAGAGAGCATTGTACAGCCTCATGCCTGTTAGGATTGATAGGTTCTTCCAAGAGAGGAAAGGTTAACCCGTATATGGTTTTGCTAAAGAAGCTGTTTTTCTGTAGATCAAGCACTTGTTTTTTTTACCTTGTTGACACACATTACAATCTTATAGAGTAAAGATTACAAGCCAAGGGTCTGAACATTCTCCTGATGTTTATATCATAGAGGAAAACATTCATGTATTTGTGCTGTTATATCGCTAGTGTTATGGAAGAAGGGCAAAACCATTTTTGTTCTGATTTCTGTTAAATGCAAAAGAGCATTTCTGTTAGCCTTGTTAGTGTAATAGGAGAAAGGTTAAGCATCCATTTTATTGCTTCTAAATCTACAGCTGAATCCATTTTGTAACTTTTAAATCTTTAAACTTTCTCATTACCACTAATGATAATGCTCTTAGATTGTTGGATTTTTTTCTTGTTTGAGATAGTCATTATCTTGAACATGTTGCAGGTGCATGACTTGCTATTTAGCAGCCGAGACTTAGATTGTTACTTTTCTGCATGCAGACATGGAGTGCTTCAAATTGAACACTGCTATCCTCAATGAACAACCTTAATGCAAATGTAATGATGGACGAATAGTCATTGATGAGGCAACTGAAAAATGTTGAGTCGGCCATTGGAAACCTCAGTGAAGTAGAAGAATATAAGGTACAAGAATGGTTCAAAGGCGCAATGGTTCTTTATTGTCACATATGCTCAGCACAATGAAATTCTTTTGCACATCCCATGAATGCAGTCACCATATTTTGGTGCATTTACAAAGAAAAATTGAAAGACCAAAAGTCCAAAGTCCGGTGCACTTGCTGGAAGAGCCCCCAATCCAGGTAAGCCCAGGTAAACCCCAGGCTGGTGCTGGCCCGCCATCTGACATTCCTCTCCTTGCCCGACCACCTGATTCCTGAGGGCACCTCCTGCAGCCTGATCTTGAAGGTGATGGAGGCAATATCCCGGTCCCATCTGTAGCTACCGGCTCCCTCCTCCACTCTCCGGTCTTCGGGGCTTCCGAGCTTCCCCCTGTAGGAAGCGGCCCACCATGCCCTTAATCACAGCACAGAACCAGGCTGCAGGCTGCTCGCTGGGTCTTTGTTCCCGTCAGCCACCAGATCATTCTCGGTGGTCACTGGGTGTTTGTTCTCGTTGGCCACCATGTCCATCCCTGCTCTTGGCAGGCTGCCGGATGTTCATGAAGGTCACTGGGTCAGTCCTTTCCCTCAGCCGGTGGCTGGGTCTGTTCTTGCGTGGCGCCGCAGTGCCCACCAGAAGTGTCCGTTCTTGCACGTCTCCATAGCGGCCGCCAGGAGCTTCCCTTCTGCACAAGAAAAGGCCAATTAACCCCTCAGTGGTAAGATCGTGATGGCTCCAATTTTGATCTCAATAGTCAATGCTAGCATTTATTTCGAAAGGACTTATATTCAAAAACAGGGATGTAATACTAAGGGTCTATAAGGCACTGGTAAGGCCAAATTTGGAATATTGTGAGCAATTTTGGGCACCATATCTGAGGAAGGATGTGCTGGCTCTGGAGAGGGTCCAGAGGAGGTTTACAAGACTGATCCCAGGAATGAGTAGGTTAACCTATGATGAAGGGGAAAATCATGGAAACATACTGAATATTGAAAGGCTTAGATAGAGCGGATGTGGAGAGGATGTTTCCACTAGAGGGAGAATAGTTCCGAGTAGTCCATTTCATGCAAAATGATGATTGCTGTTCTTATCAATAGAATAGTAAGATTAAACGAGAACTTACCAGTTTGAAGTTTGATCATTATTTTATGAGGAGTTACGATGAGCGATTACGTGAAGAAGGCCGTCCCTACGCATGCGCATCAATCTTCAAAGCAGCGGTGTGAAATCACAGAAAAGAGTTGTTGAACTAAAATAGTAAGATTAGAGTTGACTAGAAGTTACAGAAAGATCGCTATGTTACGAGGGTCAGGAGCGGAGGGCACGTAATTGCTCATCGTAACGATCAAACTTCAAACTGGTAAGTTATCGTTTAATCTTACTATTTTACTTCGGAGTCACATGAGCGACTATGTGAAGATTTTGAAACTCTGTGATTTCATGTCATGGAAAAAACGAGTCCACACAAGCACGACTGCATCAGCTGACCACAGATTAGGGAAACATTCATAATGCATACAAACATGACATAGATTTAAAAACATGTTGATGCTGAAAAATGCACAAACAATAATAACAGTAACCCCTCTCATCCGAGGGGAAAATATAAAATAGAATCTAAAAGAGAGTTGGCAAATAACCCTAGTCTGGCAATGGGTTAAAATAAAATGTTGGATATCTCGTTTGTTAGACCATCCTGCAGTTGACAGGATGTGGTCCAGAGGACCGCACATAACCCTTGCTGCAGGTGTTGTAGCAGCCCTGGTGGAGTGAGATTAGAAATTAGTATCTACTCCTGTATAAGCCAAAAACCACACATACCCACCTGGAGATGGTCTGACCTAGTATCTGAGCCTCTAAGGCTCTAGATGACCTTGACGTAATGTTGTAAATGTGTGACCACATGTAATAGAAGGTGCATGGGATATGTAAACATGAATTATTATATCGCAGGTGTAACGATCCTGTCCATTCGCGATTTTTGTAATGACTGGATCCGTGCGCTGAGGGTAGTGCCAGGGAATAACCTACCTATGAGAGTCGAACCAAAGATAGAGATATAGCTGGAGTCGCATGGTGAATAAATGTTAACACAATGTCAATATCCCATACTTCCGTGTACTTGGGTCTGGAAGAACTTGTGTTAATGATATCCTAAATACTGGACACCAGAAGATGAAACCTGAGAGAGCGGATCCCACTTGCTGCAGCAACTATGATGAGAAGCACTTTGAGCACAGTTAATGGGACTATAACTTGATTTATTGACAAAGACCCATAGAATGAACTCTAAGATGTCAGTGTCCGTGCCGTATTATATGTAACATAACATTTAAAAGAAAACGCTTCCCATCTCCTGAAGAGGCAAAGTACTGCTTTTTTGGTGCTATCCCTGTACTCTGCAGTGAGCACATACATGGATCCGTCTAACAGTCTGAGCCGCAGGAGAGGTCTTCTCAGATTCTGTAAAGCAATGAATTGATTAATCATGTAGAGGCTGGTTCCCCAAATCCCAGGCTGAACCAGCAAAGTTTTATGTTTAGAACCCCATATACGGTTCGATTATTATTCCCAACAAAAACATGGCTGCGTAGAACTGTCAGACAGTACGAGAACCCTGAATGTGGGATCTTGCTGAATTATTGCAAGACGCGACTGATGAGGCAAAATGGAGAAACCACATAAAAGAACATTCCTTCCCCGTGTTGCGAGAATGAGCCTGCATGCAAACATATCGATATTGGGTGCCATCGAGCCACAGATCCTAAAATAATTTGTGATCCAACATCCATACTGTGTTGTCATTGATTTTGCATGATGATACACCAGCGCCAAAAAAGGTTGGGTAAATTATGACATCCGCCTTTGTTACTAGAGATGGCATTCGTGATTTTCCATCTTTGAGCACTAGCATCTGTTAGTAATATAACTGAAGATTATTTGACCAAACCTACTGGAGCAAAGCTGAATATATATCGACCACCATTGTGACTTCTTCAGCTGGTAATAGCAGAGGTCTATAACACTGACCTATATGGCACTTGAGAGGTTACTACTTGCACGTTGAAAGTTCTGATAATGCAAGGCCCAATTGCACAGCTGAAACACAGCTACTATATTGCCAATTACACTTGATGAATAGAAGACAGCTTGATTACAAGGTTGTTACAGGCTTCAATTGATTCCAATCTGTTGCCCCAGGGCGGAGTCACAGATAAATTAAAGGTAAATCCGATAATCAATAACTTCCAGTTGGTATCAATTTCAATTTGATTGGATGGCTGAAAACAGTTGATTTAAGCAAAAACACAGCATTAGAAATATCCTCCAGATCAATTTCAAATATCTCCAATGATCTCCTGTGAATGGGACCTAAATAGTATGCATCTTTGTGCCATAAAGATCCTAAGGAAATCAGTAGTTAGACAGTAGAGAAATTCCAATATACTGAAAAACTACGTTGCACATGGGAGGTAAATATATTATGAACCGACATCCTCCATCTTTCACAATGAACATGCCGCGCCTGCCATAATTCCATGCCTGCCTTGAATGCAACTGTGGCCATACTACTGGCCTGCCTTAAAACTGCTCCGGCCGTAATTCTGAGCCTGCCTCGAAAAACAACTCTGGCCATATTACCGAGCTTGTATTACCGAGCCAGGAAGGCAATCCTAGCCGTAATCCTGAGCCTGCCTCGAAAGGCAACTCTGGCCCCAATTCCAAGCCATGCTTGGTACCCTTGTATACTGTGTAATAATAACCCATCACATGTTATCATTTTCATTTGTACAAAACAAGTGTAAATATTACCAACTTGTAAATGGTCCACTTACCCCATGTTTCGGAAGAACCAGACCCACCTACCTCCATGGTTACTGGTGGTCTTATGGGAAGCCCAAAGGCCCCTGATGTGGGTTCTATTCCCATCCTTGATTGGAGAGTAGGAATGGTAGTGTATGTGAATTCCATATCCCTGAGACCGGCTTGGCCCAGCTCTCAAGCTGCCATCAATTTCAGTGAACTACTTACTGCTGATGAGGCTTAGGGGTCTCATCGCCAATAAGAAGGTTTCATTTGATAGCTCTGTTCACTGTCGGCACTTGTAGCGTGAGGGAAATCTGGCCCCTTCTGGGTTTTCTGCCTCTTCCCTTGCGAGTATTACCTCGCACTCCCCTCCACCAAGAGGGAGACTCTTAGATTGGCCTGAGACAGGTGCTGCCGCAGGCACCTGACGATACCTGCGCTGACATGGCCCCTCGGACCTATATCAGGATATCACTATGGGCCAGAGTGAAAACTGACCCCTGATGCTCCCCTCCTCAGAGAGGGAGACATTGTGCAGCCCTGACACAGGTGCCGCTGCCAGCGGGTTCTCCATAATACCCGGACTCAGATAGCTCTCTTCTGGAGCATATCTCTCTGGAGCAACCTCTCCATCAGGTGCTCCAGGTGGGTTTTAGGCATTCACAGATGCTACCCATAGAAGGAGTGTGGGAACCTCCTGGCCCAACTCGACCGAGTCCCAAGGCCTGACCGGCTTCCTCGTGGTCTGGGTGACTGGGTCTCAAGACCAGCTTACTGCCAGTTTTCCCCTTAGCGGCCTGGGAGCTGCCGACCCCATGGACAGCGACTGGGGTAGCAAGACCGGCTTACTGTCAGTCAAACCCCTATCTGGGAAGCACTAAGCGGTCTGGGAGCTGCTGACCCCATTGACAGAGACTGGGGTAGCATGACCGGCTTACCGCCAGTCTAACCGCTTTATCTGGGAAGACATAAGCGGTCTGGGGGCTGCTGACCCCATTGTCCGCGACTGGGGTATTGAGACCGGCTTACTGCCAGTCTAACCCCTATATCTGGGGGACCATAATTGTGTGGGAGCTGCGTACCCCATAGTGAGTGACTGGGGTTGCAAGACCGGCTAACTGCCAGTCTAACCCCTTTTTCTGGGCGAACCATAGTGGTGTGGGAGCTGCAGACCCCATGGTGAGTGACTGGGGTAGCAAGACCGGCTAACTGCCAGTCTAACCCCTTTCTCAGGGGGGACCATAGCGGTCTTGGAGCCCATACTGGGAGAAAAACATCCACTCGCATCCTGGGTGTCGCTGACCTCCTTATCAGCGACTTGGGAGCGAACCCAACGACCGCCGGCTACCCGCGCTTCCGCGGTCCGGACCGGGATTTCCCCACGGACCATAACTGGTCCGTGGCCGCTCTTCTGTGGCCCGTCCAACTTCGCCCCAAATCCAGCAGGCAAACTCTATGAGGAGCTTCCTGCAAAACAAAAAACATCCCTCGAAATAAGTTTAAACTTACCTTCCAGGTTTAAAACTTACCGCTGGATGGAGCCGCGCGCCTGCCAGTCAGTCGGTGCGCAATGCGTTAGACGTAATGACGCGCATGCGTGGGGACGACCTTCTTCACATAATCACTCACGTGACCCCGAAGTAAAATCTAGGATTAGAGATCATAGCCTCAGAATTAAAGAACATTATTTTAGGGAGAGTCAGAGGGTTTTCATAAGATCATAAATGATAGGAGTAGAGTTAGGACATTTGGCCCATCAAGTTTACTCCACCATTCAATCATGGCTGATCTATCTCTCCCTCCTAACTCCATTCTCCTGCCTTCTCCCCATAGCGATACTAATCATGAATCTATCTATCTCTACCTTAAATCTATTCATTGACTTTGCCTCCACAGCCTTCAGTGGCAAAGAATTCCACAGATGCACCACCGTCTGACTAAAGAAATCCCTCCTAATTTCCTTCCTAAATGAACGTCCTTTAATTCTGAGGCTATGACCTCGTCCATGACTCTCCCACTAATGGAAACATCCTTTCCACATCCACTCTATCCAAGCACATGTTTCAAGTGGGGGAAGCAGGATTTCGACAAGACCACAATGTCTGAGCACCCTGAAGAGTTTACCATGAGGCAGATGTCACCACCTTTTCTTGAGCTGGTTGTAGTGCAAGAGAGATGGCATCCTCCATAGACCTTCTATTCCTGTACACAGATTGCAAGGAATCTAGATTGTCCGGAAGGCAGGTGCAAATGTGGGCCATTACTAATCATTCAAATCACTTCATCATGGTGATCTGAAGAAGAGTCCCAACCTGAAACATCACTTATCTATATCCTCCAAAGATGCTGCCTGACCCTCTTGAGTTACTACTTCAATCTGTGCTCTACGCAAGATTCCAGCATCTACAGTTCCTTGTGTCTTCATTATTGTGATGTTGGAACTATTGGGTGTACATCATCAAGATGGGTTATTTAAGTTTCTTGTGGTCTGGAAAGATTTCCTTGAAGCAGATGGAGCCAGTAGACGATTGAAGGGAACCATTGAAGATGTTGGTGAAGACTCTGGGCAGCTGATTGGCATGCAATTTCGGAACACAACCAGGGTCTCCATCAGGGCTGGCTGCTCTGAATGTTTGCCCATGTGAAAGTAGACCGGACTATTGGCACCAAGACATATTGGATCAACATGATGTCAATGGCAATTACGCAGTTGATGAACAACTGATTGCAGCCATGTGGGCTGACACATGATAATATACGTTGAAGAGGCTGAGCCGATACACTTTGGGGTGAAGAAGAATGAGAAACAATCTCATTCAAACATACTTGGTTCTGAGAGGGATTGAGAGAGTGAGTACTAAGGATGTTTCTCTTGGTGGGTGATACTGTTGCCAAATAAGGACTTGCCCATTGACTGCAGAGATAAGGATTTTTTGTTTGTATATTCATATATCTGAAATTCTCTACACCAGACACCCGTGTAGGTCGTCATTGAATGTTGCTTGTTTTCTTGCCAATTCAAGATGGGGATTTCCACAAAATTAAATTGACAGGGAGTGAAGCAGTATGGGAGAGACAAGGCAGTAATAATAAGGACATAAGTGATAGGAGTAGAATTAGGCCATTCGGTACATCAAGTCTACTCTGCCATTCATTCATGATCTATCTCTCCCTCCTAACCCCATTCTCCTGCCTTCTTCCCATAACCTCTGACATCTGTACTAATCAAAAATCCATCTATCTCTGCCTTAAAAATATCCACTGACTTGGCCTCCACAGCCTTCTGTAGCAAATAATTCCACAGATTCACCACCCTGTGACTAATTAAGTGATGAGGAGAGATAGCAATGAAGTGCCTTCCTTTCTTTCTTCCAAGGGAATTCACATTCGTCTACATTTCACCCCAGGAAAACATTCAGCTAGCACTGGACGAGCTGCACGTCACAGTCAAAACACACAAGCTGGTGTATCCTGATGCCTTCTGTATCATAACCAGGGACATCAACAGGGCTAGTTTGAAGAAGATACTCAGTGGGTCAGGCAGCAACAGACTGAAGAAGGGTCTCAACCCAAAATGTCACATATTCCTTTGCTGCCGAGATGTTGCATGACCTGCTGAGTTACTCCAGCTTTTTGTGCCCGACTTCGATATAAACCAGCATCTGCAGATCCTTCGTACACATCAATACACATCTCGAGTTTGTACAGATACTCCCATAGTAGCTACTTCAAATGACTCCCCAACTAACCTGAAAATAATTGATAATCCCTTTGAGGACAAAATTCTGACTTTCTCATGGTGCTGACCCTGAGACTTGATAATGTTTAAAGTGTAATAAAATGAGACACGGAGCCTATAAAGTTATTTTTAGCCACAGGCTTGCTTCTCAAGTTTAATGCACTGTGGCTCCCAATAACCCCATCCAGCTGGCAAAGTAGAACCAAAATTGACCTTGTAATGGGAGGCAGCGGGAGGCAATGGGTCGTGGTGAAGGATTGATGTATCAGCAACAACATGTTTGGAAGGTGTTGATAATATTGGCCAAATAAAAGATGTCACAAAATAGTAAGATTAAATGAGAACTTACCAGTTTGAAGTTTGATCTTTATTTTACGATGAGGGATTACGTGAAGAATGCCCGCCTGCGCGCCATACTTCAAAGCAGCGGCGTGAAATCACAGCAACTATAGTCGAAGTGATATAGTAAGACTCAGAAGACTAGAATTACCATAGATGATCTTTGTGATTATGAGGGTCGGGAGCGGAGGGCACGTAATCCCTCATCGTAACTCCTCATAAAATAAAGATCAAACTTCAAACTGTTAAGTTCTCATTTAATCTTACTATTTTACTTCGGAGTCACGTAAGTGACTACATGAAGATTTCAAAGCTCTGTGATATCATGCCGTAGACACAGTTCCATACGACACACTGCCTTGGTTGACACAGGATAAATAAATAACGTATTGAACATTGTTTACATTATACAATGAACGTTTTAAACAATAAAGAACAGTAATAACCCCTCTTTCGTAGGGGGAATTACAAAGGAGAACTCAAACAGAACCCAAAACTTTGCATTGTGAGGACAGGTTTATCATAAACCCTAATAAGGTTGCTTAACTGGACTATCCTGCGGTGTGGATTTGGTCCAATACACGTCCTGTGCCTTTGCTGCTGAAGGACTGCTTGGGTCCCTGAAAGGAGTGGAGGGGGGAGGTGAAGGGACAAGTGTTGGAGGTGAAGGGACAAGGGACACCGCTCCCTCCGCAACTCCCTTGTCCACTCTTCCCTCCCATCCCACTCTACCCCTTCCCCGGGCACTTTCCCTTGCAACCGCAAGAAATGCAACACTTGTCCCTTCACCTCCCCCCTCCACTCCTTTCAGGGACCCAAGCAGTCCTTCCAGGTCCGACAGAGGTTCACCTGCACCTCCTCCAACCTCATCTACTGCATCCGCTGCTCCAGATGCCAGATGATCTATATCGGTGAGACCAAGCGGAGGCTTGGCGATCGCTTCGCCGAACACCTCCGCTCGGTCCGCAATAACCAACCCGACCTCCCGGTGGCTCAGCACTTCAACTCCCCCTCCCATTCCACATCCGACCTCTCGGTCCTGGGCCTCCTCCACGGCCAGAGTGAGCAAACACCGCAAGCTGGAGGAACAGCACCTCATATTCCGCTTGGGGAGTCTGCATCCTTTGGGCTTGAATATTGAATTTTCTCAATTCTGTTAACCCTTGCTGTCTCCTCCCCTTCCCACCTCTCCCTCAGCCCTCGGGCCCTGGCATTCCCTCTATCTCTATCTCCCTCCCCCACCCCAGTCGCACCAGCTTCTCATTTTCACACCACAAACAGCTTACAATGGCTTGTTCCCTTTATCACCGATACTTTTTTGCATATCTTTCACTCATTATTCCTTATCTCTCCACATCACCGTCTATATCTCTCGTTTCCCTGATCCCTGACCAGTCTGAAGAAGGGTCTCGACCCGAAACGTCGCCTATCTCCTTCGCTCCTTAGATGCTGCTGCACCCGCTGAGTTTCTCCAGCTTTTTGTGTACCCTGTAAACTAAAGGTTATTGAATCAGAATGTCTCTAGTACATCGCGAGACATTAGTTACAGTTTTGGCCGTAGGCAAAGTACTGCCATGTTAATTAACCAATGATGAACCTCAAATAGCCAATCATTCTAAATGGTACTAATCTAAATTTAATTAGATGGGTGAGGACTTAACCTCTCGACAGGTATGTGGTAGCTGAATATCATGCATCTTTCAGATCTATGGCTGCCATATAGCAACCTTTTGATCCCAGTTACAATACTGAATTTTTTTTATTTTAAACCGTTTATACTGGACCTTAAAGGTTAAGTATGTTTAGGCCCAGAATGACTCGACACCCACCATCGTTCTTTTGGCTGGGGAATTTGGACACAATTGTTAAGGCTGATATGCATCATTCACCTGTAGATTTAGTGGTATTGAAACCCCAATACCCAACTAAGTGTATTTTGTACGGGTGGATGTACTTCCGAGATACCTATTCGAGATCCCGGATAAAGTCCAATATTCAATTACCCCTTCCTAATCTGAAAGGGTATGGTTTTTGAGGTGGCATCCTGGTCTCAGTTTTTGTCTCATCGTCCAGGTCTTTCCCTGGATATTAGAGGATCTGCGCAAGGCTGTGAACCGTGGGTTGAGCTTAGGCTGGATAGTTCTTCGTGAATATTAAAACTAACAAATGGGCATTACACAGCATGGTCCATATCCTGCTGTGTTTAGATAGTGGCCTTGCCATTTGCCCAAAAGCCATTGTTCCTGCTCCAACCAGTTTTTTAGGTCTTCTGCAGCCTGAATTCATGCACCCTCATGATGCGCTCCTTTTGAGCGATGCACAGTTAACAGGTATTTGATATGCAAAGTTTCCTCCATTATGAAGTCCTGGAACTGGTGAGAGGTCATTAACTTGCTGGCCAGATTGTAATTTCCGGCTTCACCAGTTCCCGCCGGTATGGCAATTGCTGACCACATACGGCACACCCGGAGCATAGGTCATGTGCTTTTGGTGCATGCACATAAGCAGTGACACCAAACATCAGGGTCAGATTCCTACTGCCCTGGCTCTCCCGGCTGATGCTCACGGGAGGTCACACACACAACCCTAAACGAGGTGCTGGTGTGTTGGGTCACCAAACTTCAGGGTCAGATTCCCACTGCCCTGGCTCTCCCGGGTCATGCTCACGGGAGATCACACACACAGCCCTAACGAGGTGCTGCTGTGCTGGATCCCCATGTCCTGGCTCTCCTGGCTCGTGCTCACAAAAGGACACCACTTCAGGGTCAGATTCATACTGCCCTGGCTCTCCCGGCTCCTGCTTATGGGAGGTCACACACACAGCCCTAAACAGGGCGCTGCTGTGCTGGGTCCCCATGCAGACTCGTTCCTATTCTAGAGATTGCTGCTGAAAGCCGCTGGGGACCCTGGGGTATAACCCCGGCTGGAACTCCTCCCGGTTGTTTTATTTCGGCTATGAGGGGTTCCACGTTGTCCAGACATCCCCAATGTTCATTTTAGGAAAGTCTTCTGGCCTCACTCCTCAGAGTTGACAGAACTGGACAATTTACTCTTGGCCTGCCTCCCAACAGGAGTGGCCACAGTGCTTTTAGCACCGGAGTTGCTGCTGCTGGCTGAACTGCCGGTGACTCTAAAGTCGGCGTCTTCAAAGCTTCAATCTGTTCGTTCGCTCGAGTAAAGACTGAACCAAAGATAGACACAAAATGCTGGATTAATTACATGTGGTTAAGTTACATGTGGCTCCGGGAGGTAAAGAGGCTTGAGAAATATAAATGCTGAAATACGCACGGATCAACGCGGGGTATCCAGAGCTGAAAGTTGCAATGAAATGAGATTGAACAAGACGACTTTGACACGAAAAGCAGGAGTAACTCAGCGGGACAGGTGGCATCTCTGGAGAGAAGGGAAAATGCAAAAAAAAGTGAAACTATCGCCAGGGAAAATCGAGAACTTCTTGGCTCCCTTCGCCTCAGACCTAAATGCAGCGATCCCCCCCTTCTCTGTGTTATGTGTGTCAATATGCATTCATTCCTGAAATCAGAGAAAAAGGCGAATGTATTCCCCCTCCCCACCCCGAAAACAAACCTAATCCACGTTTCCCAAACACCAGTCCAAAGAAGGGTCTCAACCCGAAACGTCGCCTATCTCCTTCGCTCCTTAGATGCTGCTGCACCCGCTGAGTTTCTCCATCCTTTTGTGTACCCACTATTTGCTTTTAGTGTTTTTGTTTTATCTCTTCTTGTATACCAGCTGGAGCTGTGTTTTCACCGACTCGCCAACTCCCCCCCCCCACACCCACCCTCCCCAAACTCGGGAACTTGGAATTCGCGAGAACTATTTTGTTTTGGTCTGAAAAAAGAACAACATTTTTAGTTAATCGATTGACGGCTGTGGATTGGCGAGAGATTTAGATTTGAAATGCAGGGGGATGATATTTCGCGGAGTTACCCAGCAGTAGGCAACCCAGGAACCACGCTAAGTATATATACAGCACATGGACATGTATGTATATATATATATGTCCAATATGTGTGTGTGTGTGTGTGTGTGTGTGTGTGTGTGTGTGTGTGTGTGTGTGTGTGTGTGTGTGTGTGTATATATATATATACATATATATAATGAGAGAGAGAGAGTGAGAGAGTATATATAGAAACATAAAATAAGTGCCGGAGTAGGCCATTCGGCCCTTCGAGCCTGCACCGCCATTCAATATGATCATCCAACTCAGTGTCCTGTACCTGCCTTCTCTCCATACCCCCTGATCCCTTTAGCCACAAGGGCCACATCTAACTCTCTCTTAAATATAGCCAATGAACTGGCCTCTGTGGCAGAGAAATCCACTCTCACAATTGCAATATATTATGTGTGTGTGTGTGTGCGCATATATATATATATATATATATATATATATATATATATATATGTATTTGTTTGTAGTATAATATGTATAATATGTATATACATATTATATATGTTACAATTCCAACCCCGAAGCAATTGAGAGGCGATTTCTTGGCGCCAGGTAATTTAACGTGTGTCTTTGCTTTTAAAAGGGAAGCTGTTTAATTGTTTACGCTGCACCGTGTTTCATGTTGGGGAGAATGCTGCTGTTACAATGCTTTCGATTCTATTCTGCCCTCCCACGTCCACAGAAAAATGCCTACATTTGTCTTTGCGCCCGCTCTCCTGGGAGCAATCCAAACCAGGGGAACAATGAACCCTCAGAGGCTTCGTGTTCCTTGCTCCTATATATGGACCTGGCTCGCTCGCAACTGTATGAACGCTCGACCAACCAGGCATCGGCCAACACGGAGGCCTGAAAACAAAGTAAACTTGTACCAGACCTCATCATCTTCCTACCACCTACCCGTAACCATGGCACCACACTTTCAACATAAACCTTAATAAATAAAGAATATATTATGGGACATTGGATTGTCTGAAGGGACCCGAGCAGAAACGCCACGTGTGTGTGTGTGTGTGTGTGTGTGTGTGTGTGTGTGTGTGTGTGTGTGTGTGTGTGTGTGTATCTGTGTGTGTGTGTCTCTGTCTGTCTGTGTGTATCTGTGTGTGTGTGTGTATCTGCTGTCGGGTCCCGGCGGCCGCTCAAAGTCAGTCACCCGAGCTGGTTCCTTCCTCTGAAGTGGCGGCCAGTTCTGCTGTCCGTGCCCGGAGCGCTGCGGCAGCCACCCAAGCTAATTCACTCCCCGGCCACAATAAAACCATATAGTAATGACAGTACGGAAACAGGCCATCTCTGCCCTTTTACTCCGTGCCGAACACTTACTGTCACCTAGTCCCATCTACCTGCACTCAGACCGGAGCGTGGCAGTGGGTTACTGACCCCAATCCCCTCCTTCACAATGCCAGACACCCCACATACTGTGAACGGAGCTCTCCCCCCACCCCGGGAAATACAGTATTTAAAAACATAAAGCACCAAGAAATGCACTTACCATGTTATTGGTTACTGGAGGGTGCGCATTTTCCCTTTGTAGGTCATATCAATAGATGCGGCCGCGCTGTAACTCAAAGCCACAGGACGAAGATGTCTTCTTTAACATTGTTGCTTTATTAAAACATACCTTCATTCACAGTTGGCTCAAGAGTAATGGGAGAGGAACTTGGTAACTCAGGAGAGGAAGTTGGAACATCGCAGCAATGACATACCTGTGGGAACTCGGTTAAACACTTGATCATAAACTTGAAGTCTCGTACACAACCATGAGTCTTTCACTCGGGGTACCTCGTGGGTCAACCCGCACTGTGAGACAGGGCCATTACCACTGGTGGAGCTGCGCTCTCCAGCCTGTCGGTGCGCCAAACACGTCGGACGTAATGACGCGCAGGCGCTCTGGCGGGCCTTCTTCATGTAGTTACTCACGTGACTCCAAAGTAAAATGGAGAATCTCTGTATTTGCAAAACCTGCTTGTCCTCTTTCTGTGAAAAGTTGGAAGCTGCAAGTCACGGCTCCGAGTCTGGACCCTAGATGGAAGTTGAGGATAAGGTGAGGTCCAGATGGCCTCTCTTTTGATAATATGTATGAGGATTTTGCAGAAGAACTGAGCAGGTTTGCAAATGCATGATTAGGATTGGTCATAAGATGGGGTGTTGTAAAGTATTGTTAATTTTACTTCGGAGTCACGTGAGTGACTACGTGAAGAACCCGCCTCACGCTGGCAACGGCATGACGTCAACGCTGACGGCGGAAGGAGGAGCTGCAGTAAGGAGCAGCTCCTCGCAGCGGTCGGAACGGCCCGCAGGTAAGTGCAGTTAGATCGGGGCGTTTTTAGGTTACGCTGGGTGGCTCCAGCAAACAAAATCAAAAGTAAAATTTAGAGCCACGTTAACGTGCTGATTGAGCACTGATTATTAAAGAAAAATTGAGAAATCGGGAAAGAAGTTTTCGCGGGTAAAAAAGATCTTCCCGTGAAAGTAAAAATACGGGACGCGAAGTTAGTGCGGACCCGGTTCCGATACCGTTGGCCGCCGATTTACCCGATAGTGAGTTTCCAGATTCTCCAGAAATAATAACCACGGAGGAAAATGTTCCTAAAAAATGCAAAAAGAAATCTGAGAGGCCCGTGGTTTCTGATGACTCTGATACTGAAAGACCTCCAGACAATAAAACTATGTGGCTAAAAATGGAGCATATGGAGAAAGTTCTCCAAACAATTATGAGACAAGGGTCACAGTACCCAGATGAATCCCAAAAAATCCCTGAGGGGTTTGAATATGATGAATATGGCTGTGGGCCAAGTTGGGAATATGATACTCCGGACCCAGGATTTGGGCTGGAAGAAGTCTCATGGGGTGATATCCCAATTGATTTAGGGCTGCAGAAGGCAGACCCTGCTGGTGGTTATATGGCTTTTGAAAAGAACACCACAAAGTAAAAAGAAAAGGCCTAATGTGCCTGGGATAGCACAAGATTTTGCTATACCTGAAGGAAGTGGTGAGGCTATGGAAGAAAACCTAGCTGCCAACATAAATTATATGGTATCTCACCAACTTCACAATTCTGTGATGAATGAAACATCAGAATTATATAAAGCTCCAAGAAATTGTGCCTCATTGGAAGTGCCTACGGTGAATCCGATGATATGGACGTCTATGACTCCAAGTATGAGAGCCCAAGAAGTGAAGTTTCAAAAGGTGCTCAAATTAATTTCTGCTGCCATTACGGCCTATGGCAGGCAAATGGAGAATCTGGAAATGGAAAAGATTCAAAAGGATACTTTGGGCTTATTGTGTAATTCGTTCTATGAAATTAATTGTATGAGGAAAATGGCGATTCGGCCCATATTTCACCCTAGGTTTGCAAGCCTGTGTCAAGAAAGTGGTGTTCAAGCTCCTGGGTATTTGTTTGGAGAAAATCTGCCGAAACAGCTGAAAGAGTTGGATGAAGAAGCTAAATATTTTAGCAATGTTAAACCTTTTGTCTTTGGACAAAGAAGGGGTTTTTCGACCCGAAGGGGTTTCGATTTTCGTTATAGAGGCAGAAATTTGTCACAAAAATACTATCGTGCTGTGCAGGAGAGTGCTTCCCTGTATTCGGGAAGAAGGAGACCACCACGCTCATACGGAGAGGTATTAAAGACTTATATCCTTAAAGAAACTGTGGATGACTCTCCAGTTGGAGGGAGATTGCAAAAAATTTATAATGTCTGGCTTAACATTACTTCTGATCGATATGTATTACAAGCAGTTTCGGGAGCCATTATTATTTTTAAAGAAGGGGTTAATCCTCCTGTACAGAATAAACCTGCTTATGCTTATGTGTTTTCTGCAGAGGAAAGAATGGAGATTAATGTGGAAAATTGTCAAATTATCTGGAAAAGGCGTAATTGAAAAGACTTATGAACATAAGCATCAATTTGTCTCTAATATATTTCGAAGAGATAAAAAAGATGGTGGTTGCAGAATTATTCTGGACCTTACAGATCTAAATAAGTTTGTAGAATACAAACATTTAAGATGGAGACATTCAGTACTGCAAAATATCTTATCTCAGCAGGGTGTTATATGGCTAAGATTGATTTGAAGGATGCCTATTATTCTGTAGCAATTCATCAATTCTTCAGGAGGTACATAAAATTTAATTGGCTGGGACAATTATGGCAGTTTAAAGCTTTACCAAATGGATTGAGTTCGGCTCCTAGACTCTTTACAAAACTGTTGAAACCAGTTTTAGCCCAATTAAGAGCACAGAAACACATTGTTATGGCTTATCTGGATGATATTCTGATCATTAATGATACTCAAGAATCAGCTGAGCACTCAGTTTCAGTTACTAAAGCTTTGTTTGAAAAGCTAGGGTTCTTGATTCATCCAATTAAGTCCCAGCTGCAGCCAGCACAAACAATTAACTTTTTGGGGTTTGTAATTAACTCAGTGACTATGTTAGTTACTTTGCCAACAGAGAAGGCCAATGACATTTTGATGACTTGTAATTACCTCATTCACAAACCTTATCCCTCCATCCGAGAAGTGGGCGAAAACCATTGGTAAACTGGTAGCAGCATTTCCGGCAGTGGAATTTGGTCCATTACATTATCAAAATCTTCAAAGGGACAAAATAAGGGCTCTTAAAGAGAAGGCAGGTCACTTTGACAGGCCTATGCAATTAACAAAAGAAGCCGTGTTGGAATTACAATGGTGGGTTGAAAATGTCCCACAAGCTGCTAAGAATATCATGATTGAACAGCCTGAAATGGTTTTATAAACGAATGCTAGTGCTCTCGGATGGGGGGCTACAGATTCGTCCTCCAGTTGTGGAGGTAGATGGAAAGCTCAAGAAGAAGCGTTTCTTCAAGCTTATGGTATTAACTATTTGAAGTTATTGGGTGCTTTTTATGGACTTAAAGCATATTGTTGTGCTAAACAAGGTCTACATGTGTTAATACAGTTAGACAATAAAAACGGCTGTTGCATACATTAATCACATGGGGGGAGTTAGATCAGTATCATGTGATTGTCTGGTCAATGAGATATGGCAATGGTGTATTGGTCGCCAAATATGGATTTCAGCAAGCTACATTCCAGGTAAGGACAATGTGGTAGCAGATGAAAGGTCCAGGATTTTTAAAGATAATACGGAATGGATGCTTAAGCCAGCAATATTTAAGAATATTGTGAACCGATTTGGGTTGCAAGAAATTGATTTGTTTGCATCTAGGCTTAATCATCAATTGCCTACTTATGTGTCTTGGGAACACGATCCAGATGCAGTAGCAGTAGATGCTTTTTCATTACACTGGGGAAAGATGTTCTTTTATGCTTTTCCACCATTTGCTTTGATTCAGAGATGCCTGAAGAAGATAGAACAAGATTCTGCTTCTGGATTGTTGGTAGTTCCAAATTGGCCAACTCAACCTTGGTTCCCAGTAATGCTGAATATGATTAAAGAACCATATATGTCGATTCCTAACTGTAGTGATATCTTGACTAATCCGGTAACTAAAGAAATTTACCCATTGTATGCATATATGAATTTATTAATCTGCAGGTTTTGACCAGACCACTACAGGAGCTGGGATTGTCGGACAAAACTATGGAAGTTATAGTCGCATCATGGCGAGATAGCACACAAAAGCAATATATGACACATATTAAGAAATGGGAAGACTTTTGCACACAGTCAAATATTTCTTATGATACTGTAAATATTGCAAATGTTTTGGAATTCCTTGCCAATTTGCATTTTGAGCAACATTTAAGTTACAGTGCCATTAACACTGCACGCAGTGCCTTGTCGTCCTATTTAGGACTTATGACTGATCAGAGATCAATTGGGTCGCATCCATTAATATCTAGATTCATGAAAGGAATCTTTAATATTAATCCACCCAAACCAAGATACACAGAGATTTGGGATGTGAGCATTGTACTTACGCTACTTAGACAATGGACTCCAATTGAAGGGTTGACATTGGAAAGATTGACATTGAAATTAATTATGTTAATGTCACTGGTCTCAGCTCAAAGAGTGCAAACTTTACAAATGTTGCGTTTAGACTGTATGCATGTGACTACAGATAATGTTGTGTTCTATGTTTACGATCTGATCAAACAAAGCAGACCAGGGAGATCTGGAACAAAAGTAACCTTTCAAGCTTATCATATTGATCCTACTTTGTGTGTGGTTAAACATTTGAACCAATATATTAAAGTTACTGACACCCTTCGAGGAAATGGAAAAAATGTTAATGGTTACGCACAAAAAACCACACACAAAAGCTTCAGTTCAAACTATCTCAAAATGGTTGAAACAGGTGTTGGTTTTACCGGGAGTAGACACTGATGTGTTCAAATCTCACTCCACCAGGGCGGCAGCTACGTCCGCGGCGAAGGGGCGGGACGTACCTCTCGAGCATATTTTAAAAGTCGCAGGGTGGAGTAAAGAAGAAACTTTTTCAAAGTTCTACAATAAACCTGTTCACACTATGACAAGCTTTGGACACGCGGTGTTGGGAGCACTATAATCACCTGCTTTGTTTACTATTAATTGCTATAATCAGTTGTGTAGTCACTTCTATCTTTTATCGCTTGTAATCATTTCCCTCAGATATAAGGAGGGTTATTATATGGTCTTTAAACCATTAAAAAAGTTAATTGTGAAATGATCTAACATTAGTCTGGTTTCTCATGTATGTGTTTACTTAGCCGGACTGTCGTACGGATTAATTCTACGACATGAAAAACACAGAAAGCTTTAAAATCTTCACGTAGTCACTCACGTGACTCCGAAGTAAAATAGTAAGATTAAACGAGAACTTACCAGTTCGAAGTTTGATCGTTATTTTATGAGGAGTTACGATGAGGGATTACGTGCCCTCCACTCCCGCCCTCATAAAATAAATGATCAAATGGTAGTTCTAAGTCTTTTTATGAAGCCTTACTATGTTACTCCGGCTTTTGGTGTTCTGCGTTTTTCATGCCGCTGCTTTGAAGTATGCCGTTGCCAGCGTGAGGCGGGTTCTTCACGTAATCCCTCATCGTAACTCCTCATAAAATAACGATCAAACTTCGAACTGGTAAGTTCTCATTTAATCTTACTATTATGTTGCAGAGTGTTTGTGCTGTAATCTTGTGATTGGTTAAAGTGTGGAGCCTTGTTCAAATTGTTTATACTACCTGGGAAATGTTTCTTTACTTTGATTAACTGTCTTCTAACGAGATGCTTCTGGGAAACAATGTAATGGGGTACTTTGTAATTGGGTTAGGGAACTATCAATAACTGTATAATATGATCAATATTTGTGATTGGCTTGTAGGGGCTCAATATAGTTTCATGCCACGGGTTGAATGTCCTATAAAAGAGGGGACACCACATGGATCGGAACCGATCTTCTGGGAGAGCACTTGGGACCGTGCTGGCTTGCTGGAGGTGACTGCTCGCACGAGGCTGGAGGGCGTGGACAAGTCGAGACAAGGTATCATATAGGAAGTTAATTTGTGTGAGTGACAATAAAGAGTTGGTTGATCCATAGAAACATAGAAAATAGGTGCAGGAGGAGGCCATTCGGCCCTTCGAGCCAGCACCGCCATTCATTGTGATCATGGCTGATCGTCCCAAATAAATAACCCGTGCCTGCTGTCTCCTCATATACCTTGATTCCACTAGCCCCAAGAGCTCTATCTAAGTCTCTCTTAAATCTATCCAGTGACTTGGCCTCCACTGCCCTCTGTGGCAGGGAATTCCACAAATTTACAACCCTCTGGGTGAAAAATAATTTTCTCACCTCAGTCTTAAATGGCCTCCCCTTTATTCTAAGACTGTGGCCCCTGGTTCTGGACTCGCCCAACATTGGGAACATTTTTCCGCATCTAGCTTGTCCAGTCCTTTTATAATTTTATAAAATCCAGTGCTTGACTCAGTGTTTTTACTGAACTAGACTAAGGGGGTAAGCTGTAGAGAGCATATTTACATTGGGGGCTCATCCGGGATCTCAATGGAGCCCCAGACCGAAGTTTGCGATCAGGGAGTTGAGTAGTTCCAGGAGAAATCAGCGCCACGGTGCGGTTTTTGCATTGGTTTTCCCCACTTTGCTGATCGGGACAAATCAACCATTCACGTGCTTTTGTTGTGGTTCCCAACGAGATCTAAGAACAGTAGTCTAGCAAGCGCTGAGGTAGAGGAGAGGGAGTCCTTGCCTAAGGGTGTGGTGGGAGTTAGGCTCACAAGGCTTTTCTCTAGTGGGTTAGAGACCCCGCACCAGTGAACTTATGGAAGAGAACTGCAGAGATTGCTCCACATATCATCAGAAAAGTAAACTATCCGGCAAGTGCAAAAGATCTAGGAGCAATGGTGAAAAGGGCAATTACTATGGCAAAATTTGTCTAACCAGTATGTTGTTAAGTTCTATCAGGCCACAAGGACAGTTGTTACCCGGCTATGCCAGCATCTGGGCAGTGAGGTATCTGAGTATGTGGACCCGCAAGTTTGGGCAAAAGACACAGCTCAGGTAGGATGTGTGCACATCGATCCCATCCAAGTAGCTCTCCAGAAAGGGGTAACACTGCCTTCGATACAGCAGTATCCATTGAAACCACAGGCCATTAACAGCATAGACAAATTAATTTGGGGGCTGCTGAAGCAAGAAATTTTAGTAAAATGCCAGCCCATTTGCAACACCCCAATCCTTGCAGTTCCGAAACCAGGAAAGGAGGGCCAGTACAGATTGGTCCAGGATTCAAGAGCAATCAGGGTACACAAAAAGCTGGAGAAACTCAGCGGGTGCAGCAGCATCTAAGGAGCGAAGGAGATAGGCGACGTTTCGGGTCGAGACCCTTCTTCAGACTGGTCAGGGATCAGGGAAACGAGAGATATAGACGGTGATGTGGAGAGATAAGGAACAATGAGTGAAAGATATGCAAAAAAGTATCGGTGATAAAGGGAACAAGCCATTGTAAGCTGTTTGTGGTGTGAAAATGAGAAGCTGGTGCGACTGGGGTGGGGGAGGGAGATAGAGAGAGAGGGAATGCCAGGGCCCGAGGGCTGAGGGAGAGGTGGGAAGGGGAGGAGACAGCAAGGGTTAACAGAATTGAGAAAATTCAATATTCAAGCCCAAAGGATGCAGACTCCCCAAGCGGAATATGAGGTGCTGTTCCTCCAGCTTGCGGTGTTGCTCACTCTGGCCGTGGAGGAGGCCCAGGACCGAGAGGTCGGATGTGGAATGGGAGGGGGAGTTGAAGTGAAGAGCAATCAACTCAGTTGTAGAACCGCTCCATGTGCTAGTGCCAAACCCTGCTCACATCTTAGCTTTGATCCCAGCCGAAGCAAAAATCTTCTCAATAGTCGACCTGCAACACGTATTCTTTTCCTTGCCTCTCCAACAGAACAGCAAATATTTGTTTGCTTTCACATATAGGGGCAAGCAATACACCTGGACCAGATTGCCTCAGGGATTCATCAATTCACCTACTTTGTTTTCCAGGAGACTACAAGAACAATTGAGTACTTTAACATTTAGAAGAAGACCTACCTTAGTGCAGTACGTCAATGATTTATTCGTTGCCAGCAGAGACAAATCAAGTAATCGTAAAGATAATAACCATATAACCATATAACAATTACAGCACGGAAACAGGCCCTCTCGGCCCTTCCAGTCTGTGCCGACCATTTGTTTTCCCCTAGTCCCATCTACCTGCACTCAGACCATACCATAGAAACATAGAAACATAGAAATTAGGTGCAGGAGTAGGCCATTCAGCCCTTCGAGCCTGCACCGCCATTCAATATGATCATGGCTGATCATCCAACTCAGTATCCCGTACCTGCCTTCTCTCCATACCCTCTGATCCCCTTAGCCACAAGGGCCACATCCAACTCACTCTTAAATATAGCCAATGAACTGGCCTCAACTACCCTCTGTGGCAGAACCCCTCCATTCCCTTCCCGTCCATATACCTATCCACTTTACTTTTAAATGTTAAAATCAATCCTGCCTCCACCACTTCTGCTGGAAGCTCATTCCACACAGCCACCACCCTCTGAGTAAAGAAGTTCCCCCTCACGTTACCCCTAAACGTCCGTCCCTTAATTCGCATGTCATGCCCTCTTGTTTGAATCTTCCCTACCCTTAATGGGAAAAGCTTATCCACGTCAACTCTGTCTATCCCTTTCATCATTTTAAAGACCTCAATCAAGTCCCCCCTTAACCTTCTGCGCTCCAAAGAATAAAGACCTAACTTCTTCAACCTTTCTCTGTAACATAGTTGCTGGATCCCAGGCAACATTCTAGTAAATCTCCTCTGTACTCGCTCTATTTTGTTGACATCCTTCCTATAATTAGGTGACCAAAATTGTACACCATACTCCAGAATTGGTCTCACCAATGCCTTGTACAATTTTAACATTACTTCCCTGTTCCTATATTCAATGCTCTGATTTATAAAGGCCAGCACACCAAAGGCTTTCTTTACCACCCCATCTACATGCGATTCCACCTTCAGGGAACTATGCACAGTTATTCCTAGATCTCTCTGTTCCACAACATTCCTCAATTCCCTACCATTTACCATGTACGTCCTATTTTGATTTGTCCTGCCAGGATGTAGCACTTCACACTTATCAGCATTAAACTCCATCTGCCATCTTTCAGCCCACTTTTCCATATGGCCCAAATCTCTCTGTAGACTTTGAAAATCTACTTCATTATCCACAACACCACCTATCTTAGTATCATCTGCATTCTTACTTATCCAATTTTCCACCCATCATCCAGGTCATTGATGTACATGACAAACAACAGTGGACCCAACACAGATCCCTAAGGCACCCCACTGGTCACCGGCTTCCAACCTGACAAACAGCCATCCACCATTACTCTCTGACATCTCCCATTCAGCCACTGTTGAATCCATTTTGCTACTCCGCCATTAACACCCAAAGATTGAACCTTCTTAACCAACCTTCCATGGGGAACCTTGTCAAAGGCCTTACTGAAATCCATATAGACAACATCCACTGCTTTACCCTCATCAATTTCCCTAGTAACCGCTTCAAAAAATTCAAGAAGGTTTGTCAAACCCGACCTTCCAGGCACAAATCCATGTTGGCTGTTCCTGATCAGACCCTGTTTATCCAGATGCTTATATATATTATCTCTAAGTATCCTTTCCATTAATTTACCCACCACTGACGTCAAACTAACAGGTCTATAATTGCTAGGTTTATTCTTTGAACCCTTTTTAAACAATGGAACAACATGCGCAGTACGCCAATCCTCCGGCACTATTCCCGTTTCTAATGACATTTGAAATATTTCTGTCATAGCTCCTGCTATTTCTACACTAACGTCCCTCAATGTCCTAGGGAATATCCTATCAGGACCTGGAGATTTATCCACTTTTATATTTTTCAAAAGTGTCTGTACTTCCTCCTCTTTGAATCTCATAGTTTCCATAGCTACTCTACTTTTTTTCCTTACTTCACATAGTTCAATATCCTTCTCCTTGGTGAATACCGATGAAAAGAAATTGTTCAATATCTCCCCCATCTCTTTTGGCTCTGCAGATAGCTGTCCATTCTGTCTCTCTAATGGTCCAATTTTATCCCTCGTTATCCTTTTGCTATTAATATAGCTGTAGAAGCCCTTTGGATTTACTTTCACCTTTCTTGCCAAAGCAACCTCATATCTTCTTTTAGCCTTCCTAATTTATTTCTTAAGATTCTTTTTACATTCTTTATACTCCTCTAGCACCTCATTTACTCCATACCTCCTATAATTATTGTAGATATCTCTCTTTTTTCGAAACAAGTGTCCAATTTCCCTTGAAAACCATGGCACTTTCCAATTTTTACTATTTCCTTTCACCCTAACAGGGACATAAAGATTCTGTACTCTTACAATTTCCCCTTTAAATGTCCTCCATTTCTCTTCTACATCCTTCCCATAAAACAGAGTGTCCCAATTCACTCCTTTTAAATCCTTACGCATTCCCTCAAAGTTAGCCTTTCTCCAATCAAAAATCTCCACCCTAGGTCCAGTTCTGACTCTCTCCATAATTATATTGAAACTAATGGTATTGTGATCACTGGTCCCGAAGTGCTCACCAACGCATACCTCCGTCATCTGACCTGCCTCATTTCCTAACAGGAGGTCCAGCACTGCCCCTTCTCTGGTCGATGGAAACTACCATCCGGGTTTCCCGACTGCGTCCACAGAATCGCCCATCCGACCCCCTATTACAATTGCCCTCCTCTTTTTGCTACCCTTCTGAGCATCAGGGCCGGTCTCTGTGCTGGAGACCCGGCCGGTGTTGCTGCCCCCAGGTAGACTGTCCCCTCCAATTGTACTCAAACCCGAGTACCTATTTTCCAGTTGTACAGTCACAGGGGTACTCTCTAGCCCCTGCCTCTTGCCCTTCCTAACCGTGACCCACTTGTCTGCCTCCTGTGGTCTGGGAGTGACTGCCTCCCTGGAGCTCCTCTCTATGACCTCCTCACTCTCCCTGACCAGACGGAGGTCATCGAGCTGCTGCTCCAGGTTCCTAACACGATCCTTTAGGAGCCCCATCTCGACACACCTGGCGCAGATGTGGATGGCTGGAGGGCTATCAGATTCCCTGACCTCCCACATCTGACATCCAGAACAGTACACTGCCCTATGTACTGCTGCAAAAAACTATCCTGCACACATTTTACAAACTCCAAACCATCCAGCCCATTTACAGAATGTGTTTCCCAGTCTATTTTTGGAAAATTGAAATCCCCCACAATCACTACCTTGTGCTTACTACTAATATCTGCTATCTCCTTACATATTTGCTCTTCCAATTCTCGCTCACCATTTGGCGGTCTATAATACACCCCTAAAAGTGTTGCTACACACCGTTCCCACTTCTCAGTTCCAACCAAATAGCCTCCCTTGACGAGCCCTCTAATCTATCCTCAATTCCCATTTGAGGGTAGGGCAGATTCAAACAAGAGGGCATGACATGAGAATTAAGGGACAGAGGTTTAGGGGTAACGTGAGGGGGAACTTCTTTACTCAGAGGGTGGTGGCTGTGTGGAATGAGCTTCCAGCAGAGGTGGTGGAGGCAGGATCGATTTTAACATTTAAAAGTAAAGTGGATAGGTATATGGACGTGAAGGGAATGGAGGGGTATGGTCTGAGTGCAGGTAGATGGGACTAGGGGAAAACAAATGGTCGGCACGGACTGGAAGGGCCGAGATGGCCTGTCTCCGTGCTGTAATTGTTATATGGTTATATGGTTATCCTGCCAAAGCACTGCTGTAATATCTTCTCTGACAAGCAATGCAACACCTCCCCCTCTGGACCCTCCAATTCTATCACACCTGAAGCAACGAAATCCTGGAATATTTAGTTTCCAATCACAGCCGTCCTGCAACCATGTTTCACTGATTGCCACAACATCATATTTCCAGTTGTCAATCCAGGCTCTAAGTTCATCCACCTTTCTTACAATGCTCCTAGCATTAAAATATACACATTTTATAAACCCACCATCCCTTATTCTCTGTCTATTATCTTTTTCCTCTTTCTCGCCTACATTTTAGGTCCGAGTGCTTCCCTTCTCTGCCTCTTGCCCCACACCCTGTCCCCTAGCCCCCTCTACCCGAGTCCCTCCCCCCAGCCTTTCTAGTTTAAAGTCTCCCCAGTAGCCTTTGCAAATCTCCCTGCCAGGATATTGGTCCCCCTCGGGTTCAAGTGCAACCCGTCCTTTTTGTACAGATCATGCCTTCCCCAAAAGAGGTCCCAGTGATCAAGAAACTTGAATCCCTGCCCACTGCACCAGTCCCTCAGCCATGCATTTATCCTCCACCTCATTCCATTCCTACTCTCACTGTCACGCGGCACAGGCAGTAATCCTGAAATCGTTACCCCTTTGGTCCTTCTCCTTAACTTTCCCCCCAACTCCCTAAATTCTCCCTTCAGGACCTCATCTCTTTTTCTGCCTATGTCATTGGTACCTATGTGTACCACAACATCAGGCTCCTCTCCCTCCCTTTTCAGAATCTTTTGGACACATTCCGACCCGTGCGAGACCCTGGCACCAGGGAGGCAAACTACCATCCGGGTTTCCCGACTGCGTCCACAGAATTGCCCATCCGACCCCCCTATTACAATTGCCCCCCTCTTTTTGCTACCCTTCTGAGCATCAGGGCCGGTCTCTGTGCTGGAGACCCGGCCGGTGTTGCTGCCCCAGGTAGACTGTCCCCTCCAATTGTACTCAAACCCGAGTACCTATTTTCCAGTTGTACAGTCACAGGGGTACTCTCTAGCCCCTGCCTCTTGCCCTTCCTAACCGTGACCCACTTGTCTGCCTCCTGTGGTCTGGGAGTGACTGCCTCCCTGGAGCTCCTCTCTATGACCTCCTCACTCTCCCTGACCAGACGGAGGTCATCGAGCTGCTGCTCCAGGTTCCTAACACGATCCTTTAGGAGCCCCATCTCGACACACCTGGCGCAGATGTGGATGGCTGGAGGGCTATCAGATTCCCTGACCTCCCACATCTGACATCCAGAACAGTACACTGCCCTGGCCTTCATACTCCCCCTTACACAGGATACAATATCAAAACAATACAAAGTACATAACAAACTGCTGGGATCTGACTGCCAATCAGCTGCTTACCCTAGTCCACTTCCCACCAATTAGCGGCTTCCTCAAAAAAAAACACTTCTCTGAATGGAATGTTATGGATTTAGGTAAAAACAAGCCTCGCGCTTGATTTTTAACCTTACCGGTCGGGTGTCGCTCCTCCCCCTCCTTCACTTCCAATGGCTCCTGTGGGCCTCTGAGGAAAACAAGCCTCGCGCTTGATTTTTAACCTTACCGGTCGGGTGTCGCTCCTCCCCCTCCTTCACTTCCAATGGCTCCTGTGGGCCTCCGAGGAGTATAATGGACTATACTAAATCATCTAGCTAATTTGGGATATGTGGTCTCCCAATCGAAAGTACTGATGGTCCAGGAAAAAATGCAATTTTTAGGAGTCATAATTTCGGAAAAAGAAATGTCTAAACAAAAGCAAATTTGAACCAATTTGTGAATTTCCAATTCCTAAAGCAGCAAAACAAATGAGGCAATGGCTTGGTATGTTCAATTACTGTACACCTTGGATCCCTAACATAGCTTTAGATACTAAAGAGCTGACACCCTATACAAGAAAAGAGGGTAAATTTCAACTAAGGAAGCACAAGAGGCCTTTGAAACCTTTAAGAAATCGCTGATGCAGGCTCCAGAATTGGGAAGACCTCTTTACGACGGACCCTTCGAACTCTATTGCACCATTCTCTCTGAGTGTTCGACGGCAGTCCTTACACAAAAACCTGGGGATAGGCATAGGCCAGTGGCCTATTATTCAAGTAAACTCGATCCTGTAGCGAGGGAACACCCACTATGCACCCAAATTCTAACCGCCATTTATAATAGTTTACAGTCCGCTGCAAATTTGACTCTACAACAGGAGATAGTGGGTTACAGTTCGCATTCAGTGGCAGCCTTGTTGGGGCAACTCCAGACTCAGCATTTAACAATGGCTCGTCAGAATAAATATGAAATTTACTTGTTAATAACCCGAAGCTCCAGTTTAGGCATTGTACAACCATTAACCCAGCATATTTTCTTGTTTCACCCCCAGTCAGAGGCGGGACATGACTGTTTGTTTATAATCGAGGAGGAGACATCAGTGAGGGAGGACTTGAGAGACGCACCTGTAGAGGACCCTGACATGACACTGTATGTAGATGGGAGTGCATCCATTGGACCCTGGGGTGAGAAATTGTCTGGGTATGCAATTGTTAATCACGATGGAGAAAATGTAGAAGCAGCTGCCTTTGAGTCACCTTATTCAGCACAACAGGCTGAATTACTTGTTTTAATTAGGGCTTGCATTACGGGGAAAATTTCAGGGTAAACATATATACAGATTCTAGATGTGGATTTGAAGTAGTGCATGATTTTGGGAAATTATGGAGAAATAGAGGATGTCTTACCTCAGCAGGGACTCAAATATCAAACAAACAATTGGTGACAGATTTATTAAAGGCCCTGATGCTACCCAGATGAATTTCAGTTATGAAATGTAGTGCACACACAAGAGGACAGACCCCAACAGACATTGGAAATCGTAATGCCTATCAGACAGCAAAATAAATGTCCCGGGAACGTAAAATGGTAGTGCCAAAGATGATGAGGCAGACTAAAAGTTTAATTAACAGGTCCCCCTCGGAGAAGCTGATGCCAACCATCCAAGAGATTGTTCAGTTGAGGAGGAGGCTGAAAATGAAAAAGAACGATGGAAGCAACTTGGGTGTACACTGGATTGTATGACAGGACTTTGGACCACACCAGCAGGGCAAACTTGCATGACAGATTCTTTAGCAGTATGAGTTATACAGTGCATGCACTATGCAACTCACTGAGGTGCAAGAGCAGTAGGAGACACTCTTTTGTCTACTTGGTGGCATCCAAGGTTACAAACTTTAGCTCAAAACGCAAGTAGTTATTGTCTGATTTGCCAGAAATAAAATCCAGGGAAAGGAGTAGGGTATGGAGATGGGAGGACACTGTTGCCCATGGATCCTTTCGAGACATTACAGATGGATTACATCAAATTGGAACGGTGCCAGGGTTACAGATATGTACTTGTCATAGTCGATGTATTCAGCGGTAGATCGAAGCCTCTCCAATCCTAGATAATAAAGCAGTTACTGTTGTCAAGGTGTTAATGAAAGAAATTGTCCCTAGATTTGGCAACCCTATTCGACATAGTTCAGACAATGGTCCGCACTTTATTGGGCAAGTTAATAAAAAGTTTTTCAGCAGTTGGGCATCCAGCAGCAATTACACTGTGCTTATCGACCACAGGCTGCTGGACTTGTAGAAAGGTATTAGACCTTGAAAACTAAATTAGCTAAATTGAAGGCAGAGACTGGAATAGGGTGGATTAAATTATTTCCCATAGCTTTATTTCAAATGAGAGTCACGCCTGCAGGGAAATCGAGACTGAGCCCAGCTGAAATTGTTTATGGTAGACACCTAAGAACACCTTGGAATCAAAACGCGATGAAAATTATAAATTTCCATCATATGACTGTGGAGATGGATGACTACATTCTGGCTTTGACGAGCTTTGAGAGAATCACACTGTGGAGTAAGAGCAGCGTATGGTGAGTTGCCTTTGTTAACGGCTTCTACTAAGGTGGAGCCTGGACACTATGTCCTTGTAAAGAATTGGGTAAGGATAGGGTTGGAGGTTCGCTGTTTTTGTTCACTGTTTCTCTTTACAGATAGATAAATATTTAGCTGATCTATCTGTTTAGTATTTCCAGCACTTTCTGTTTTTATTTTCTCCATCGTGTGTACTTTATATGGTAACTCGTGATTTCAGGGTACCTTGACGTTTTTAAAGCTAATTAAGTGGTTTTGAAATGTAATTAACAATTGTGTGAACATGCTCCCATTTATCTAAATTGGAATATATAAATACGGTTACATTGATTTGAGTGCAGTGGTATCATCCCCAGTGTTATGTTCAATATTTATCCTTTACTCAGTTTTTAAAACATAATTTGATTGTTTTCGCATTGCTGCTTATGAGAGCTTGTTTTTTTTATACAAATTGGTAACTGCCTTTCTAATATTACTGATTATTTCATTCACAGTGGAATGTTTGGGAATAACTTTATTCAAGTTATACTCTATCCAAGTATTTCAATATTTCCACCTCTTAATACTTGTATTTCCTCCATAGGGTGGACTTTATATAGCACCTGATAATCTGAAGGTACTGCAACATTTAAGCAGTGTATATATTCAAAACATTTCTTTTTTATTAAATGTACATCATTGTTTACCAGACATCCATTTCTAAATCACATTTGCACTCCAAACTGATGTGTATAGAAATAAAACATCTTGTTGTAGAAAAATGGCATAACATTGATGAAGGAAATTAAAGGCCAAAGGTGCTGATTAAAGGAAGGGTGCTTGGAAAAAATGACTGTTGTAAAAAAAAACTGCATGCTCTTGTTATTAAGAAAAGTGAAATCACCCTGTAGAGCTAGATTAATTCTCTTTTCAATGCAATAATCAATATGGATCCAATTACTACACTTAAGGGTAATGTGGAAAGTACATAAGAGAGAGATGAAAAACTGATTATCACAAAATACAAAACAACTCAATGATTTTAGCTGAAGGAGGGTCCCGACACAAAACATTACCTATCCATGTTCTCCAAATGTGCTGCCTGACTTGCTGAGTTACTCCAGCACTTTGAGTCTTTTTTTTTCCATAAACTAGCATCTGCATTTCCTTGTTTTCTACATTTTGACTGTTCCAGTGCAATATTTCCTCAAGGTGTGTCTACTTTGAGGAAGTTCTCCTCCTTGCAGAAGAAGGGTTGCGACCCAAAACATCACCTATTCATGTTCTCCACCGTTGCTGCCTGACATCCTGAGTCACTTCAGCAATTTGTGTCTCTTTTTGTACACCAGCACCTATGGTTCCTTGTTTCTACACTGACATTCATCTTTCATATCTTATGTCCACATAAGACTTTTAAATTGTGTATCTACTGTCTTTCATGTTCCAGGAAAAATTAGTTTAGTTTTAGTTTTAATTTTAGTTAGTTTAGACAGTGAAAAGCCTTTGTTTGTGTGCTATCCAGTCAAAGAAAAGTCTATAAATACATGAATACAATCAAGCCATCCACAGTGCACAGACAAATAATAAAGGTACATTTATTTGTACCTGCATGGTGTAATATTGAAGTCCGATAAAGGCCGATTAAAGATTGTTCAAAGGACTCTAATGAGGTAGATGGGAGGCCAGGCCCAGTAACAGCGAGTTACACATAATGTGCGGTGAGTGTATGGAATGAGTTGACAGATCAGGTAGTTTAGGCAGGTGCTATGACATGTTTAAAATATATTTGGAATGGGCTTGGATAGGAAAGGTTTATACACATGTGTAAGTGACTAGTGTAACTGGAGCATATTAGCTGGCTTCAGCAAGTTGGGCCAAAGGGTTTGTTTCCATGCTCAATGACTCTATGACTACAAAAAAGAAATGTGTACAGCGGAAACAGATTATTTTATGAACTCATCTGTTCTCACCTATTTTATCCCAGATTGTTAAAGCAATGAAATTAATGCCTGTCCTACAGTGTGCCTGGTTTCAAAGTGAGATCCTTTGTTGTCCTTTCCATCTTCTCATCAGTGAGAGGAGGCACGAGAGGGACAATGAGATTAAGTAGGTTGCGTACAATGGACAGAGATCCTTTAAAATAATGTGGGTTATTGTTTTTCTACAGCACTTGACGTTGTACAATGGATGCTGATGTAATTTTCTTACAATAACGGTGTGTCTGCTTGACTTCCCTGAAAAATAAGAAACATGATTTCAAAATCACTACCAATCAATATACACACAGATGTGGATACAAAGAACTGCAGATGCTGGTTTACAAAAAAAAGACAAAGGGGTGGAGTAATTCAACAGGTCAGGCAGCATCTATGCAGAACATGGACAGGTAAGGATTCGAGTCAAGACCCTTTTCAGACTGAGTTGGGGGGGGAGGGGAAAAGAAAAGTAGAAACAAGAAGGGGCTGGTCAAAACCTGTCAGGTAATAGGTTGATACAGGTGAGGGGGGTGATAGGTAAATGTCTCCACTAGGCACCTTGGTTCTGCTCTCACTCCCCTCCCTCAAGACGTGATGATAGTTTTCTTGGTCCTCACCTTTCACCCCACCAACCTCCGCATCCAAATGTCATCCTCCGCGATTTCCATCACCTCCAACTTAATCCCACCATCCGTCACATCTTCCCATCCCCATCTTCTGCAGAGACTACGCCCTATTCAACCTCTTGGTTTACATACCCTTCCCAGTCGATCTTCTGCTGGTACTTTAAACAGAGATGTGTCGCTGCTCCCTATACTTCCTCCCTCACCTCCATTCAGGGACCCCAACATTCTTTCCAGGTGAGATAGAGGTTCATGTGCGCCTGCTCGAACCTCATTTGTTGCATCTGATGTTCCTGATGTATCCTCCTGTACATTGGTGAAACCAAACGTAGACTCGAGGATAATTTTGCCACACTTGCACTCAGTCTGCCTAGGTCTAGGACACCTCATGGTTGCTAATCATTTCAACTCCTCTTTCCATTCCCATACTGACCTTTCTATCATGGACTCCTCCATTGCTAGTTTGAGGTCCCTCCTTTCTTCCTGTGTTCTCCCCCCCCCCCCCCCCCCCCCCCCCCCCCCCCACCCCCACGACAATCAGTCTGAAGGAGGATCCCCATCCGAAACATCAACTATACATTTATTTCCAGGGATGCTGCCTGACCCGTTGAGTTACTGTAGCAGTTTGCGTCTTTGTTCATTCACACATAGACATGGAACCAGCATTGCTACTCTCCTTAATGCAATATCGCCATTTTTGCAGTGAAAAATAACATTTTTAAAAAATGTAGTTGCTAGAAATCTGAAATGAAAACAGAACGTTTGGAAGAAAACTCAACTCTTCAGGCAGCAATTTTGTGCCAAGCTTTGTCCCGCTCCCACCTATTTTCCAGCTTTCTCCCCCGACTACAATCACACTGAAGAAGGGCCCAGATCCGAAATGTCGCCTATTCATTCCTTCCACAGATGCAACCTGACCCGCCGAGTTATTCCTGCGCTGCGTATTTTAAACTACATTATGATATTCAAACTGAAACTCCGGGTTAATTTAAAATGTATGTATCAAAAACAAATAGGCCTGATACTGGTCATTTGTTCCCTCGTTTAGTTTTGTAGTTGGGTTGTCGCGCGCATTGAGGATCGAGATGTTCAGATGGCCGGAGATCATGGCTGTAAATCCAAGTGGACCTGGTGTGGTGATAGACACAAAAATGCTGGAGTAACTCTGTGGGACAGAGAGCATCTCTGGAGAAAAGGAATGGGTGATGTTTCGGTTTGAGACCCTTCTTCAGTCTGAACATTCACCCATTCCTTCTCTCCAGAGATGCTGCCTGTCCTGCTGAGTTACTCCAGCATTTTGTGTCTATCTTCGGTGTAAACCAGCATCTGCAGTTCCTTCCTTCACACGTGAAGTGATACTGGGCATCATTGTGTGCTCCAAATGGAGACAGGTTGCACACATCGCAAGGTTTGACAAGGTTCCCCATGGAAGGTTGGTTAAGAAGGTTCAATCTTTGGGTGTTAATGGTGGAGTAGCAAGATGGATTCAACAGTGGCTGAATGGGAGATCAGAGAGTAATGGTGGATGGCTGTTTGTCAGGTTGGAAGCCGGTGACCAGTGGGGTGCCTCAGGGATCTGTGTTGGGTCCACTGTTGTTTGTCATGTAAATCAATGATCTGGATGATGGGGTGGAAAATTGGATAAGTAAGTATGCAGATGATACTAAGATAGGTGGTGTTGTGGATAATGAAGTAGATTTTCAAAGTCTACAGAAAGATTTGGGCCATATGGAAAAGTGGGCTGAAAGATGGCAGATGGAGTTTAATGCTGATAAGTGTGAAGTGCTACATCTTGGCAGGACAAATCAAAATAGGACGTACATGGTAAATGGTAGGGAATTGAGGAATGTTGTGGAACAGAGAGATCTAGGAATAACTGTGCATAGTTCCCTGAAGGTGGAATCGCATGTAGATGGGGTGGTAAAGAAAGCCTTTGGTGTGCTGGCCTTTATAAATCAGAGCATTGAATATAGGAGCAGGGAAGTAATGTTAAAATTGTACAAGGCATTGGTGAGACCAATTCTGGAGTATGGCGTACAATTTTGGTCGCCTAATTATAGGAAGGATGTCAACAAAATAGAGAGAGTACAGAGGAGATTTACCAGAATGTTGCCTGGGATCCAGCAACTATGTTACATAGAAACATAGAAACATAGAAATTAGGTGCAGGAGTAGGCCATTCAGCCCTTCGAGCCTGCACCGCCATTCAATATGATCATGGCTGATCATCCAACTCAGTATCCCGTACTGCCTTCTCTCCATACCCTCTGATCCCCTTAGCCACAAGGGCCAGCCAATGAACTGGCCTCAACTACCTCTGAGAGAGTTCCAGAGACTCACCACTCTCTGTGTGAAGATTTGAACAAGTTAGGTCTTTATTCTTTGGAGCGCAGAAAGTTAAGTGGGGACTTGATTGAGGTCTTTAAAATGATGAAAGGGATAAACAGAGTTGACGTGGATAAGCTTTTCCCATTAAGGGTAGGGAAAGATTCAAACAAGAGGGCATGACATGCGAATTAAGGGACCGAAGTTTAGGGGTAACGTGAGGGGGAACTTCTTTACTCAGAGGGTGGTGGCTGTGTGGAATGAGCTTCCAGCAGAAGTGGTGGAGGCAGGATCGATTTTAACATTTAAAAGTAAAGTGGATAGGTATACGGACGGGAAGGGAATGGAGGGGTATGGTCTGAGTGCAGGTAGATGGGACTAGGGGAAAACAAATGGTCGGCACGGACTGGAAGGGCCGAGAGGGCCTGTTTCCGTGCTGTAATTGTTATATGGTTATATGGTTATATGGTTATCGCCATGTGACCCTGGACAGACTTTCGAAAGTTAAAAAAGAAAGTAGGGAATTTTCATGACACCTATTTCTGATCAAATTACAATGAGAATGGGTTTTTGTTTTAGTGTGTTCCTCCAACAGATTTGTGATTACAGTCTATTTTTTTGACCAGCATGCCAAATGTTGGTACATCGTTGAAGTGATGTAGCCCATTCATTCCCATAAACCATGAAGCTTTCCATCGTGATGATGCAGGTTTTGCATCTGAACCATCCCCAAATACTGATGTGCGGGCACAATATTCTAAATAACCCTCCTTTGACTGCGCGGAAACTGTGTGGAATCTCTTCAATCGGGAGTAACATACTTTGAATTATTCGGCGTGTATAATCCCACGATTACAGGCATAATGTTGCAACGCGGTGCCTTGTCGATGTTTCCACGTGAAAGTGTAAACGAACTGAACTGGCAGCAGCGCTGCTGTTGTGGACGAGTCAAACCTTCTTTGTTATCTTCCCTCTTACTGCAGCCAGTGACTTCCAGTTGCCAAACATTACCCAGAATATCAGCGTAATCAATAAGACCATAAGACCTTAAAACAGAGGAGCAGAATTAGGCCATTCGGCCAACTAGTCTGCTCCGCCATTCGATCATAGTTGATCTTTTTTTCCCTCCCAACCCCATTCTCCTGCCTTCTCCCCATAACCACCGACACCCTTACTAATCAAAAATACCCAATACTGACATTAAATATCGTTTTAAGTTAATTATCATCAAACCAATTATTATTGATTTAATAATAATCAACATTGAATCAACGGTGCAGAAATTGTTAAAACAGTTTCAACAGTAAATGCAACAACACGCGACAATATGTTCCCCATGGGTGACTAAAATATTTTGACAAGTACTCGATGCCATATAAATCAAAATGGGTTTATATATCTCCGAATGTCATTAAATGCTACCAGAACACACTGGAGCCCAACTGTAATGCCACAGTGTGATAAATACCAAATAACAAAATACATTCCCACCTTCCGTTAGGTTCCGATAAATGCACCCCTCGTTCTATCTATCCCAAGTTGAATTGCTACAGGAGCTTAAATGTAAAGTTTAAATGATGTGATCAATGTCGGTCACCGATAAGCGGAGCGCATGTTGACTTTCCCTATTGAGAAAGATGTATTAGATGTTGATGCATAACACCACCCTCTTGTTGTATACTTTGCACTCCAGGTAACACTTGTGCACAAATGTTTGGTGTTCACCCTTTCTTTAACAAAAGATAGCTTGACAACTTCCTTGGGGTTCGTGAAACGTTATTGTACGATCCCGGCCATTCACAATCCCGAATAGATACTCCCCTTCGCGTTCCGGTGGTGCACGCTGTAACCTCAAGCCATCTCAAACTGATTCCACTATAAAAGAGTCCCCCGTACCCCTCCCCTTTCAGAGAGGGAGCATGTTGTCCGATGTCTCCTGCCTGAAGATAGTTTAATTAATTGCGCTGAAATCCAGAGTAGCGCATCTTAAAGAGAGAAGTGGACAAGGAGTAAATAATCTACAGAGTGATTTATACTTGCCTGTCCACCGTGAGTTTCATCGTGAGTGTTCAACATAGTTTGGTCAACATTGAGCAAATCCGTAGTGATTGGTAGATGCTACCAGTGAATGTATCCATCTTGCGCGCGTAAAGGATGAATTCATCGTGGGACAGCGATGTGAACGCAACCATGTCGACCGGTGCGATGTCCCGGCCAGTCGACCCGTTCAGCGGCCCCCTGGACACAATCGAACCCTGGAACTTCAAACTTTTGGCGACTGTCATGTTTTTCGTGACATTTCTATCGCTTTCCGAAAACTTCATCGTCCTGTTGGTGACGTACAAATACAAGCAGCTGAGGCAGCCTCTGAATTATATAATTGTCAATTTATCCCTGGCCGATTTCCTGGTCTCGGCTATCGGCGGGTCCCTGAGTTTTATCACCAACTTGTACGGATACTTTGCCCTGGGAGTCTGGGCGTGCGTTTTAGAAGGATTCGCGGTAACATTTTTGGGTAAGTCACATATTATTTTTGAAGTGAATTTTCATAGTTCTATCAAGTAAGTTGTTTGCCCAATGTTTTTGGCGATTGTAACAGAGGAAGAAAATGGCGAGGACTTGTGCAGGTAATATAAAATATTTAAGAGGGCATTTACATTGGCCAGATGATATATTCCTTGATAGGACATACAGTCAATTGGTGCTCCGTGTAGCCGTCGCCACTGCCACAGGTTACTGGGGCGAGAGCTTTTCGCAATGTTAATGTACCGTTGCAGTCGGATATTCGGTAGTACAACATTGCCAATCTGTATTTTCAGTGGCTATCAATTATGAACGTGTCACTTGCCCCAGCATCTATTTTATCCGTTGTCGAAAACCGACTCGTTGACAGATACGCGGCCGAAGAATGAAACGCACAGTCCCGTTGCTCCCATCTCAGTTTTAAGTTGAAACTACTGAGTGTGGAGACAGTCGTTGTAGACTTCGGCTCTGCAGAGAAATGTTCGCCGCTTTAGCTACGTGGGGCTTTTATAAAACGTGGAGTGAAATTAAAGTGCGTTCCATGAAATTAACACGCGACGGGAGCCAAGTACGAATCCGTCCCTGCCTCCAAAGGCTGCGATTTCAGCGCCTGTTCATTGTGATCGGCATATCTGAGCTCAATGGTGCTAACCCTTTTTCGTGGCCACTGCTTCACGTCTCCAGCTCGTTTCACATTAGCATCGGTTTCACGAACAGAAGATGCAGTCGGAAAGGTAAACGTGTGTAGGAAGGAACTGCAGATACTGGTTTATACCGAAGATAGACACAAAAATACTGGAGTAACTCAGCGGGACAGGCAGCATCTCTGGAGAGAAGACGGGTGACGTGTCGGGTCAAGACCCTTCCTGAGGCACAAGTTCAGGTAAACATGTTGTGTACAGTGAGAGAACCCGATGCTCCTGAAGATCTTCCTGTAGTAACATCCGTGAGCTCAGTGGTTTCAACTTAAAACTGAGACGGGAGCAACGGGACAGTGCGATTCATTCTTCGGTCGCGTTTTTGACAATGAGCCTGTTTTGGAAATAGAAAAGATATGCCCCGAAACCTTCCGCGCAGATTAGGCGCACTTGGACAGAGCACAGGAGAAAACCTTGCCGGGGACGCCGCCTTCTGGAGCCAGCCGCGGAGCGACAAGCCCAGCGACATTTAGTTTGAACAAGGAGTGGGTTTGTGTGGAGAGCGACGCCTGTGTGGGGTGCACCATCACGGGATGCATCTGGAAGCAGAACGGAATGTGCGGTACAGAGGAGAACGGGAACTTAATCTAATTTGTCCGATGTTACAAGAGCCACTATTGTTACCAGTGCGATCTCATTCATTTACAAACCGGGCAAGTAAGCTGCGAGTGTGCAAACTCCAAGCCGCCCGTGCCTTTATGGTCTCCAAAATATAATTGTTGGTTGCTCAAACGGCCTTCGGGCTGTTAGCACCGTGATAGCAGCAATCCCACACGAGTACTTAAAACGACCCCCTTTTTGTTAATAATTTAGGCGCAACGATGCCTCTCTGTACGGAGTGTGTACGTTCTACCTGTGACCGCGTCGTTTTTCTCGGGTGCTCCGGTTTCCTCTCACACTCTAAAGACGTACAGGTTTGCAGGTTGATCGGCTCCTGTAAATTGTAAATGGTCTCCAGTATGTGTAGGATAGTGGTAGTGTATTGGTAGGCGCGGGCTAGGTGGGTCGAAGGGCCCGATTCCACGCGGTATCTCTAAGGCAGAATCTAAATGTTAAGTCCAAGCTAAATTAGTTAAAACAATAAAATCCTAATCTAGTTAGATCATTCATTGGGTTGTAAAATATACGCAGGTAATGCCGAAGGACAGAAACATTGAACTAACACTGAATATGATAAATTTTCACCAGAATTACTCTTAGCTATGTCTACACTGTGAAATACAGGGCCAGTGTGGTAGAAGAGTGAGAATTGGGATACAAGTACATAGTGGTGACACATGTAGACAGGAGAGGTGAAGGAGGTGATTTGCATCCTTGCCTTCAGCGGATGGGGCGTCCAGTACAAGAGTTAGCACATCAAGTAACAGCGACACATCGTGGTCTGACTGCTGGGTCCTACTGCCACCCCCCCCCCCCCCCCCCCCCCCCCCCCTTTATAGGGAATCTCAGTAGTGATGGGTTTTCCTCTTCCCCCTCTTTCAAACAGGTTACCCCGACCACACCCCACCCATAAAACAGTCCTCACGCCCCCCTCCTCTCAGAACACCCACCATCCCCCCACCAGATCTCGCCTCGGCCTTTGTCCATGCCCCACCTTCCTCTGACTCCAACCCCCAACCTTGTCGTATCTTCACCATCCCCCATGATCTCCCCCTTTCTGATACGGAATTGTCTGTCCTCAACAGAGGCCTCACCTTCGTTCCCCTCCGCCCTCTCCTCAAATGAGATCCAGGTCCGTCAAGACGTAGACATTTTCTTCGTCCACCTCCGTGCCTTTTCCTATGGGAGGGAGTCCTTCACCACCCGGTGATGACCCCTTCTCCCGTCTCCACTGGTCCCCCTCCCCTTGGACTCCTCCGAACAGCATTCTACCCTCTCCAGACCTCTCTATTTTTAACTGCCAGCATGACATAAAACGTCTCAACTTTTACACTCCCCTTACCTACTCCAACCTCACCATTTCTGAACGTACAGCCCTCCGCTCACGTCTGCAGCAACCCAGACATTATAATCAAACCTGCCGATAAGGGAGGTGCCGTGGTAGTCTGGCACGCTGACCTCTACTGGGCTGAGGCCAGGCGATAAGGCTCAGACACCTCTTCCTACTTATCGCTGGACCACAGATGAGCGCCATGACTTAATCTCAACACCATTACTGGTTTAATAGTAAGATTAAATGAGAACTTACCAGTTTGAAGTTTGATCTTTATTTTATGAGGAGTCGAGTTGAGGGACTACGTGAATAGAAGCCCGTACAGCCGTTGGTGCGTCAATCTTCAAAGCAGCGGAATTAATTCACAGCTAACAATGGCTGAAGTATAATGGTAAGATGATAAAACTAGAACTACCAGATGAGATCTATGAGGGTGGGAGCGGAGGGCACGTAGTCCCTCAACTCGACTCCTCATAAAATAAAGATCAAACTTCAAACTGGTAAGTTCTCGTTTAATCTTACTATTTTACTTCGGAGTCACGTGAGTGACTACGTGAAGACTTCAAAGCACTGTGAATTCACGCCGCAGACCCAAATCCGACGTTCACACTGCCTGGATTGACTCAAAGTCGTTAACAATCAATCATGCATCAGTAATACATTTGTTAAATGAAATAACAGTTTATTTACAAACAAATCATAACAAACCCCTCTAACTCAGGGGAAAAGTGTAACAGTACTGAAACCGGAATCAGCAAACACCCCGAGCCTTGAAATCGGCTTGTGATAAAACCTCTGAAAAGTTAGCTCACTGGACCATCCTGCGGCCGCGAGGATATGGTCTATTGGCAAGTCCATCGCCCTTGCCGCAGAAGTTGATGCCGCCCTGGTGGAATGAGATTTGAATTTATCAGTATCAATTCCAGCACTTGCCAGGACCTGCTTTAGCCACCTTGAAATCGTTTGCACCGACACCTTACTGTGTGGTTTTTTGTGACTAATAAACAAAGCCAACTCTGTTCCTCTCAGAGGTTTAGTAATCTCAATGTAACGAGATAAATGTGAGACTACACACAAGCGATCATCTGCGGGGTATGCTGAAAACACAATCTTACATCCTGTCATGCCTCTTCTATTATGTTTAAGCAAATCATAGACATAAAATATAATGGCATCAGCCGACACATGCATTCTATCTAGCCGTAGCTTTTGCAACATTTGTACATGTTGAGCTGAAACCAACGCCATAAGCATGACCACCTTCATAGATAATTTGGCTACTGATAGGCTTGTAACCGGAGCCCACTGGCGAAGAACAATAAAAACCTCACTCACATTCCAAATACCGGCATACCTGGGTTTAGGAGGATTAGAATTGAAAAACTCCCTTCATGAATCGTGAAACTAACGGATGTGTCCCTACTGTATGCAATTCTGCATTCATAGGTAAATAGGAAGACAGAGCACTTCTGGCTGAATTAATCGCACTGTAACTTAATTTTTTGGTCAAAATAAAGAGTTGACAAACTCCAATACGTCCGTGATCCCTGCAGTGTGATATACAATATTCTGCTGTAGGCAGAATTGCTCCCACTTCCTTATGTATGTGATATATTGCTGCTTTGTACTATCCCTGCAGGCCGACGTGAGAACATCCACAGTCCGATGAGACAGTCCTCTCCCCAGGTATGGCCTCCTTAAAATCTGCAAATTAACAGATCAATACGATCATATAAAGGATGTTGATCCCCAGTGACTGGATTTACCAGTAGATTTTTATTCTTGGGCATAAGCATGTAAGGCTCCCTAGCCATTTGTAATACAACGGGAAACCATGCTTGTGTAGGCCAATCTGGCACTACCAATACCCCTGAAGCGGAGTCCTCCTTGATCTTTTGCAAACATATGCTGATGAGACAGAATGGAGGAAATACATACACAAACATTCCTCCCCCAATGCAGCGAAAATGCATCCACTGCTACTGCCCCAGGATCTGGTTCCCATGAAACATATCTAGGTAACTGGTGATTTAATCGAGATGCAAACAAGTCAATATCTGGTAATCCATACTGATCAATCATTTGGTTAAATACATCCTGATTTAACATCCATTCAATGTTGTCATTAAACTGACGTGACCTCTTCCTGGCAAATAAAGTGCTGAAAGCCAGATATTTTGGTCAATACACCAGCTCCAAATCTGGTAAGCCAGTCTATCACAAGACTGACTTAACTCCACCCATGTGGTTTACATATGCCACTGCTGTGGTGTTGTCAATCTGACCTGCACATGCAGATCCCTCCTTGTAGAACATAAGCTTTGAGCCCATACCAGGTTAATTGAGGAAGCGATGTCTCATCCACATTCCATCTGCCTCCACAACTAGAAGACATATCTGTTGCACCCCAACCCAGTGCACTTACATCAGTCTGTAATATCAGTGACGGTGATTCCACCAAAACCTTCCTTAAACTTTTTGAAACATGTACTATCCACCATTGTATGTCAGCAATCGCCCCAGCTGACAATGGCCCCTTTGTATTCTCAGTGCCTGTTCCTTTGATCGTTGTAATTGTTGATAATGCAGAGGACCATACTGCACAGCTGGAAAGGCTGCAACAACTTCCCAATTAAACTGGCTACTTGTCTAATCAAAGGCAGTTGTTCTCCAACGAGATTAACACAGTCCTCAATTAACTGATTCAATTTATCCCTGGGCAAAGTTACCAACATGTGATTGGAATTAATGGTAAATCCCAGATAATCAATAATTTGGACTGGTGATAATTTAGATTTATCTGGGTGAATAACAAATCCCATTTGTTCAAAAGTGATTTTACCAACTGAAACTGATGATTGAGTTTCAGCATGAGTCTTTCCAACAATCAGAATATCATCTAAATAGGCCATTACCACATGCCCCTGAGCTCTAAGTAATGCTAACACAGGTTTTACCAATTTAGTAAATAATCTAGGAGCTGAAGTTAATCCATTCGGCAATGCCCTGAATTGCCACAGCTCAGTCATCCAAATAAATTTCAAATATCTTCTATCATCACCATGAATAGACACTGCGTAATACGCATTCTTTAAATCAATGGTTGCCATATAATACCCTTTGGACACTAGATGTTTGCCCGTGGTAAAGGTCTCCATTTTGAAATGCCTATAGCAAACAAATTTGTTCAAATTCGATAAATCCAGAATAATTCTACATCCCCCAGTCTTTTTAGATCTGGGAAATATACTTGACAGAAATTGTTGACTTTGATAGACAGAATTACCCCTTTCTTATGTAACGACTGAATCTCTGCTTGAATAAGCACATTTTCCTCATCTGAAAAAATAAGTTTACGACTAGGAAAATGTTGATTAGGTAGACTGTCCTATGAACAAATCTGATGTCAACTGCTGCCATTGTTTGAGAAACAATTTTAACCTTCCCCAATTTGAACAGGAACATCAGTTAATTCATCGTCTGTCAATGTTATATTCCTTACCTGCATCTTTCCTTGCGGACCTTGTTGTCCTCGACTTCTTGTAGAGAACCTTTTTTGCCTTGCTTGCCAGCTGGCTTAATGAGGGCCATGGTTTTAACAACCTCATGACAGTCTTTGACTCTTTTTGCAAGGTTACCACCAAACAACAGATTTCGTGGTGGTACACTGGTCGGTTTGCACAAACTCGCCAAATTTGGATTAGCACTGGCCTAATAGCGGCCCTCCCGATATTATTAATTTCAAAATGCATTGCAAAGGAATTCCAGTTCATCCTGGTGTGCTTCAACCATATCGCTTGTATCAATAACTTTCACCACAGCTGTAATACCTGCTGACAACAGTTTAAGCACTTTTTTAACTTCATCTCCTGGGCCCTAGCAGGCATACCCATCTATGACCAAATTTGGTGATTAACCACCGGTACCTTCAGGAGATCACAATTAACAGGAGCTTTATAGTTTTTTGCTACTTCATCCATAGCTAGCTCCTGTAACTGGTGGGAGAGCATATACTGAATTGCTTCAGCCAATTCTACATCAATCGCCTTTCCTGCCTCTCTACGCTCAGCAAACTTCCCAGCAATGTTCGGAATTACCTCCAACCGAACTCCTTTACTGCTCTCCCCCAGCATAGAATCAGTGTCAGCAAACTGCACTGATAGAACATCCTCCTCACAGGCAGGATAGTTTGCAGCCCTGAAACAGGTGCTGCTAGCACAAGCTCTCCATCAGCCTGGCTTGGGCACCACTCCTCCTCACGGAGCTGGTCCCTGTCGAGCATTCTTTTGTAATAGAATCTCGACGTGGGAGAGCCGTGAGCAAACGGACTCTCCTATGGAGGGTATAACCTCCAGGCCCGACTCATCTACGGGCCACAGAGACTTGCCAGTGGCCTTCCGCCCTACTGGCAAGCCTCCGCTGCCCCCCGGCAGTGGGTCCGCAACCACTGGCTGTGTAGCCAGCACCGGACCAGGTGTACCAGACGGGCCTCCATCCTCAACACTCTCCTGGCCACTCTCCTTTCTACCCCCGGAGCGCCTCGCCGACACCTTCTTCACTTTCTGCAACATATCTACCAGAACTCCAAACCGTCGCAGAAAATGAACTGTGGTAAAAATTTTTTAAAAACCTTACCTCCGTTTAAACTTGTTATCGAAGAACTGCAGATGCTGGAGAATCGAGGGTGAAGTCTGAAGAAGGGTCTTGACCTGAAACGTCGCCCATCTCCTTCGCTCCTTAGATGCTGCTGCACCCGCTGAATTCTCCAGCTTTTCGTGTAACCCTCCGTTTAAACTTACCGCTCGGAGGAGCGCTGCTGCTCCAACCGGCCGACTGCACCAGCGTCTGACGTCATGACGCACCAACGGCTGTACGGGCTTCTATTCACGTAGTCACTCACGTGACTCCGAAGTAAAATCACTTATGGTTGTCTGCCTTCCACAGACTCCAACCGTATCGTTTCCCAGCCCCACACAGCCCGTTTTTACCTTCTCCTCAAAATCTACGCACACAACTGCCCTGGCAGACCCATTGTTTCTGCCTGCTCCAGTCCCACTGAAATTATTTCCATTTACTTTGACTCCATCCTATCCCCCCCCCCCGCCCCAATCTCTCCTGACCTATGTCCAAGAAACATGCCCTTCGTCTCTTTAATTATTCCGCTTTCGAATCCCCCACCAGGAAGGACTTAAAGCCCTCCGTCGCTTATCCGCTGAACAATCCAATTTCCCTCTACCAACACTCTACTCCACCTAGCGGAGCTGACCCTCACCCTCGACAACTTCACCTTTGACTACTCCCACCTCCTCCAAGTCCAAGGCATAGCCAATGGGCACCCACAAGGGCCAGAGCTATGCCTGCCTGTTTGTAGGGTACGCTGAACAATCCCTGTTCCAGGTGTACACTGGCCCTATCCCCAAACTGAATCTCTGTTGCATTGATGACTGCATCGTTGCTACCTCCTACACCCACGCAGAACTCATGGACTTTATCAACTTCACCATCAATTTTCATCCTGCACTCAAATTTACTTGGACCATCTCTGACACCTCACTCCCCTTTCTTGATTTCACAGTCTCCATCACAAGAAATAGACTATTGACTGATGTCTATTACAAACCCACTGACTCCCACAACTATCTCGACTACACTTCTTCACACCCGGCTTCCTGCAAAGACTCTATCCCCTACTCCAAATTCATCAGTCTCCACCGCAACGGCGCCCAAGATGAGGTGTTCCATACTAGAGCTGCTGAGATATTCTCATTCTATAGGGAAGGGGGGTTCCCCTCTCCTATCATAGAGGAGGCCCTCACTTGTGTCTCATCAGTACCCCGCAGCTCTGCCCTTGCTCCCCCTCCCCCTAGACGCAACAGAGACACAGTCCCGCTAGTTCTTCCCTTCCATTCATCAGATACATACCATCACATACAACAGATAATCCTCCGAAATTTCCGCCACCTCCAATGGAATACCACCGCTAGCCACATTTTCCCATCTCCACCACTTTCCACCTTCCACAGAGACTGTTCCCTCCGCAACTCCCTGGTTAACTCATCCCTTCCCACCTAAACCACCCCCTCCCCAGGAAACCTCCCATGCAACCGCAGAGGATGCAACACCTGTTGCTATACCTCCTCCCTCGACTCTGTCCAGGGCCCCCGACAGTCCTTGCACCTCCTCCAACCTCATCTACAGCATCTGTTGTTCACGGTGTGGACTCTTGTACATTGTATGAATATTGATTTCTCATACTTCAAGTAGCCCGGCATTTCCTCTCTGTCTATCCCTCCCCAGCCAAGTCACACTAGCTTCAAATTTTCACCCTACAAACTGCTTACAATGGCCTGTTTCCTTTATCATCATTATTTTTTTGCACACCTTTCATTCATTGTTCTTTATCTCACCACATCACCATCGATATCTCTCGTTTGCCTTATCCCTAACCAGTCTGAAAAAGGGTCTTGACCGGAAACGTCACCTATTCCTTGCTCTCCAGAAATGCTGCCTATCCCGCTGAGTTACTCCAGCTTTTTGTGTCTATTTACAAACATTTGGTTTGGTTTAGTTCAGAGATACAGCAAGGAAACTGGCTCTTTGGCCCACCGAGTCCGCACAGACCAGCGATCGCCACACATTAACACTACCCAACGTGCACCAGGGGCAATTTACAATTCTACAAGCCAATGTACGTCTTTAGAGTGTGGGCAATTGAGGAGACTGAGGCGTGACCTTACAGAGGTTTAGAAAATCACGAGGAGTACAGAAAAGGTGGATGGTCGGACGCATGGAAGGCCAGGACATTACATGCTGACCACTGTCTGATGGATTTGTAGTCAGAGGAGTGAAATATTTAACTCGACAGATGAAGCTTGATAACCTAACTCTGTCTTTGACTTTTAAAGTGTCAGACGTATCTCAACGTACACTGCTCTCATCCCTGAGTGAAAGGTCGTAAGTTCATTATCTGAAGTTCATTATTTGACATTCTACTTCAGGACTGTGGAGCACTGTAATGTCAGATCTACTATTGCACATGAGATGCCTCACAGATGGATGTGAAAGATTGCATAGCATTGTTTTGAAAAATAGCAGAGTTCTCTCAGTGGCCTTTACCGATCTTTCTTGTAATAAGTATCACCAAAAACATATCTGCTCTTCTCACATTGTTGTCCGAGGGAACTTCTTTAGTCACAAATGGACAGCCATATTTTATGCAATGCAACACTTTAAAAGGTCTTCATTAGATGTAAAGCTCTTTGTAATGTTCTGAGATTTTGCAATATATTTCATAATGTTTCTCTCATGGATTTATGTCAAGATTCCAGCATTCTTGATCATGAGTAAAAATGGTAATGTCATGTTATTTATGTCTTGTATCACTTTGAAATATTAAACATTGAATAGACAAAAATCTGATTTGGTTAAATTTATCATTAATAACAATCTTTTCATTGGAGCCAAATATTTGCCAATCCCAGGTAGAAGTTAAAACATACAACAGGGAACAGTACTACACAGGAACAGGCACTTTGCCTGTGCCAAACATAAAGCCTAGGCCAACTCTTATCCAGCAAATAGCGTCATGGAGTCAGATAATGTTTAAAGAGGCCCTTCGGCCCAACTTTCCCACATTGGTCAACATGTCCCAGCTACATTAATTCCACCTGCCCACATTTGGTCCATATCCCTCCAAACCTGTCCTATCCATATACCTGTCTAACTGTTTCTTAAATGTTGGGATTTAAAGTTTGCCTCTCTCATTTTCAAGCTCTGCCCTCTAGAACCTAATATTTTCACCCTGGAGAAAAAGACTCTGTCCATCTTCCCTATCTATATCTGTTAGAATTTTATATACTTCTATCAGGTTGCCCCTCAACCTCCAACAGGCCAGATAAAACAACCCAAGATTGTCTAACCTCTCCTTATAGCTAATGTTGACCCAATCCAAGTTACTTTCTGGTGAATCTCTTTTGCACACCTTCCCAAGCCTCATATTTCCTGTAATGTGGCAATATCAGAACTGCATACAGTGCAGTGCACTGTTACATCACGGCAGTTTGGGTAACAGAAACACCCCCTAAAGGAATTCACAATTCACAACCATATACAATTTTGAAGGAAAAATAAAGATTCACTCTTATGAATTGTATGTGACAAACACAGAAATAAGTAATCACAAATGCGAAACAAATAATATATTTTGTCAAATTATGTCCAGGGTTCGTGTTATGGAGAATCGTGATATGGAGAAAGTCTGATCCCTCCATAATGCAGGGATGTGCTATACTCCAAATGTAGACTAAAGTTATAAAGCTGCAGCATGACTTGTCAACCTTTATACTCAATGCCTTGACTGATGTAAACAAATATGCTGAAAACCTTCTTTACCACCTTATCCACTGGTGTTGCTATTTTCACGTAGCTATGGACTTGCACGCCAAAGTCCCTTTGTGTACCAAAACTTCGAAGGGTCCTACAATTAATGTATTGCATTTCATTTCCCATGGATTAAGAGTGGAGAGGGAAGAAACATTTTCCTGAATAGTAATAGCCCTGTCCCACTGTACGAGTTCATTCCAAGAGTTCTCCCGAGTTTGCCCTGATTCAAACTCAGAGATTTATGGTAATGGCCGCTCGTAAGTGCCCGGGGCTCTCGTGGACATTTTCAACATGTTGAAAAATCTTCACGAATCTTCCCGAGCTTACTTGCCGTTAGCGAGTCTTCCCGAGTACCTGCCGTTGCCGCTAAGAGACGTCCCCAAGCTCCGACGTACCTGCTTCACTCATTTCCGTGCTTACCACGAGTTTGATTTTTTTTTAAACTCGGGAGAGCACTTGAATGAACTCGTACAGTGGGACAGGGCTTTAAGGTTGTCAAAAGTCTTGGGGAGAAAGCAGGAGAATGGGGTTGAGAGGGAATGACAGATTAGCCGTGATTGAATGGCGGAGTAGACTTGATGGCCGAATGGCCTAATTCTGCTTGTATAACTTGAAGAACATACTTTTCTCCTTATGCACTGCGCCCAACTTGTCATTTTCCTATAGACTGTTGCCTAAAGCTAGAAAATCCTTCTGAAACATGAAATAGCCAAAATACACCTGATTGGTGTCATATAATAGGTTTACATTTGATTTTGTTGATTTTGTTTCTGATTACAAATTCTCGAATCCTTTATCTATTTCCAACAGCCAACTCCTCTCCATTCAGAGCGTCGTGCTTGCGCATCTCAAAGTATCACTGCTCTAGCAAATCTTATAAAATTATGCCACTTCAGTTGCATATTCCTTCTCTCAAATTATGTTCACTCACGCTTCTCCATGTTCCTTTCTTTTGTAAGATTTCTCATCTCACCAGCTTTTCCAAATCCTCCCGTAATCTGCTGGTGTTCTCTTCACTGTAAGAAAGGCTAATGGGATCACGACTAAAACTGGAAAGGCCCAATTTGAACGGCTAACGTTGTTTGCTTGCAACCTATTTATCTTTAATAAAATAATAAGTAGCATGCAACAAAAGTTATTCATTGTTTCTCAATACACATGACAATAAACTAAACAGAATACTAAACTGAACTAACCCAAGAAATGTTGATTTTTTTTTCAGAATGAGTGTCTGATATGGCTATTAGTCACAAATCTTATTTCCGCTCCCGATACAAAATGGAATTCAGTTGCCTGGGATAGTTTTGTGGATATGTGGTTATATGCATAAACAGGATTGGTGTTGATTTAAGAATAATTCTCAACTTCCATGCTGATCTTGTTGAGTCTTAATTGACTTCAGCACGGTGAGAAACTATAGCACCAGAGTGCAATCAAATGATTTGGGTGTTCTCCAAGTTCTGATATATCTCAGGTGTTCCACAAAGTACTGCTTCTGGTGGTGTACCATGAACAACTGAACTTTGTAGCTATTGGGTCTCACTTGCTGAATTTTATTCAATGCTTATCCTTAAGTTATTTATATCAAGCACGACATCTGGAAGCCACAGCGCATTGTTCGATCAGCTGAGAAGGTTATTGGCTGCAACCTTCCTCCCATTGACGAACTGTGCACTACAAGGGCCAGCAAGCGAGCGGGCAAGATCATCTCTGACCCCTCTCACCCTGGCCACAAACTCTTTGAATCACTTCCCTCTGGATGGTGACTCCGGACTGTCAAAGCCTCCACAGCCAGTCATGAAAACAGCTTTTTTTTCCACAAGCAGTAGCTCTGCTCAACAGCCAAAAGTCTGTAGCCTCCTTTTGCTCTGGTATTTTATTTCATTCTTCAAATATTTAAATTATAATGTTTTATTTTTAATTGTCGACTGTATACCGTGTTGTTACTTGCGAGCAAAGCACCAAGGCAAATTCCTTGTATGTATACATACTTGGCTAATAAAATATATTAAATTCTATTCAATTCAATTCAATCTGATCTAATCAAGTCAGGCCAGACTTTCATCTTTTTTTTGTATTTTCTTCTTAGGCCATTCCTCTGGGGTTGCGGATGACGTTTCATTTCCAGTTCCATGGAGTGAGAAATACCAGTGCCTACATGCTTTTAGTGTGGGTGTCTCTTGCACACCAGCCACTGCGCCCTGCATGGTTGAAAGAGCAAGTTTGGTCCAATAGCAGTAATATCCAAGGCAATTGGAGACTTGGACCTTCTGCGCAGATAGAGCGCGCATGTATGCAGGCACACACTGATGCACAAATTCATAAAGTTACTCACTCAGTCACTCATGCACTCACTCACTCACCCTCACATCACCCAGCCTGATCTCCTCCCTAAATCTGTCCTGCCTTAACCTCCTGACTTGTGCCATTCTTTCATTTATGAATACTTTACTGTCATATGTGACATGTCACAGTGAAATTATTTTCAAATTTGATTTGACTGCTTCTCTACCTTTTCCTCCCTCATACCCCTTCACGTTCAACTCCTTCACCATCCATGACCTCTTTTCTCTTGCTCCCTTTGTATCCACCCAACTTACCTACTCTCTACCCTTGCTACTCTGTCTCTAAAGCTGGCAGCCACGATCTCTCTCCCAGAATGACACTGTACACCTCCTTCCAACTCCTCCTTGTACCTTCCACTTTCCGCCCTTCAGGACAGCCTCCAGCCAACTGATTGACCTCACCTCCCATCTTTGCAGCCATGCTGACTGAACCCTGTGGCCAAGCCCTCACCTCACTGAGCCACACCTAGATAATCTCAGGAGACTCCTCAGTGACCATCTGTTGCTGCATGATGTCAACAGAACATGGTCCCCCAGAGCGTTGCAGCCATTTTGATGGGTCACAGTAGCAGTTTGCCAATTGACGGTAATGGATTCATCCAGTGGGAGTTCTTATGTACAAGACGCTAGGCTGAAAGGTCTTTGACTCCAACAATGCCTTTAAACCCATAGGGTGTATGTCTCCTCTACTATCTATATACCCATGTGCCCTCCATCACCAAAGCACATGGCCCTTTGTCTCTCCCATGCCTTCTGTAAACCCTTGGCTCCTCTGTCTCGAAACCCTGTTCATTGTAGCCAGAGACTTCAATCAAACTGACCTCAGGGTTGTACTACGGAGGGCTATCAACCTGTCTCTTGTTCCTCCAGAGGCCAGAACACCCTCGACCATGATCTTCGCAAAGCCATCAAGAATGCCAAGAGACAATACTGGGACAAACTTGCATCCGAGTATAATCATTCAGACACACACAGACTGAGGCAAGGTCTGAATACTATATAAAAAATAGGTGCAGGAGGAGCCCGTTCGGCCCTTTGAGCCAGCACCGCCTGGCTGCAAAGTGAAGTCAGGCAACATCGCTGGTGATACTGTGGCCCTACCTGATGAACAACGCATTCTATGCTCTGCTTTGAGCAGAAGGCCAACAAGGCAATGTCCACACATTGTGGATGCAGCCCAGACCTTCACACAAACCAATCTTCCATTGACTTCATCTACACTTCACGCTGCCTCAGCAAGGCCAGCAGCATAATCAAGGCCGAGTCTCACCTGATCACTTCCTCTTCTCCCCTCTCCCATCAGACAAGAGATATAGAAATGTGAAAATGCACACCTCCAGATTCAGAGACATTTTCTTCCCAGGTATTATCAGGCAACTGAACTATCCTATCACCAATTAGAGAGTGGTCCTGACCAACCATCTCTCTCATTGGAGACTTGGATTATCTTTAATTGAACTTTACTGAACTTTATCTTGCAATAAACATTATTCCCTTTATCCTGTATCTGTACACTGCAGATGGCTTGATAATAATCATGTATAATCTTTCTGCTGACTGGATAGCACGCAACTAAAAGGCTTTTCACATTATCACAGTACACATCACAATAAACTAAACTAAACTAAACTTGTGGTGTCTGTAATCCACGGAGCCTCGATCTTCCTTCCTATTCCTACGGCCAGTGTTCTCATTCCTGCCCTAAACCCATGGTGCTGCATCCCAACATCTTCTGTGCTGTCCTAAACTCACAGTTCCTGTCTCCCCCAATCTCTTTAAACCCATGTGGGATCTTCTGTGCTGTCCTTAAACCCATAAGACAGTCTCATGTACTGCCCCTAAACCCACAGGCCAGCTGTCAAAACTGGTTCACCATAGCCCTATTTTCCACTGGGAGATAGAGGATATGAGTAATGATAAATGCATATAAAAGACTAGATAAGTGGGACCCGTTGGGTCCCAGCATCACACGGGAGAGCTGGTTCCCCAACGCGATATTCCATCTCTCCACCAATTCCAATATTGATGGCCAGTGGAGGGGGGGTCTTCTGGTGCACTAATATGGGTGTTGTGGGCTGAAGGGACTGGTTTCCAGAGGGCTAGTATGGACATTGTGGGCCAAATGCATTATTGGGCTGGCGGCTCAGTCACTCAAGCCTCTTGTGCTGGCAGCTCACTCACTCACGGCTGGTGGGCTGGAAGTTGACACGGCTATTCCTTGATATTCCATTTCAAGCTGGGGGCAAGGCCACCAAATTCAATTGCAGTTTTATACCATTTAAGCAGGGTGCAAGGCCACTAAATACAGCGAGTCGTGACCTTTCCCTCCTCCATCTTGCAAAGACTGAGCCACGCCCACACTTCTGGGTTTTATAGTCCCTCCCACCAGAAGGGGCATGGCCTTAATGGCGTGATTGACAGGAGGGGAAATCTCAACATTTTTTAAACTTTAATAACTCTTTTATTTTTCATCATGGGAAGAATCCTCGGCACCTGATGAGTAAGATGGGCAAAAATCACAGTCGTATGTGGTAGCGTTTTTTCAAAAATCAATATAAAACGCAACAGAAAGTGGTCAAGATTAGACTTTTAATTATATAGAAGGCAAGGCAATGTTAATTAGGCAAGGCAACTTTGATTAAGCAAGGCAACTTTAATTAGTCAACACAGCTTTAGCATTTCCCAACAATAGGCAGCACAGCTTTAGCATTTCCAAACCAAAGGCAACACAGCTTTAGCATTTCCAAACCAAAGGCAACACAGCTTTAGCATTTCCAAACTATATTTCAAACCACATTAAGAGCAATGACAGGTCAGTAAAACCACTCACAGTTTAGTAGACATGTGTTCAGTGTTATTCACAGCTCAGACTGAGAGATGTGATCCTCTCGTTCCCTCATCTTGCAGAGACTGACTGAGGCAATCAACACTTCCGGGTTTTATAGTCCCTCCGGAAGGGGTGTGGCCTTCAGGAGAGAGAATCTCAACATTTTTTAAACACTAATAACTCTTTTATTTTTAATCGATGTGAAAAATCCTCTTGCCCTGCGCAGCGGAGGGGGGACTCTGTGTAAGGTGGCAAAACATCGCAGCTGTAAGTGGCAGCGTTTATTTCTAAAATCAATATACAGAATAACAGGAAGTGGTCAAGATCAGACTTTTAGTAATATAGATATTTAAGGCCACCATTAAATTAACAGGCAGGCTTGAATAATACATTGTAGAAACCATACTGGACACATTGATAGCTCAAGAGAGTCAAGAGTATTTAATTGTCATATGTACTGCAATGGGACAATTATATTATTTCTTACAGTAGCACAGCAGATATATAAACATAGTACACTGTGGAGACACTAAATAAACAGCAAAAAATAAGGTCAACAAACAAAAAATCCCAATATAATGGAAAATAAAACCAAGGTAGTTTGTAGTTTGAAGTTTAGTTGGTGTTCGTAGCATTCAAAAGCCTGATGGTTGTTGGGGAGAAGCTGTTCCTGAATCTGGATATCCCTGTTATCAGACTCCTATATCTTCTTCCCGATAGCAGGAACATGGCCAGGGTGGTGTAGGTTCTTGATGATGCTGGTTGCCTTTATAAGGCAGTTCCTCCTGTAGATCACTTTGATAGTGAGCAGATCAATCCCCATGACGTGCAATGACCACTACTTTTTGTAATTATTAAACCATCCAATTCTTGTAATTAATAAAATTAAATGTCTTTAATTCCTGGCCATTCAAGTTGCTGAACCAGGCTGTGATGCAACCAGTCAATGTGCTCTCTAATGTACACCTGGATAAGTTCAACAGAATATTCGTCAACATACCAAATCTTCTTAATCTTCTAAAGGAGGAAAGGCATTGATGGGCTCTTTTATAATTGGATCGATGCGCAGGACAGATATTCAGAGACCGTTCAGTCTGAAGAAGAGTCTCGACCTGAAACATCACCCATTCCTTCTCTCCAGAGATGCTGCCTGTCCCGCTGAGTTACTCAAGCATTTTGTGTCTATTTCAGATCTTCAGAGATAGGCATGCCTAGAAACTCGAAGTTGTTGAATCTCTCCACCATCAACCCATCGATAAAGACGTATTTGTCATTCCTCAGCTCACCTCTTCTAAAGTCTACAATCATCTATTTGGTTTGACTGACTTTGAGAGTAAGGTTGTTGTAGTGGAACCAATCAGATGATCAATCTTCCTCTCACACTTTGGCTCATCATTAATTAGAATTCATGGAGGTTACTTCCCTCGGGAGGTAGAAGGGATGGCACTTCACCACCAGGTGTTCCAGGTGCAGAGAACAGGAATTGGAAAGGACCACCATTTCTAAGCACCAAGAAGAGCTTACCATCCTCCGCCTCTCCCCTTCCCCAATGTCTCCATTCGGTCCATGCAATGAATGGAGAAACATTCAGGCTGGAGGGCCACGTTTGGGGAGCTGGGGATGAGACATGTCTCTGCGAAACAAAACGCACAACATTGCCTCAATTCTCCGATAAGGCAGCTTTGCCCTGAAGGCCTCGACTTCATTCTCTAGGGACTGTACATAGGCCAGTAGAATGGAAGGGGGTTGGGGGTGATGCTGGGGTTTGTAGTCCCCTGCACTTCAGTCTTACTTACAACCTATCCTGTCAACAATAAACAATTCCAATATAATGGAAAACATTAGATTGTAACATAGATTCACCAGGTTAATGCAAGGAGAATCTACACACTAGCAAATAAGGATCAAACAATATCTTACAAATGTTTCTTCACTATCATCTAAGATTGTGACAGATCGCGTAAGGCAAAAAATGCCTTTGTGATTGCAGACAACACAAAGATTGCTGGAGTTGAGGGCAGTGAGAAAAGCTGTCAAAGTGTACAACAAGACATTCATCAACTACAGAAATGGACAGGGAGATGGCAGATGGAGTTTAATCCAAGCAAGTATGTGGTGTTGCATTTTGGGAGGTTGAATGTATGGGGACGGTATAAGGTTGGAGGCAAGAATCCTAACAGCATTGATGTGCAGGGGACTCTTGGAGTCCAGGTCCAAAGGTTCCTGAAAGTGGCAAGACAAGTAGATACACAGGTACAAAAGGCATATGGTGTCTTCACCTTTGTTGGTCAGGGCATTGAGCATAAAAGTCAGGAAGTTTGGATGCAGCTCTCTATGAATTTTCTTCGGCTGCATTTGGAGTATTGCATGCATTTCTGGTCGTCCCATTGCGGGAAGGATGTGGGAGCTTTGGGGAGGCTTTGAAGGAGATTTACCGGAATGTTTTCTAAATTAGGAAATATTAGCTCCAAGAGGAGATTGGACAAACTTTGTTTTCTCTCAAATGCAAGAAGTTCAGCGGAGAGCTGGTAGAAACATATAAAATTTTGTTTTTGGAGAGAGAGGCAAAGTTTAAAGGAGATGTGCAGGGTGAGTTTTTTACACTGGGGGTTGTGGGAGCCTGGAACGTGGTGGGAATGGGGGAGTATGGATCATTTGTAAGCAGTTGAGGTAAGTTTATCTTGTCATTATGTTTGGCACAGAAATGGTGAGCTGATGGGCTTGTTCCCATGCTTTATTTTTCTATGTTCTACATGCTTTGACATAGCGAATAGATGAAGGAGAGAAGATTGTAACTAATGAGGTAAGTTTTCAATGCATATATGAAGTTGAAAAATCATGGCTACAAAATGATTGTTGGGATCATGGGGTTAGTTCTAAAATGTTCTTAAAAACGTGGCATGAGTAAGAAGGATCAAGAGATTTTGTTAGTTTGCAGTTTGCTGGATAATATTTTAATTAGAGGAATATTTTGATCGATTTGATTGAATCGTTCAAAAATAGTTTTACATTGAATGGTGATGTTATGAATGTTTATACAGGGAATTTCAAACTGATATTCATCACCTGGATTTATTGCTATATATAGACCAGTAATTTCTGGCCTTCTCTGCAGATGGATCTGCTAAATTCAATGAATGATTCAATGAATGATTGTTACTGACAATGCATGGTTCAACATAAGAAATATTTATGATTAAAGAGACACAACATTGACAAATTATTCAACCCGCCTTCTTGAAATTAATGTAGGTGTTTTAGAATCAATTATATGAATAGAACTGCCCAGCAGAATAGGAGATTAAAATGGTGTATGATCAGGAAATTCTAAAGTGAAAATATTTCCACCATTGACTGAATGGGTGGGCGGAGGAGCCCAACTGGTGAGTCACCTCTATGACTTGAGAAATAAAAACTTTTCCTCTGTTGAAGTATTAGCTTGGGTTAAAATAGTTCTATTAAACTAAAAATACCAAATCTTCAGTGTGGTTCAGAACCAGAGGCCACAGTTTAAGAATAAGGGGTAGGCCATTTAGAACGGAGATGAGGTAAAACTTTTTCACACAGAGAGTTGTGAATCTGTGGAATTCTCTGCCTCAGAAAGCAGTAGAGGCCAATTCTCTGGATGCTTTCAAGAGCGAATTAGATAGAGCACTTAAAGATAGTAGTCAAGGGATATGGGGAGAAGGTAGAAAAGGGGTACTGATTGTGGATGATCCGCCATGATCACAATGAATAATAGTGGTGTTGGCTCGAAGGGCCGAGTGGCCTACTCCTGCACCTATTGTCTATTGTTAATTGTAATTTTTAGTTAATTGGTTCATGTCCATTTCAGCTTGGGTATAAATTTTGAGTAAGTGCGGATTCTGCATTTCCATGGGTGGCATTTTACCTACCAGATTAAGGGATAATTGAATGAAAAAATCTATTTTAACTAAAATTAAATTTGATTAATAGTCTATGCAGATAATAGTGACTGTTGTATGGGTGGTATACATTTCTGTAGTTTTGTGTATTTTTTATATTTATCTGGGTCAATCAGGGACAGTTATTATGTCATTGTATGTGACAAGTTGTGTCTTACAAACTTGACTGAGTTGTTTAAAGAAGTGACAAAGGTGATCAATGCAGGTAGGGCAGTGGAAGTTGTGTACATTGACTTTAGTGAGGCATTTGTTAAAGTTCCCCATGGTCATCTGATCCAGAAGATTAAGATTTACAGGATTAACAGTGATTTGGCCACATGGATTCATAATTGCCTTACTGATAGATGACAAAAGATTATAGTGGAAGGACTATATTCAGGCTGGAGGTCTAAAGGGCCTGTCCCACGATGCAAGTTCACCCAAGAGCTCTCCCGAGTTTAAAAAAAAAAGAAACTCGTGGTAAGTGCGTTAAATGTACGTAGCGGGTACATCGGAGCTCATGGATGTTTCGTAGCGGCTCACAATGTTAACAGCGGGTACTCGGGAAACGCGGAACCTCGTGAAGGTTTTCAACAGTGTGAAAAATTTCCAAGAGTAAAAAAAATACTTGTGATGAGGTACCACGAGTTTGATTTTTTTTTAACTCGGGAGAGCTCTTGGGTGAACTTGCATCGTGGGACAGGCCCTTTAGACTAAAGGAGTTCTGCAGGGATCTGTTCTGGAACCTCTGTGGTTTGTGATACATGACTTGGATGTAAATGTAGATGGGTTTATTAGGAAATGTGCAGATGACACCAAGATTGCTGGGGCCGTGGGCTGTGAGAAACTCTGAGAAGCAATACAGAGAGTATATAGATTAGCTACAGAAGTTGGTGGAGAAATGGTAGATGGAGTTTAATCCAGCAAAGGTGCAGAGCAGATAGACAATAGACAATAGGTGCAGGAGTAGGCCATTTGGCCCTTCGAGCCAGCACCGCCATTCAATGTGATCATGGCTGATCATCCCCAAGCAGTACACCTTTCCTTTGAGTCCCGTTCTACTGAAGATGCAGAGGATTTTTTACCAGATTTATGCCAGGATTAGCAGAATTATGCCAGCATTAGTACCACAGGGAGAGGTCAGACAGACTTGGATTATTTTCTCTGTAAAGCCAGTGGTTGCTGGGGAGAACTAATAGAATTATATAAAACTATGAGAGGCATAGATGTAGGTAGTCAGAACCATTTTCTCAGGATGGAAATATCAAATACTAGGTGGTATAGCTTCAAGGTGAGAGGGCCTAAGTTGAAAGGAGTTGTGCAGGCTTAGTTTTTTACACAGAGGGTGGTGAGTGCCTGTAACATACTTCCACTGGTGAGGGATGAGGCAGATATGATAGAGGCATTTAAGAGACATTTAGATAGGCACATGGATATGCAGAGGATGGAAGGATATGTGCAGGCAGATGAGAGTTGTCTTGGCACCATGTTTGGCATGAACATTGTGGGCCAAAGAGCCTGTGCTGCTGCTGTTCTATGTTCTATTCTATGTTCAACACAATAGTTAATAGAAACAGAAATTACAAATGTGTTTTACATTTGGTTTCTTTGTCTGTATTTCAGGGATCGTGGCACTCTGGTCACTAGCTGTGTTAGCCTTTGAGCGGTATTTTGTGATTTGCCGACCACTGGGCAATATTCGCCTGCAAGGAAAGCACGCTGCCCTTGGCATTATCTTCATTTGGGTCTTTTCCTTCATCTGGACCATACCGCCCACCATCGGATGGAGCAGTTACACGGTCAGTCCAATTGGCACGACATGTGAACCAAACTGGTGAGCCCACTGCTGAAATGAATACAGCTAAAGTACTAATATGAAATGATGTACACCTTCCATTACTAAAGTCTGAATTTGAATCTTCTGTATTTCACCGTTAATCTACAATGTTTTATATTTATAGACCAAAGAAATACATTTTAAAAGAGTTCCATTTTTCTAAAAGCCCTGTCCCACAATACGAGTTCATTCCAAGAGTTCTCCCGAGTTTAAAAAAATATCAAACTCGTGGTAAGCACGGAAATGAATGTAGCGGGTACGTCGGAGCTCGGGGACGTCTCTTAGCGACAACGGCAGGTACTCGGGAAGACTCGCTAACGGCAAGTAAGCACGGGAAGATTCATGAAGATTTTTCAACATGATGAAAAATGTCCACTAGAGCCCCGAGTACCGACGAGTGGCCATAGTAGATGGGACTAGGGGAAAACAAATGGTCGGCACGGACTGGAAGGGCCAAGAGGGTCTGTTTCCGTGCTGTAATTGTTATATGGTTATATGGTTATATGGTTACTGTAAATCTCCGAGATCGTTATCAGGGCAAACTCGGGAGAGCTCTTGGAATGAACTCGTACCGTGGGACAGGGCTTTAATCCTGCTGAGAATTTATTCACCCTCTCGTAACATTTAAATGTTATGTTAGAATGCTTGTAAGATTGTTCAATAACATGTTCTGTCTTTTTGTCTTGGGAAGATAAAGCCAGTACAATTCAGGCTCATTGCAATTAATTTAAAACAGTTGTAATAATTTCACTTCGATATTATCTGTGTTGATATCAAGAAATCAACAATGTCATTTATATGTCACAGATTATGTGTAGGGGATTTTAGTCTTCAGCAGAACAAATTCAAAATGAATTATAATGGGGAAATATGTGAGAGTTTGGTTTTGTTGATCATCCTCACTGAAACAGTTTGATTTATCATCATGATAGTGTTTTTTAGTGTCTGAATAATGTAGTTTCACTATGAAGACCAAGCTCAATGAGCTGCTTGCTGATCTATGCTTGAGTAGAAACAGGACAATTTTGATTTAAGAATCGGAAAGGTCCGCAAGGGTTCTCACTAATTGTTGTAAAGTGACATGTTTTAAGAGTGTACACTCTGTACCAGGAGAGGTTTCTGTAATGTTGGAATCATAGAGCAGGACAGGTTATACACCAATGTTGGCGGCCATGTCCAATCTCCATAAACCTCCATGTCTCCACTTCTTTCCAGTCTTCTGGATGAAAAATTAATAACATCTATGCTCCATCAATGAGGTATGAAACTGATGCTTCAAGGAGAAGTTAATGTACGTCTTTTTCTCCATGCAGAGGGAGGAACATAAATTGTAAATGTATGGATTAATGACAACTATGGGCCAATCCCATTGATTACTACACTGAGGCATTGCATTAAAATCTCAAGGTGTTGATGAACCACATGTGATATCACTTCTTAAAAGTTCATAAGGGAAACTTGCATTTCAAGCAATCGTGGCCAATGCTTAATATCTGGGGCAACATTCATGATCCATTTATCCTACAACAGTTCTACAGCACCTCCTGCAGACATTACCATCAGGGACACATTTTTCTAACTTCAGGTAACCCTTGCATCCCCTCTCTCTCCATCCCTTCCCCACCCTAGTCATTGTACAAGTTTCAACGTCATCCTGATGAGTTTCATTGTCTGTAACTCGTTTTCACCTAGCTCACAGCCAACAATGGCCTATTTCCTTTATCATCGTTACTTTTTTGCATACCTTGTATTCATTTGTGCTATATCTCTGTATATCACATGCATATCACCCGAAACATCACCTATTCCTTTTCTCCAGAGTTGCTGTCTGACCCGCTGAGTTCCTCCAGCTTTTCGTGTCTATCTATGGTTTAAATCAGCATCAGCAGTTCCTTCCTGCACACGTCTACTCACTCGCTGATTTCTCACATCTGACAGGATGTCCTTATTGAAAGTACCTGCCGTTGATGTTCACATCGACAATTTTAAAGAGATCTGGCCGTCTATGCTGCTTGCAGTTAGAACGGCAAGTTTCATAGCCCTTGATACTGAACTGAGTGTACTTGGGACACGAAAAGCTTTGCTGGCAGTTGAAGATCGATACAAAGCAATATGCCAGGCTGCCAGAACCCGTTCTGTTCTTTCTCTCGGGATAGCAAGTTTCAAAGAACTACCAAATAAACCAGGTACCTACTTGAGCCAAGTGTACAACCTCATGCTACTGTGCATGGATGAATATACCATTCCAGTGCGTGCCGTAACCACCCCCTTAAAACACACGGAGAAATAAATCTCACAGACTTGATAAATAAACTTTAAGCAAAGGAGTATGTGAGGGTTCAGAATAGGATCTGAACATGTATTGATGGATCTGGACACATGGTTAAGACTTTTTGGACACTGTTCTTTCTGGACACACTTTTTGGACACACTTCTTTCTGAAAGTCTGACCCACAACCCTGTTTTTGGAGAGCTTCCTGATCACTGTGGAAGGACAACTTCTCCCCCCCACTCCAAGTCATCCAACAAAATTTCAAACCCGATCAGAATATCAGCTATTCTCTATTATTAGCCATGAGTTCCAGTGTTTCCAAAAATCTGTGGGTTGACTTTCACTTACCGAGTATCGAGCACCTCTGTAATACTCAACAGACATCAACACAGTTGTCCATCTCAGTGTTATTTTGGCCATGAATGCTTTCGGTCTGTGACTCTTGTAGCTAATTGACAAAAAGATTTGGAGAAATCTGTTATCAGAGATACCATTCGGGTGCGAGGTTTTATGCTCATCTTTGATCTTGAGAAATCGATGATATGGCAACAAGTACAATAGTTCAAACAGAGTGTAGTACACAGCAGGCAGATAAAACCTTCTTTCACTAATACAAGAAATGGAGTTAATGAAGACTGCAAACCCACAGTCCACAGGCAATCTTCGGATGATAAAGGCGAATTCATGAACACACCGACATAAGATCAGGTTCCCACAATATTATTAAGTTCAAATGTCCATGCATTTTTTCCCATGAATGGTAAAAACTTGTTTGCTCTCACTTCCAGTAATTGTTCTTTCCTGTCATCCTTATGTGTTTTTGATGCAATTTATTACAGTATTATGAAGGAGTGGTTACCTTATTGAGTGATTTTTATGTATTTTCTAACTTGACAATATTGACTTTTGGATTGTAACAATAAAACCCCTTCATTACCTGGGGATGGCCTCTATATTCCAAATGCAGGCTAATCTCCAGAATTTTCCTCTTTCACTTTTGTTTTAATGTTAAAGGTCTATCAGTAAACCACTGCCCATTCCAGCTCCCTTTTGAAGAATCATGAAGTGATGAAGCACATGTGTCCAAAATAAGCAGTTGAATTTTAGTGAGAAGAGGGTGAAAATATGCGTACTCAGCATTTTGTGATCCAATAAACTGTCCTACATGACCCATTAATTGTATTCACCGAATTGCGATGAATACTCTAGCCACTAGAATATATTAATCTCTGAACTCCATCACATCAGTGTGTTTTTAACACATTGGTGTCACGTATGAACCATTCAGACTGTATGATATGGTCCTTGAGCTGAGACTGGTTGAGAAATGAGTTTATAAGTTCATTAGTGATAGGAGCAGAATTAGGCCATTTGGCCCATCAAGTCTACTCCGCCATTCAATCATGGCTGATCTATCTATCCCTCTTAACCTCATTCTCCTGCCTTCTCCCCAGCACCCCTGACACCCATACAAATCAAGAATCTATCTATCTCTACTTTAAAAATATCCATTGACTTGGCCTCCACAGTCTTCTGTGGCAATGAATTGCACAGAGCTCTGTAAGACGGCAGTTGATAAAAGGGCTGCCATGATGTGTTGGAGAGTTCATGGGTTACTGTAGTGGCTGTTTCATAGCTGCACCTATGAGTCACATATTAAGACCTGGCAAAGCCAGAAAAGTCAAGAGATTTCTTCCAGTCTATTCCTTGGTATATGGTGCGTTATCTGTGGCAGTTTATTCCAGAAAAAATATTTACTGTCATTTCCATTACATTTTTACCATGACACCTCGGACACATTGAGCATTGCAAATCTCTCAACCTCACCCCAAGGATGTGAAAGTCTATGTCTGGAAAACAAATGTACTTCCTCTCCCATGCACTGCCTCTCCTGCAGCCATGTTATCAGTAAACAAGTTGAACCTACAGCCGTGCTGTGCAAACGTTGAATAAAGTCCTTTAAGAGTTGAAGCTTTATTTACGGTCAGTCAATGAATTAGTTTAAAGCAGGGCAGCTTTGAATCTGTAATCATCTTTAAAAGCACATCACAAGCAGAAAGAATTCCACGTTTTGGAGGCATTTTTATTATAAACATGATCAAATACTCTGTCCAACTTGCATTAGCATGAATAGAGACGGGTTAATAGTGCAGAAGAGAGACACAAAAAGCAGGAGTAACTCAGCAGGTGAGACAGCATCTCTGGAGAAAAGGCATAGGTGACGTTTTGGGGTGAATCCCTTCTTCAGACCTGAAACATCACCTATTCTTTTTCTCCAGAGGTGCTGTCCGACCCGGTGAGTTACTCAGCTTTTTGTGTCCATCTTCGGTTTAACCTGGCATCTGCAGTCCCTTCCGACATGGATAATAATGTAGCACAGGTTTTCCACTGCGGCTTAAGAGAGATCGGGTTTCTTGACATTTAACTTTAAGATTATCTTAATTTATTAGATATTTTAAATATTTATTTGCTGAAACAATAAATTGCAATGGCATCAATAGCTACTTTCATCCCACCGTAGAAAAGAGAAAATAAAATGAGCACAATTTGTGCTGCCAAACCTATTAACAGATAATGGAAAATAAAAGTATGAAATGTTATGGTAGATACTATCCTGTCATTTCAGCTGAAACACCTCAAAACCCATAAATTAGACACACATTGTAATAGCTCTATAAAGTTGGAAGCGTGGAAGCAGAGTGAGTGATATGGTTTTCAATGTCAAGATCCATTTCAATGTATTTTTAAATATATCATGTCCACAGGTCCTGGCAACATCCTCATCAATCTTCACTGCACTTTTTCAGCTTATGTGTGAGGTGTTGCACTTTGGGAGTCGAATATAAAGGTGGGGTATACAGTTCATGGCAAGATCCTTATCGGGATTGATGCTCAGAGGGATCTTGGGGTCCAAGTCCACAGCTTAAGTCCCAGTCCATAGTGGCAACACAAATAGAGTGGATAAAAAAGGCATATGGTATGTTTGCCTTCATTCTGAGGGCATTGAGTATTAGAGTCAGGAAACCATGTTGCATATTCATAAAACTTTTGTTAAGGTTGCCTTAAGAGTTCTGGTTGCCCCATTGCAGGAAGGATATGGAATCATTTGGAGAGGTTTACCAGAATACTGCCTGGATGAGAGGATATGAGCTATAAGAAGATTTTGAACAGAGCTATTTTTTTACACAAAGAGTGGTGGGTGCCTAGAACATGCTGCCAAAGGTGATGATGGAAGCACATATGATAGTCAGATTTAAGAGGCTTCTAGACAGGTACATGGGTATGCAGTGAATGGACAGATACGGATCACATGCCGGTTGAGGTATTGAGGTTAACTTTGCATCATTGTCCAACACAAACATTGTGGACCTGTTCCTGCATTGTACTGATCTATGTTCTCTGTTTTCTATGGTAGAAAAAAAGCCTTGGCGCTTAGTTTATTAAGGGGTTTCCATGCTTGTTGTACATTTGGAAAACTGCCTCAGGTCAGTCACAGCACAGAGGTAGTCTGAAGAAGGGTCTCAACCCGAACCATCACGTATCCATGTCCTCCAGAGATGCTGTCCTGACCTGCAGGGTTACTCCAACACTTTATATCCTTTTTTAGGACAGAAGGGTACCTCTCAACCCTTGAGTCCAATCGAGCTCTGTGCAAGGGCAATCCTGCTAATCCTACCCCTATTCCCTGTCCCATATTTTTCCAAAGACTTCCAAAATATGTATCCTTTCAGATACCTATCAAGCTCCCTTTTGAACATGCAATAAAATCTACCTCCATGATTGTCCCTATCAGTGCATTCCAGACCCTAATCTCTTGCTGTGTGAAAAGATCTTTTCCTCATTTTTATTTTGCCAATCGCCTTCATTGTATGCCCCCTGACTCTTGATCGGTCAGCCAAGGAGAGCAGTTTATCACTTTCTACTGTATATACCGTGTACCTTTGTAAATAAGGTATCAAATCTCCTCACATCTTCCTCTCTTCCGAGCCCCAAATTTCCAGTCTCTCTATGTAGTTAAAGTCCTTTATTCCTGGAATGATTTTGGTAAATCCCTACTGCATCTTCTGCAAAGCTTTCCTATGTGGTCACGGTGACGCAGCGATAGAGTTGCTGCATTACAGTGAATGCAGCGCCGGACACCCGGGTTCGATCCCGACTACGGGTGCTGTCTGCACGGAGATTGTAAGTTCTCCCCGAGACAGGCGTGGGTTTTCTCCGAGATCTTCACTTTCCTCCCACACTCCAATAAAGTATGGGTTTGTAGGTTAATTGGCTTGATAAATGTAAAATTTGTGGTGTAGGATGGTGTTAATGTGTGGGGTACGCTGGTCGGCGCGGACCCGGTGAGCCGAAGGGCCTGTTTCCGCGCTGTATCTCTAAGCTAAACTGGACTAAACTAAACTAAACAGTATTACAGTTGTGGCCACACCATATTTCATGAACGGTTTATCTTAACTTTGTTGCTCATGTGTTCAATCCCTCCATTAATAAAGCACAGGAACAAGTTTATCTTTTTAACCATTTCCACCTTCCTGCTTGCATTTTAAGTTTATTGCTCTATCTCTGACAGCTGACCACACTTCCTCAATCTTTGACAGGATGCCTCAGTTTAGTCACAGTTTATACCCTTGCACGAGCATATATCAAACATGACATGTTCTGGACACTTCAGAGCTTCATTCCCCTCTGTAGATGTCATGAGAACAGGAGACATCAGGGCTGAATACACCAGCAACATTCAGAAGTTTCAATTGCAAATGACAAAGTAATTGGCAGAGAAGGCCTTCTATGTGTTCATTAGTTTCCTTGCCCACTATACTGTTAGAAAATTGCCTCAGCCTCATCCAGACGGCAAAATCAGCAGAAAGATTATGTCAATGTCAGTGAATGAAAGGCAGAGATTGCCAATTATAATCTGGCTTTGTATGAATCATTCCAATGAGGCAATCATTTAGGATCCATTATTAAAATACAAAAACACTGATTTTTGGACTGATGGTTCATAAAGAAAAGGAGAACTCTACTTGCAGAAGTTAAACAAAGTTAAATCCTTGCCGTCCATACTGAGCTTTTTAGGACATCGTTGGTATTCAAGAGCAGAGGGACAGTTAAGAACTGAAGGTCTTCTCTTATTTTCACCTCCAACTCACTCATTAGGATAACAATTCCAGCGGCATCTGAAGTAGATCCTGTGAAAACACAGAGGCTATACACATTGGTGTTGCCCTGACTACTAGTTTGTTCTCTAAAGGAGAATCTGGAGTTTGAAGATGATTCCTATATCCTTTACACCTGATATGACATTCATGCACACGGACAACCAAATACTCTACCTGCTGCCCATCTATGTCATCTATTGTGAATGATGGCTACATTCCTTTTTATTTCCAGGCCTACTTCAAGACTATCTTCGAGGAAAGGTAGCCAAGAGATTAAAACAGAGTAATCCTCCATCTCAGATAGTGGAACCCCCAGTTTCTTGGTTCAGTTTAGTTTATTGTCACGTGTACCAAGGTACAGTGAAAGCTTTTGTTGCGTGCTAACCAGCCAGCAGAAAGACAATACATGATTACAATTGAGCCATTTACAGTGTAACATTTAGTGCAAGGTAACACCAGAAAAGTCTGATCACAGATAGTCTGAGGGCCACCAATGAGGTAGATAGTAGTTCAGCTCTCCTCTCTGGTTATGGTAGGATGATTCACGTGCCTGATGGGAAGAAACTGCTCCTGAATCTGGAGGTGTGCGTTTTCACACTTCTATACCTTTTGCCTGATGGGAGCGGGGAGGAGATGGAGGGGCCGGGATACAAAAGATGGAGTTCATTTAACTTGTCTGTCCTTTAGGTTCTCAAACTCAATTCTTGTCTTTCCATTTGTTCTGCCACTGCTCCCAACCATTCTGTCCATTCCCTGTCCCAAACATTTTCCTGCAAAAGTTTCTTCTTCAACTTGTTCTATTTGATCTTCCGTTTGTGCACATTGAGTTGATTGCATTAGTCGATACAGGGCGGACCACGTGAAGGTTGCAATCTTCCATCCCCCTGCAAAAGCTGAAAATTCAGTAACATTGAATATTCAGAAGTATAAATAAATATCCTGAGGGGCAACTTCACTGAGTCTTGCTCAAGGATCATGAATAAAATTGATGTGTTACATGCATTAGTAATGGTCAGACTGCGCATTTCCCCGAGTTTGGAATTGGTGATTTATTCATGGACGTTGGGCATCACAAGCCTGCGTTTGCTGTCCATTCCTGGTTGCCCCTCAATTGAGGGGGCATTCTCTCAATGTCATAGTTACTGGATTCAACATAATTATTCCAGATTTTATTACATTACATGGATTTAAATTCTGCAGGAGCCACATTGGGAGAGGATTGAGGAATCCACATAGTAATGGTCCAATCCATATTTCTGGACATTGACTGCTCCCTCCGCAACTCCCTTGTCAATTCTTCCCTTCCCTCCCGCTCTACCCCTTCCCCGGGCACTTTCCCTTGCAACTGCAAGAAATGCTACACTTGTCCCTTCACCTCCCCCCTCCACTCCTTTCAGGGACCCAAGCAGTCCTTCCAGGTCCGACAGAGGTTCACCTGCACCTCCTCCAAACTCATCTACTGCATCTGCTGCTCCAGATGCCAGATGATCTATATCGGTGAGACCAAGCGGAGGCTTGGCGATCGTTTCGCCGAACACCTCCACTCGGTCCGCATTAACCAACCCGACCTCCTGGTGGCTCAGCACTTCAACTCCCCCTCCCATTCCGTATCCGACCTCTCGGTCCTGGGCCTCCTCCACGGCCAGAGCGAGCAACACCGCAAGTTGGAGGAACAGCACCTCATATTCCGCTTGGGGAGTCTGCATCCTTTGGGCTTGAACATTGAATTTTCTCAATTCTGTTAACCCTTGCTGTCTCCTCCCCTTCCCACCTCTCCCTCAGCCCTCGGGCCCTGGCATTCCCTCTCTCTCTATCTCCCTCCCCCACCCTAGTCGCACCAGCTTCTCATTTTCACACCACAGACAGCTTACAATGGCTTGTTCCCTTTATCATCAATACTTTTTTGCATATCTTTCATTCATTGTTCTTTATCTCTCCACATCACCGCCTATATCTCTCGTTTCCCTGATCCCTGACCAGTCTGAAGAAGGGTCTCGACCCGAAACGTCGCCTATCTCCTTCGCTCCTTAGATGCTGCTGCACCCGCTGAGTTTCTCCAGCCTTTTGTGTACCTTCTGGACATTGGCCATGACTCTTGGATAATTTATGGCCACAATGCATGCTGCTTCCTGTCTGGTGACAAGCTTTTGGTAGTTTGGATGGAGTTTGCCATGCCGACCATGATGCTTGCTGTGTTCCACCCTAGAGTCAACTGTGTGTGAGGCAGATAACAGGATCAGCCATAGTATGCACTGATGAAACAGTTAGACAGGTACATGGATAGGACAGTTTTTGAGGCATATGGGCCAAACGCAGGCAGTTGGGTTAGTGTATCTAGGTCACGTTGGTTGGCGTGAGCAAATTGAGCCAAAGGGCCTGTTTCCATGCTGCATCACTATATGACTATCTAATTTTCTCTGTATTGCAGGTATTTGACAGGTAAACCCTTGACAATATCTTTCAACTCTGTCCTGTTGAAGAGACAAGGAATTGCTCACCGCTGCTCCCCAGCACAAAGAGAAGAAAGGAAGGAAGGAAGGGAGGGAAGAAGGAAGGGAGGGAGGAAGTAAGGAAGGAAGGGAGGGTGGAAGGAAGGAAGGGAGAGAGGATGCGAGGGAAGAAGGGAGGGAAGAATGGAGGGAGGGAGGGAAGGAAGGGAGGAAGAAAGGGAGGATGGGAGGGAAGAAGGGAGGGAAGAAGGGAGGGAAGGAGGGAAGGAGGGAAGGAAGGAGGGAAGGAGGGAAGGAAGGAGGAAAGAGGGAAAGAGGGAAAGAGGGAAAGGGGAAAGAGGGAAAGAGGGAAAGAGGGAAAGAGGGAAAGGGAGTGGAAGGAAGGGAGGAGGGAGGAAGGAAGGGAGGGAGGAAGGGAGGGAGGGAGGGAGGGAGGGAGGGAGGGAGGGAGGAAGGGAGGAAGGAAGGAAGGAAGGAAGGAAGGAAGGAAGGAAGGAAGGAAGGAAGGAAGGAAGGAAGGAAGGGAAGGAAGGAAGGAAGGAAGGAAGGAAGGAAGGAAGGAAGGAAGGAAGGAAGGGAGGAAGGGAGGAAGGAAGGGAGGGAAGGAAGGAAGGAAGGAAGGAAGGAAGGAAGGGAGGGAAGGAGTTAGATAGGTTTCAAGGATGATTGGACTCGCTCACCCAGAAGAAGTAAAGACAACTATAGGGACAGTGTAGCTGGCAAGGGGGTGTATTGACAATATTCCAATCCATTGCTACCAGTTTTGAACATAAATGTGATTCATGAAAGATATTGGATCAATACATTCCAGGTCTAATTTTGGTCCATGTGTCCTTCGAGAATGACTGAATTTTTAAAGCAGGGAGAATTATTTATTAATTATATTACACATGAAAACACTAGTTAAACCCTAACTTGGTTTGAAGGCTTAAACACATCAATCTAATTCCACATTCCTGTTTCCACACTCCTGTGGGTAGAGGGTATATTTCTCATATTATCTGTAAATAAATCATGCTGAATATTTTTTACATGAAGGTTTTTTGTAATTGAAATGTAACTTCTCATGAATAAGATAACTTAATAAAGCTACATTAATATGTTAATAATACTATTTATCAAACTTGGGACGTAAAAATGCATTGCATTAGAATAACTGCAATAAAAATGTTACAATGCTAAAAGTTACTTGTTTTTTGAGGTTCTGCATTATCTCCATTTCTTAATGTCCTGCACTTAATACTTATATGGTTAACAAAACTATTGATATTCAATATAACACTGCCTTATTTCTTGCAGGTATTCTAGAGAATTCAACGATCACACTTATATTTTTGCCTTTTTCACAACTTGCTTCATTATGCCTTTATTGGTTATATTTGTGTCTTATGGGAAACTCATGAGAAAATTGAGGAAGGTAATTCAAAATTAATTATTCTGTTTTGTGGTTTAATCACACACCTCAAGAAGGTTACAATTATAAATTGTCTATTTTATTAATAAGAACCTAAATTTAATCTTATGATTCAAAATGGGCTAGAGCATGCTGCTTAAGGCCAGTAATTACATATAGAATGCACAGCATTTCTCAGCATAAGTGCCAGTAGGTTTGAGACTCCCTGACAGACCTGCTGCAATTCCCCAGCATTTACTGTACGTTGAGTTGGCTCCCTCTTTTTCCATCCAACCCCACCCAAGGCACACCAGCTTCTCGTTTTCACCTCGCAAACAGCTACCAATGGCCTGTTTCCTTTATCTTCATTACTTTTTTGCATATCTTTCATTCAGTTGTTCTATATCTCTCTACTTCACCATCTAAACCCCTCATTTCCCTTTCCCCTGACACTAATCTGAAGAATGCCTTCTCCATGGATTGTCACCTTGTCGTGGTGAAGAAGCTTGTGTGGACCTGAGATCCTGAGAGTGATGCTGTCTGGAGCTATGCTCCTGGTAGGGCCACCCATGGCAGCAAGGTCGAGGGGGATGTCTCTGACAAAGAGCAATCCAACCAAGACCTCAACTGTGGAACAGGTGGAGGATGATGGCTGACCTCAGTGGAGCGTCACAACGGCTGGGAAGGCGGATGAAGGCTGCAGCAGAAAAGGGTCTCCGGTCGCCTTGGACTCCATTCCACTTGACCCAGATCTGTCAAGGACCGTGGGGCAGCTGTCTATACACCAGTCTCCCCACATTAAACGGTCAAGACCAGTCGTCCTCCATATAGGGAATAGCACCCTGGAGACACCCATGGTCAGCCATGACCGAAAGGGGGGCCTAAGAGTCTGAAGAAGGGTCTCGACCCGAAACATCACCCATTCCTTCTCTCAAGAGAAGCTGCCTGTCCCGTTGAGTTATTCCTGCATTTTGTGTCTATCTTCAGATTAAACCAGCAACTGCAGTTCTTTTCTACACATCATCACCTGCACTAGATTAGGACTGCTGTAGGATCCAGAGGCCGAAGAGTAATGTGATCCAAGTTTAAGTAACTGGATAAGCATCGTGAGATTTCAGATGCTCTTCCAGAGATGAATTTAAATTGCATTAGGGCATCAGGGGAATTTAAATTCAAGCTAAGAAGTAAATCTGGAAGTAAGAAGTTGGCTTTGATAAAAGGCTCGTTCATTAATATCATCTGAGAGAGAAATTCATGATACTCCCTTGTATGGTTTACACATAACTCCATACCCACCTTCCCTAAATATATCCTCAGTTTGGGGATACTAAGTATGGCAATCAGCAAAACCTACATCATATGAATAAAGTAAAATACATTAAATTGAATTGAGGTCTTGTAGCTTTGAGGAAGAAAGTAAAGAATAAGATGAGTTGCATTTATAAAATATTTTGGTTTGCTGCACTGGTATTAATTATTTAAACAAGTCCTTAAGTGTTTTTTTTTAATGATTGAAATCAATATTTTGATATTGTTTTTAAAAATACTTTTGAACCAACAAACTTTTTTCGGAGGCAAATATGGGGGTGAGATTTTGCAGTTGTTAAAGGTTTTCTCATTTGTTTCCTGACTGGATTCAGTCATCAAACTGGATCACATTACACAGGGCCTCACATTTGATGGCTCCTCACAAGCCTCACAAAATAGGGTATGGGCTCAACCAGCAAGATCATCCTTACTGTTCTGCACTGGGCAAGGTCTGAGATATTACTTTCCCAGCTCTCACCATTCCATTTGGTTTAGAATATTATTATAATGACCAATGACCCTTGAAATGCTTGATTTAACTGGCTGTGAAACACAGAGTATGATTTAAAACGTTTTCTGAATATCATGCTCCAATTGCACTATTGAATACTGACTGTAACTTAGAATTGAAGTGCGAAATCAAAATGCTGACAACATGACACAGTGAGATGAATGCCATGGATATTTTCATTCTGTACTGTAGAATTTAAATCAATATTCAGAATTGCTCAAATTTAAATGGAAAAGGGAAAAATATGAAATCTGCAATCAAAATAGTAGCAACCATTTTCAGAATTGTCCGGTGTACAAATTTATATGGTTTGAAAAATAGGAGAAATTATTAATATCAGGATGAAAAAGTTGACTTTAGGTTTTCTTGCTGTAGGTATCAAGTACACAAGGGAGACTGGGAGCTGCAAGGAAACCAGAAAAGCAGGTGACCAAGATGGTCATTGTTATGATACTGGCGTTTCTATTCTGCTGGAGCCCCTACGCAGCCTTCTCCATAACCGTGATTACTTGCCCAGCCATCGAGTTGGATCCTCGGATGGCAGCAGTACCAGCTTTCTTCTCAAAAACTGCTACAGTTTATAATCCAGTCATTTATGTGTTTATGAACAGACAGGTATGTTGCTATTTTTCTTTAACACATTGCTGGAGTAACTCAGCAGGTCAAGCAGCATCTCTGGGGGACATGGACAGGTAATGTTTTGGGTCAGGTGACATCTGAAATGTCACCTGACAACATCCTCCAGTGATGCTGCTTTACAGATGTAATTACTCCAGCACTATGTATTTTTGTAAACTAGCATCTGCAGTTCTTGTTTCCCTCTGTAATTATTGCACGCAGTCTTAAGGGCCTGTCCCACTTTCACGACCTAATTCACAACCTTTTTTACTCGTGGACATTTTTCATCATGCTAGAAAAAACGCCACGAGTACCTACGACTAGCATCACGACCTGCTACGAGCTACCTACGACCTCTTACGTCCTCCTTGTGACGACCATGCTGCGAATATGAGTCAAGAGCAAACTCGGCAAAGGTTGTGAATTATGGTGTGAAAGTGGGACAGACCCATTACAATGAAACAAGTTTCATCTTGCTAATACGTATGCAAGCTGGGCTTGTACACTCTGGAGTTTAGAAGGATGAGAGGGGATCACATTGAAACATATAAGACTGTTAAGGGTTTGGACACGCTAGATGCTGGAAACATGTTCCCGATGTTGGGGGAGTCCAGAACCAGGAGCCACAGTTTAAGAATAAAGAGTAAGCCATTTAGAACGGAGACGAGGAAACACTTTTTCTCACAGAGAGTGGTGAGTCTGTGGAATTCTCTGCCTCAGAGGGCGGTGGAGGCAGGTTCTCTGGATGCTTCCAAGAGAGAGCTAGATCGGGCTCTTAAAAATAGCGTCAGGGGATATGGGGAGAAGGCAGGAACGGGGTACTGATTGGGGATGATCAGCCATGATCATATTAAATGGCGGTGCTGGCTCGAATGGCCGAATGGCCTACTCCTGCACGTATTGTCTATTGTCTATTGTCTATTAACAATGACAACATTCAAATTTCCTGCTTAACGACAATCAAACTTGATTATACTCAGCTGCAATGATTTCACCACTTGCTATGTGACATTTAAACATACTTTACACATTTGTTGAAAGATCAGATCAATTGTTGAAACAATATTCAACTGTGATGAAAAGACGTGGACAGCTATAATGTCATTCATTGCTTAAATCAATACCAAGCCACAAGAATTATACAAATTAAAAGTGTGGTGGGTACAAACACAGCGATGTGTACTAAAATGCTGTTTTTCATTTTTGATGCTAGATAGGAGAATATTGATACCGGTGACATTTGACAATCTCTACACTTTTTGTGTGTCAGATTAATTTTATGTTTAGTATTGCATGAAATAAAATCAGATAGGATTGTGCAATTCCACACTAACTCCAAAAAATTGTTTTGAAGATGATGGTTCCGGAACTTATTCAAAACATAATCCTGATAGATCTTGAAAGAGTGGATATGGAAAAGGTTTCTTCTGTGGGAGAACTTAGAACAAAGGGCAACATTATGAAAATAACAGGTTATCTTCCTCAAAGGGTAATGTAAAATCTACAATAGCAGATCCTACCTTGTCAAGTTAAACTTCCTTTCTGCCAGAAATACATCACATATGTAAGAGAAAACAAGCATTAGATCTTGAAGCAATTGAATTTATCACCTTTCAGATAGCAAATCTTGCGTGATGCCAGATGACATGAAAAGATCCCAGTAGGGCAAAGACGTCACAGTACTTCAGATAGATTGCTCAATATAATACTATCTCCATGAAGCATTAGCTACACCCAACAAAATCTTTAGTCAAAATGTTTAACGTTTCAATGAATCATACGTAAATGTGAAACTGCTAGCAAAGTGATGGAGGATTTTAGGAAATTATTATTTATACATGTTCTCCCTGAAACTTCTCAATTCATTCCAATGTTATGTTCATACTATGTTACACTTTATAATGGAAGACAAAAGTTAGTCCTGCCTTTAAAAGAGAAAAACAAAGAACCCATCAAAGCATGATTTAGTTAATGGGCACTTTCAATTTAATTTGAATTTCCTGGTTATTTTAGGCTCTATTTATCAATTTCAGCTAAAAATCCTTGGACTGAGAAACATTTATTTTCTAAATATTAGAACAATGCTTTTAGAAAGAAGAAAACCGCAGAACAAAAGTTAACATTTGTTATTCTTCTTATCGAGTCCACACACAAGATTAGAAGTTGTTCAGCTAGAGCTGAACACACTTCTTGGCATCTGCATACAATGTTGTCTGTCTAGTCGCTTCTTGTGCGTGGTGGTGGAAAGATTGGTGGAAACAGGGCCGCGACGTGAACGCTCTTTCCTTGACCCCAATGTTTGTTATTAATGAAAGATATCCATTTGTCTTCGGGAAACACGCATCAACATTTATTAAAGTGTCAAATTTAACTCATTCTCCCTCCCCAGATACAATACCTATTGTTTTCTATTTGGAACCATCGCATGCTTGCAGTATAACAGTAGAGTACAGTTATTTTATTAAAGATAGAAATCCAGATTAATATAATCTTTACAAATGCTTTTCTTGTGCTATTTGGTTTCCAAATCTGTTTTTTTTTGTTGTGTTTATACAGTTCAGAAAATGTGTCCTGCAAATGTTGAGCCTCAATGAACTTGACACTAATCCAACAGCAGACCATCCAATGCAAGGAGGCAGCAATGATGAGGGAGAAATGTCCACTATTGCAAGAATGAAGACTTCCTATTCTAATACAACAAAACATGAAGAGGGTAGCAAACGTAATACGTTTGCTCAACTGCCAATACCCGAGGATGAAGTTTGCCCAATGTAAATACAAGGCACCTGTGACACTCTATATTACATTATTGAAATCTATCATATGTAAATTGGATACAAATTGGATGCAAGCTTTCAATGTCTACTTCTATTGCATAGGAAGAAAACACTGATTATGGCAATAAAAAGCTTTGAATAATGGTCAAAGTTTAGATTTGTCAACAGCTGTAGAACAGAGGTTTCTATCGCATCTACTGCTTAATTTCTTAATCATAAATTTCATGTAAAAATGTAATTTGTGACAAATGGAACTATGCAGTTGAAGCAATTCTTTTGTCTATTATACACACTCTTAATAGTAGCGATGGCAGCTTGCAAAAGTTCTCAATTATCTCAAGAATTTTAAGATGATAGAATAGGTGTGTGATTAATAAGATCACATATTCTAAACCAAAAGAAGCAACTCACCAGCTGCTTAAATTAGTACATTATTTTATGAATTGGCCATAAGATAAAAGACTACTTCCTAACTTCAGCTCAAAACATTCTGGATCAATGTGACGTTATGTCATAGATACATGGTACTAAATTGTGCAGCATGAAATTTGAATAACTAACAAACATTACTTGGGTATCAACATAGTGTCTGTAGTATGGATTCAAATATGGTGTGAGTCACCCCCAAATCATTTATTTCTGCGGCATTAGCTCCTGCATTGACATAGACAGTGGATCACAATGGTAGTCAGTCTGATTTGATGCCAATGTTGCCATTTTGGAGCTCAACACAAGTCAATTCTTCCTCATAAGCAAACATTCACCAGGAAAAAGAACATCCAATTTGTACCTTTCCTCAATATCTCGCACTCTTTACAGTTGCAGGAGGAAGGTGAAGGAGAAAACGTCTTGACGGCACCTTTCTGTCCAGGCCATCTGAGAATAATTTACGGAGTTATGGCTAAGGTGAATACAACCAACAGTCCTATACCTTGTATTCTCTTTATTGCTGCACAATACAGCACCCACTGGCCATGTATAAAATGATGTATGTATCTCAGTATAGCAGCTGGTAGAGCTGCTGCCTTACAGTGCTGGGAGAAGTGGGTTTGATCCTGGACCTTGGGTGCTGACTGTTGGAGTTTGCACATTTGCACTGCAACCAAGTGGGTTTCCTACGTCTGTTCCTCCTTCCTCCCACATCCCAAAGACACGTGGCTTTGTACGTTAATTGGCCCTTGATAATTGCCCTTTGCGTGTAGGGAGTGGATGTGAAAGTTGGATAACATAGAATAGTTTTTCTTCTTGCGTATGGCGTGCACAGCCCAAAGTTGTAGGTCAACTTGTTCTATTTGATCTATTTTGTTTGTGCACCGTCGGGTTAATTGCATTAGTCGAAACAGGGTCGTCATCTCCCACCCACATAGAATAGTGAAAACGGATGACTGATGGTCAGTGTGGAATCAGTGGGCTGAAGGGCCTGTTCCCATGTTGTACCTAATTAATTACTCAATCAATCAATTAACCAGATAGTGCTAGAGAATAATGTGATGTGTTGGTTCATATAGAAACAAAGTTGCTGTAATTGTTACATGCATGAATGCCATATGATGTTGAATTGATCTTAGGTAAGGAAACAGCAGCATGCTTGGGATGTATCAGTTCATGGCAACAAGTAGCAAGATGTTTTTTTCTGTGCTTAAAACTGGTCAAGTTGTAAATTAAAGGTGGGCCAAAGCTATCATTAGCTCCATTTTAAGGGAGTTACTGCCTTCTTTTCCCATTTACCATTTTTGTGTGTAATATTATACGTGTTTATATCCATAGGGTCCATTGTATCCCATTGGTCTCTTAATACTTCAGCCACAAATGACCCAACCACAAATACCATATAAATTAACTTAATGGGTCTCTTTTAAAGCATTAATGGGTAAAAAACCCTTCATATGTCTTGATCAGCTCTGTATTGTTTGTACTCAAGATTTCATTTTTCTCAACGCACATGTTAAATAAAATTGAACTATTTTGCTGCAGCAATATCTTGTTTACTTACATTTTGTTCACACACCATATCATTGTAGAAGAATTTGGGGTCATTGAGCTCAGCAATCTTTTGAAAAGCTATCACACCCTTAACTTGTTTTTAAGTTAAAAACAGTTGTTATTTGTTTTTATACTATTTCATTGCATGAATTTATCTCCTGCAAATTCATGGATGGCCGTAAAAATGGCACCAGGTAAAATTGTGGTACATGAAGGAAAATAAAAAGAGGTGCTTATACTGTAAAAACACCCGTTTGCAAAGTAGAGTAAAATAGGTTCTAGATGTGATAAAGAGGATAGCTTTTGAGGATACCATCATCGCCACCAAGTTTAATGCTACTGTTACCATGGTCTGGCATTAGACGAGCAATAATGTTTCTAGGCCCTGTATGTTAATTTATATATAGGGTGCAGATATTGTTGGTAAGGATAGCATTTATTGCCCACTTTCTAAAAGCCCTTGGCAAAGATAATGGTCCCACCGTGCATTGGGTTGCTGAGTTCTAGTATTTAAACCCAGCCATATTGAAGGGAGCAATGATAGTGTGATTTGAAGGGAATTTCGGGTGATAATGTTTTCCATGTGTGATTGCCTTTCTCAATGTTCGCGATCACAAGCTTAGGAGATACTGTAGAAGTTGTCTCGCGATGTGTGACTGCAGTGTATTTCTTAATTAGCAATGCAAGGCAGTCAAGGTTTGGTGTTTGAATGAACGATGCTATCTGTATGGAGTTTGTACATTCTGCTCATTACGGGCTCATCGGTTTCCCCCATACTGCAAAGACATTAATTGGCTTGGTGAATGGTAACTTGTCTCTTGTGTTAGCAGGTTAGTGTTACTTGCGGGATTTCTGGTCGGTGCTGACTCAAGGGGTTGAAGGGCTGTTTCGGTGCTGTATCTCTAAACTAAACTAAAAGGAAGAGGAATATAGGGAGTGCTGAGAAAGGTGGCTTATCAAGTGGACTGATTTTTCTTAATGGATGGTTTCTGAGAATTTTTCATTCAGAGAAGAAAAATGTATGCTGCCACATTCTTGTTGTTCATCACAGACCTTGGGAGTTAGGGATTAAGTGATTTACTGCAGGATAACCAGGACATCGTATTTGTATTTGCATTTTCAGTATATCTGTAGTCATTGCATTTATGTGGTTCATTCCGTGATTGAAGTTTCTGGTCACAATACTAATGGTGAGAGACATAGTGGTGGAGAAGCTGTATGATGTGGAAGTCAATGGATGTGGATATATGTTTATCATGGTGGAAATGGTCATCGCCTCACATTTTTTTCTGGTGAACTTGTCATTTGGCCTTTATCAGTCTATGCCTGAATGCTAACGAGATATTGTTGAATCCAGGCTTAATTCATTTTCTGAGAGTTGCAAAAAACAAACTGAATATTTTGCAATCAGCTGTGGAGCGTTCCCACGTCTGAGGGGCTTACTTTGGAGGGAATGCCAATGATGAGGTTTGCAGAAGGTGGATATGTGAAATAAAAACCAGACTCCATCTTGAGCCACTGGAGAATTTTCCCTTCAATTTTCATTGTGACCACTTTTCATTGACCACTGAAGAAGGGTACCATCCCAGAATATCACCTATTCTTTTTCTCCAGAGGTGCTGCCTGAAAAAACTGACTCAATTATTCCATCATTTTGTTTCTATCTTTGGTATAAAGCAGGATCTGCAGTCCTTCCTACACAATTCCATGTTTCATGTTCATTAGTTCATACGTTATAGGAGCAGAATTAGGCCATTCGGCCGTCTTTACTCCGCTAATCAAACCATGGCTGATCTATCTTTCCTCTTAACCCCCCTTCTCCTGTCTTCTCCCCATAACCCCTGACATCCGTATTAATCAAGAATCTATTGAGCTCTACCATAAAAAATATCCAATGTCTTGGCAATACTCCTCTACGCTTCTGTAGCAATGAATTCCGCGATTCACACCCTCTGACTAAAGAAAGTTTCCTCAGCTACTTAAACCGAGTTTTTATTTTCTCTTCAATGTTTCGAGCAGTTTTCCTCACCATCTTGAATTCAGCTTATTCCCATGTTCTGATCAAGTCTAGTTATGAAATTTGGCATGAGGAGTCCAGATAAGTCAAATTGTCATGGTGTGAATAGATCAATTGGTAACTAAAAAATAACAATTGCTTGAGGAGTATATCGATAGTAGCTCTGGAGCATTTCAGTTCTACTACCATGTTGCTGGCCTCATAGCCATTGCTATATCCAGTTGCCTTCAGCTGTTTTTGATATAATGCCCAGTCCCTTTTCTCCCCTTTCCAACAGCAAAGAGTATAAAAGTGAGATAACACACACCTCCAGATTCTGGGGACAGTTTATTCCCAGTGTTATCAGGGCACTGAATCATCCTACCAAGCAACCAGAGTGCAGTTTCTGAACTACTATCTAATCATTACCAGTTTGCAGTTTGATCATTATTGTCTGAGGAGTTACGATGAGGGATACGCGAAAGACCCCGCCTGCACCATGCGCGACAATCATCAACGGCAGTGGTGTGAAATCACAGATACCAGAATGATGATATAGTAAGATAGAGAGAACTTTCATACCAGTTGATCTTTATAATAGAGCTTTTTGGGAGCGGAGGGCATAATCCTCATCGTAACCTATAAAATAAAGATCAACCTTCAACTGGTAAGTTCCATTTAATCTTGACTATTTTATTCGGAGTCACGTGAGTGACTACGTGAAAGATTTCAAAGCTCTGTGAATTCATGCAAGGAAAACGAGTCCATGTTACCCCCTGCATGCTAGGAAAAGAGGATGAAACGTAATTCAGTTATTGAACTGTTGCTGAAAAAAAAAGAAAGGTTTTTATTATCCTAAACGTATGCCCCACATTGGGTAATTTATTTTACAGAACTCAAAAATATTCCTGTAAACGTGTAGGGACGGCCGCGGTTTATTATTAAAGCGTTGACAAGTTTGTTCATGGCTCAAACCCGCTGTGGCAAGGATGTGGTCCAAAGGGAACTTCATTCATCCTAGCCGCCGATGTAGATGCGCCCTGTGGAGTGAGATTTGAAGCTTAGTATCACCCCGCTGCATCTAATACCACCCTTAATCTGGATATGTTTGCACTGTGCCCTTATTGTGAGGGCGTGTATGGTTTATGAGTAAAGCTCTCTCCGTGCCTCTAGAGTCTTGGTGCTTTATATATTGCAAATCTGTTTCACAATGCAGAGCCGATATCTGCGGTATAGGCCAGAAACTTCAATTTTGGCCAGAGGAACCGGGTCGGTCCTCGTGTTTTGAGTAACCCCTGTATTAGATAAGTTATCTTGTCACTTGTGACTACATGGCGTCCTATTTAGCTTGTGTAAGGGAAGGGCCCGTTGTGCTGTTACAAGTTGCCCTTTATTCATTACCCATCTTGTATGTTAGGTTTGACCAGCGTGAGCCCCGATATGGGTGTTCCATCCTGTAAACCTAGTAATTAACTATGCCTATGGTCCATGTATGGGGGTATCTGGGCCCTGGGGGGATGGAGTTAAATATTACCCCTCTTTAGTATGATATTAGCGGGTGTGATCTATAGCCAGGTGATCACTCCCTCTGCCGATAAATAGAGAAGGACACTTCATGCACAATTAATGGCCACTGTAACTCAATCCTTCATCGAATGAAGGGTGGCCAGAAAACTCCAGCACTTTAGTAATGGTGGCTCAGTCATATGTATGATTCGTCCTGGTGCAGAACTCTTCCCATTTCCTAAATATGACAGGTACTGTTTCCTCGTGGACTCCCTGCACGGCCGCTGAGATGGCATTGTTTGTCCTATTGGAGCGTCCGTTATCCAGGAATGGCAGTTCAGAATCTGCAAATCAACAAGTTCATGCGGTCAGGGCCCGGGAATGCCTTTCCCCTGTACGGGGAATAACCACACAAACTCAGCCGTTTATTGATCCCGATGCAGGGTTCTTGAGGGCATCTTTTGTACTGTGGGACCCATGGTTGGGTAGGCCAATCGGGAACAACCAAAATACCCGTTGCGGAGGGTCTGTTTAATTTTTTGTTAAGACCGGGGAATGTGAGGCACAAGGGGAGAAATACATAGCTAAACAAATCCCCAATGCAGCGAGAAAGCGACCATCCGCTGTGCCCTGAGTCTGGTTCCAAGCAACATATGTTGGGAGTTGGATGATTAAGTCTGGATGCAAAAGGTCGATATCTGGTGTCATACCGTTCTATAATATCTGTAAACACTTTCCGATCCAACATCATTCAATGTTGTCGTAGAAATTACGTGATCTGGTGCCTGCCACGGTATTTAGTTACCTGGAAGGTTAAGTGGCGAGATCCAAATCTCTTTCCAGACACCAGTGCAGATTATTATAGCCCAATTCCTCACGATTGATATCGACTCTTATTCCTCCCCTATGATTAATATAGGCCACACTGTGGTATTATCAATTGTAAACCGACATGCACCTTGTGCATAATCTGATCAGAAGGCCCTTCAGTCCACTGAACTGCTCCCAGATTTCTAAATAATTAATCCCTACTGCTTTTAACAGGGTTAATTTTGTGCACTCAACTGACACCACAAGTTGTTGTGTATTTAGTTGCTCCCCAACCTTTAGCACTTGCAATGTTGTATGTACGAGGGGTTCATGATAGTGATGGGTTTAGACCAATGTGAGCATTTTCTATCACCATTTTAATTTGATTTTTGCTTTGTCCTGGTAGTTTCATAGGCCTAATCGAACCAGGGCCTGCATGATTTTTGCGAGCTGAAATTTTTGTCTTTGCAGTTTCGGTAATGAGAGGTCCAAAATGTGCTGCTGGGAACGCAGCATCATTTCCAATCACTCTGCTCTTGCGAATAGATGGTTCCCTGATGCCAGTGGCCTTTGGCTGTCCATCAGTCTGTTACTTTGTGTAGTGGAAGGAGATAGAATTTGAACAGAGTCACTATGAAGCCCACTAATCCAAAGTAGTGGAGGGTTCCAAATTTTGATTTATCTGGATGTTGATAAATCCCAGCTTTTGCAAATATGTTTTGTGGCTGCTAAGCCAAGATGTCGCCATTTCCAAATTCTCACCTACAATGATGAATATCATCAGTACGCCATGACGATATGTTATTTTCCCTTAAGTAAGCTACAAGCTGGTTTTAATAATGTAGTAAACAGCCTGGGTGCTGATGACAACCCATTGGGTAATGCCTTATACTTGCATTAGCTGTCCATCCAGCCAAATTTCCGGTATTTACGATGATCCTTGTGTTTTGGTACTGAATAGTACGCATCTTTAAAATTGATGCAAGCATGTAGTACTATCAGAAATCAGCTGTGTGGCTGTGACAACGTGTCCATTTTGAAAAATGGCATACTGATGGAAGTATTTAGTTCGGTTCTAATCTCTAATGAGCGGCGAAGCCCTTTACCCTTTTTTGTAAATATAATAGATACGCGAAAACTCTTCAGCTTCTCTGATTGTATTCTCAATTACCCCTTTATTGTTTATCCTCACGTTTCAGCATGGCCTGTTGTTCTCTCTTTTTGTGAAAGTATGAATTCCGGCTAGGCGTTATGCCGAACTGGGATGGGGAGTTCGTCACAAAATCAAGTTTGTAACCCTGAAAACTTCCGAGTATGAAAGTATCAGATGTAAAATAGCTCCACACGGTGAATGAAACAAGTGCAACCTCCACCATAATTTTTGATGGAACCTAAACATGCAATGTTTTTGAGGCAACCAGGGCCACCTACCTCCATGGTGTTGTGTGGTTGTCACTGCCCTTGTTTCTTCTGTTTGTGTTGTTCGTTGTGGGGTTGGCACATTTTCCAAGCAGGCCGGGCTGGGCATGGCCTAAAAAAGACCGCTGTGGAGATGAGGACGGCCTTCGAGCTTTCACCACCAGGGTTTTTAATTGTACCGATGACTGGTGGTTATGTTCAGGGGTGCTGCCGCTGTTGATAGTGGCGGTTTAGAGGTGTTTGGCACCTTGAATAGGCTATAGCCTTGGCCTCTACATCTAGTTCTTTCCACCTGGCTTTCGGAAAGGTTGTTCCAAACGCAAATTTGCGGTGAATACTACTGGGTTGCTAATCCCGCAAAACTTGGGGTGTAAGTGCTGGTTTAATTGATGCTCTTCCTATATTGTTAATCTCAACCTCAGTATTACTAGTAATGGCTAAAGCATCTTGTAGCTCTTCTGGCAAATCCCACCCCATCAGCTGTCCTGGTCACTGCTGTGATCCCTGCAGCCAGCAGTTTAGGGATCCTCTGGAGCTTACTCCTGCTTCTTATAGATGGGTCATGTTGGCCAGAAGGGGTTGTTGGCCTGAGGTACATTGCGAGAATGCAATTCTCTGGAGCAAGGTATTTTTCGCCATAGAGTTTATGGCTTGCTCCTGCGAGCCTGTTTGTAGCCTTGTACTTTCTGCTGGCTGCAGTAAGGATGTATAGGCAGTCCTTTCTGTGTGGGCATAGCATGTTTATTTGCCATGCCCGAGAGTTCTTCTGGCACCCCTAATACAGAGGACTGTTTCAGCATTGCCCTTCTTCAGGGTCAGGCCCAGCTCTGACCCCTAATGCTCCTGCGAAGAGGGTTGCGACATTTGGCAGTCTTGCAAGGAGCTGCCGTGGGTCTGCGAGGAGAACACGTGACTTGCCCTGCATAAAGCAGGTTCACGCTGGAGCAACTGTCCACAATCCGCTCCATGCGGGGGAAAGACGCCCACCGTCGCTACCGTTGACGGGGTGTCTTCAGGGTCCTGGAACCAGCGAGGCAACGGCCCTGTCCGACCTTCAGGTTGGCTTTGCCGCCGGGCCGCGGCGTACCTCGGACTGGTAGCGGCAGGATGTCGGGAGGAATGCAGGTAGCACCTGCAGCATATGGCGAAAGAAGAAGAAACGCACCGCTGCTGGCCTGCTTTTCATAGCAGCGGTTTGTGCCGCTCTTCCTAGACTGCGGACTCCATGGCGTTCTGAAAACAAAAAACACGAGCGTCGCACGTCACCGAATGGTAAGACTTACCTCAATAAGTTTATAAACTTACGCTGGAGGGAGGGCGCTCTCCGACTGTCGCTCCGCAATGCGTTCAGACGATATGTCGCGCATGCGTGCGGTCCGGGGTCTTGCGTTGTCACTCACGTGACTCCGAGTAAAACAGCAATTTGATACAACGTAAAACCTACCTTATTGTGGATATGAAGCAGACCAAAAGTGCTGGAGAAACTCAGCGGGTGGGGCAGCATCTATGGAGCAAAAGGAAATAGGCAGCGTTCGGGCGAAAAACCCTCCATCAGAATGATGCAGGTGTGGGGGGTGGGGAATGAGAAAGGAAGAGGAGGTAGCCGAGGGCTGAGGGAGAGATGAGAAGGGGAGGAGACAGTGAGGGCTACCGGAAATCGGGGTCAATGTTCAAGCGCTGGTGGTGTAACTCCCAATTGGAAATATGGAGGTATGCTCCTCCACTTTCCCGGTGGTGCTCACTCTGGCATGGCGGAGGCCCCCCCAAAAGCCAGAAAGTGGGATTCGGATGGAGGGGGTGTTGAAGTGCTGAGTCACGGGAGGATCAGGTTGGTTATTGCGGACCGAGCGGAAGTGTTCGGCAAAAGAATCGACAACCTACGCTTGGTCTCACCGATGTAGAGCAGATGACATCTAGCGCAGCGGATTGCAATCGATGAGGTTGGAGGATGATGAGTGATCTTCTAGTCGCACCTGGAACGATTGCTTGGGTCTTGAATGGAGTCGTGGGGGGGTGGGGGGGAGGGTAAAGCAAAAGTGTAGCTTTCCTGCCAGTTGCAAGGAACAGTGCCGGGGGAGGGGGGGTTGGTGAGGGTGGGAGGGAGAATTGACCATTGACCAGGGAGTTATGGAGGGAGCGTCCTTTGCGGAAAAGCAGACAGAGGGGGAGATGGGAGATGTGGCGATAGTTAGTGGTGGGGTCACGATGGACGTGGCGTAAAATGACGAAGAACTATTTGTGGTATGCGAAGGCTGTGGGGTGGAAGGTGAGGACTAGGGGACTCTGCCCATTTTCCAAGTAGGGGGGGGGGTGGGAGAGAGAGCAGTGGTTGCGGTGTGGGTATGAAGACACCCTGGTGAGAGCCCATCATAGTAGAGGAGGGGACCACCGTTCCCTGAAGATGAGGACTTTCCGGAATGCCCTGAGTGGGAACACTCATTCCTGGGAGCAGATGCCGCATAGATGGAGGAATTGGGAGTAGGGGATGGAGTCCTAACAGGAAGCAGGGTGGGAGAAGAGTGAATAGGTATCCAATGGAGGTCAGTGGGTTTATAGTGGATGTCAGTCAGAGGTCTAATCACCTGCGATGGAGATTAGTGAGGTCAAGAAATTGTAGGGAAGTATCAGAAATGGCCATGTCCAAGTGCCGGATGGAAGTTAGTGTGTGAAGTTGGTGAGTCAGTGATTTGTGTGTGGGTGCAGGAGGTAGTACCAATGCCAAATTGTCGATTAGCCAGAGGTAAAGGTCGGGGATGGGCCCTAACTCCTCTCTCCATACATCCCTCCCCGAGACTTTCACTTGTACCGCAGGAGATGCAACACTTGTCGCTTTACCTTCCCCTGGATCATTCAAGGACCCAAGCGTTGTTCCAGGTGTGACAGAGGGTTCACCTGCACCTCTCCAACTCATCTATTGCATCCGCTGCTCTAGGATGTCAGCGGATTACATCGGTGAGACCAAGCGTTAGTTGGCGATCATTTCGCCTAACACCTCTGCATTAATGAACCTGATCTCCTGTGGCTCAGCACCTTACCTCCCTCCCATTCTGAATCGGACTTTCTGTCCTGGGCATCTCATGGCCAGAGTGAGGACCACCGGAAATTGGAGAGCAGCACCCTGTATTCCGTTGGGTAGTCTGCACTCCAGTGGCTTGAACATTGACGTCTCCAATTTGGGTAGCCCGTGTTGTCTCCTCCTTCCCAGCTCACCCTCAGCCCTCTGGCTCCTCTCCATATCTTCTTTCCTACACCCCCACCCCCCCACCTACTCAGTTGAAGAAAGGTTTCAGCCCGAACGTTGCTGTTTCTTCGCTCCTAGATTGTGCCGCACGCTGCGTTTCTCCAGCACTTTTGTCTACCTGTGGATTTTCCCGCATCTGCAGTTCCTTCTGAACAACTTATTTTGGATATGAAAATTTAGTCTAAGGGTGAGGACAATTGGTATGTGCTTGAAGTTATACTCAAGTGAAGACACTAGTGCACTAATGGATTATGAGGCAATCCAAAATAGGAATAGATATGTTGGTCTCCTTCCCCATCCCACCTCGTTTCCTCTCTCCAATTAGTGTCCAATCTATTCACCATAGTGGAAAAGAGGCTTCATTATTTCATACAAAATGTTGCCAGGTGTGGCTGCAAATTAAATTGTTTGAAAGTCAAATGTTCTATATTGTTATAAAAGCAGAATCCTGGAAAACTCAGCAGTATGTCTTGAATGAGAAAACAGAGTCAATCTTGAGGTCAAAGACAGCTTATCCATTTGAATAAATCGCATTTTCTCTTTTTACTTTTATGGTAATACAGTAGGTTGTGTGAATAAGTTGTGAGTTATGAATTGGAAATAGCTAAGTGGAAGGAAGAAAAATGTTTGCATCGGTGACCAATTACTATGGAGGTACAAGTGCTGGACACGATTTGAGCAATGATGTTGGAATAGTGGATTTGAGGATTCCAACTTGGTTTGTGTCTGAGATTATTTCAGGCTTCATGAATCTTATATAGGCTGCCTAAGGTTATTCTCGCAAAAGAAGGCAAAAATAACCAAAAAAGATGTGAGAGAGAATGAGCACGTGAGAGAGAGCATAAATGTAGGATACAGCGGAACAAAAACGAAGACTTAAGATATGTCTGAAGAAGGGTTTCGACCCGAAGCGTCGCCCATTCATTCTCTCTAGCAGTATGTTGCTGTTGTCCCCCTCTGAGTTATCCGAGCTTTTTGTGTGAAGGATATGACTAAAAGGGATCACTCTACCGGAGTTAGCATATATAAGAAATGGGGATCTTTCTTCCCTCATAAGTAAATATTAATGTTGTGTCCCAATTGATGAGGATTGTTAGTTGGTGAGTGATAGGGGATGTGTGTGTGAATTAAAACTAGTAGGGTTATTTAGACACCAAAATGCTGGAGTAAACAGGGGCAGGCGCATCTCAGGATGACTATTTTACTTATTCAGAAACTCTCAGTTGAACATTAAGCTTCCTCTCTCGGACTGACAGCTATGCAGTGCTCCTGTCATGGCACTGACCTCCAAGCTAATTGCACATCCCCCCACATCTCATGACTCTGAGCACGAGGAGATCCTGGCTCCTGCTGTTTCAATATCATCTTATTTCTACACGAAAGCCATGGGTTCTGCATCTAAAACCATAGACCCTGTGCACTTTCATTGCCAGTATCTATCGTTAGGGCCCCTGGTCATGATGTACAATACCTGACTGCATCTATTCCAAATGCACATCTTTCTAACAAAGTGCTAATTTACTTTAACTGTTAAGCGTGAATTTTAACTGGATACAGACTTCAAGATTCACAGCTGTGGCTAAACACAGTGCGTGCTAGATGTTGTTGTCATGGGATAAGACAGGACAGAGGAAGTTAGCTTGCTGCTTTAATTACACCTATCGGGTGTGGTTACAATCCTTACAGCATTACAATCATAAAGGGACATTATGAAACATATAATACCATTTAAAAAAGTTGTGTTATTGCCTTGTGGTGTATATGGAATTAAGTGAATTCCATGATCTTAAACTATCTGTGATACAATGGATATTGAAATAAACCAGCATTAATATATTTTGCGTGAAGACTTGACAATATTGTTGGTAATTGCGTAATAGGTCGTTTTTTAATTAGGGTATGAAACAAAATGTTGACTAAGAAGGTATAATTTAATGAGAATGATTAAAATAACATACATAGTCTAGGTATAAACGATTAATAACGAAGATATAAATATAAACATACCTATTGAAAATTCATAAATTGCTAAAAATTCCATATACCCAACAATAAAATAAAATATAATAAAACCCTAAATTCCATACTTCTAAATTTAATTTATATTAATTTTATTTATTAAATATTTTTTTTTTAAACTTAACTTTAATAAATATAAAAAAACTCCATTAAAATATATATAT
>CM069145.1:10466900-10523180 GCA_035221665.1 Okamejei kenojei | reverse complement strand
CTTTTGAAGATCATGATGTGATGAAGCAATGTGTCCAAAAATAAGCAGTTTTGTATTTAGTGAGAAAGAAGAAGGAAGAGGGTGTGTGTGTTGAAAAATATGCGTACTCGGCATTTTGTGATCACAATAATACATGTCCTCCTACTTGACCCCCCATTAAATTGTTTATTAACCGATTATAGTGCGAATGAATCTCTAGCCTCTAGAATATTTTAATCTCCGAAAAACTCCATCACTATCTGTGTGTTTTTTTTAACTCTTTGGTGTCACGTATGAAACCATTCAGACTGTTGATATGTCCTTGAGACGAGACTGGTTGAGGAAATCGAGTTTTTAAGTTCATTAGTGATAGGAGCCCAGAATTAGGCCATTTGGCCCCATCATAGGTGGAGGTCTCTCCGCCATTCAATCATTGGCTGATCTATCCTAGCCCTCTTAACCTCATTCTCCTGCCTTCTCCACTGCACCCCTGTCCACCCATACAAATCAAGAATCTATCTATCCTACTTTAAAAAAATATCCATTGTCTTGGCTAACACAGTCTTCTGTGGCAAATATGAATTGCACAGTGCTCTGTATAAAGATCGGGCAGTTTGATAAAAGGGGGCCTTGCCATGATGTGTTGGAGGAGTAGTTCATGGGTTACTGTTTGTGGGGTTGTTTCTCGCTGCACCTATTGAGTCACATATTATGACCTGGCAAAGCCAGAAGAAAAAGTGTCAAGAGATTTTCTTCAGTCTATTACTTGGTATTTGGTTGCGTTATCTGATGGAGTTTTTATTCCAAGAAATGAAATAATGTTTTACTGTCTTTTCCTTTACCATTTTTTACCATGACACCTCGGGACACATGAGAGATAGTATGCAAATCTCTCAACCTCTCCCAAGGATGTGAAAGTCTATGTCTGGATAAACAACTGTTACTTCCTCTCCCATGCACTGCCTCTCTGCAGCCATGTTATCAGTAACAAGTTGAACCTACAGCGTTGCTGTGCAAACGTTGAAATAAGTCCTTTAAGAGTTGAAGCTTTATTTACGGTCAGTCATTAGTTTAAAGGCAGGGCAGCTTTGAACTGTAATCATCTTTAAAAGCACATCACAAGCAGAAAGAATTCCACGTTTTGAGGGACATTTTTATTATAAACATGATCAAATACTCTGTCAAACTTGATTAGCATGAATAGAGACGGTTAATAGTGCGATGCGAGGACACAAAAAGCAAGGAGTAACTCGCAGGTTAGACAGCATTTGGAGAAAAGGCAATAGGTGACTTTTGGGGTGAATCCTTCTTCGACCTGAAACATCACCTATTCTTTTTCCCCAGAGGTGCTGTCCGACCGGTGAGTTCCTCAGCTTTTTGTGCATATCTTCGGTTTACCTGGCCATCTGCAGTCCCTTCCGGAACATGGATAATAATGTAGACAGGTTTTTTTTTTTTTTTTTTTTTTTTTTCCCACTGCGGCTTAAGATAGGATCGGGTTTCTTGACATTTATACTTTAAGATTATCTTATTTTATTAGATTTTTAAATATTTATTTGCTGAAACAATAAATTGCAATGGCTTCAATAGCTACTTTTATTCCACCGTAGAAAGAGAAAATAAAATGAGCACAATTTGTGCTGCCAAACCCCCCATATTAACAGATAATGAAAATAAAAAGTATGAAATGTTATGGTAGTACTATCCTTGGTCATTTCAGCTGAAACACCTCAAAAGCCCTAAATTAGGACACACATTGTAATAGCGGTATAAAGTTGGAAGCATGGTAGCAGAGTGAGTGATATGGTTTTCAATGTCAAGCTCATTTCAATGTATTTTTAATTATATCATGTCCAACAGGTCCTGGCAACATCCTATCAATCTTCACTGCACTTTTTCAGCTTATGTGTGAGGTGATGCACTTTGGGAGTCGAATTAAAGGTCGGGGAATACAGGTGCATGGCTAAGATCCTTATCGGGATTGATGCACAGAGGGTTTGGGGTCCAAGACCTTGCTTAAGTACTAGTCACATAGTGGCAACCAAATAGAGTGGATATAAAAAAGGCCTTTTGGTATGTTTGCCTTCATTCTGAGGGGCATTGAGTAGTATTAGAGTCAGGAAACCATGTTGGCATATTCATAAAACTTTTGTTAAGGTTGGGGCGGTGCTTTAAGAGTTCTGGTTGCCCCATTTACAGGAGGGGAAGGATATGGAATCATTTTGGAGGAGGTTTTTTTACAGAATACTGCCTGGATGAGAGGATTTGAGCTATAAGAGAAGATTTTGAACAGAGCTATTTTTTTTTACAAAGAGTGGTGGGTGCCTAGACATGCTGCCAAAGGTGATTGATGGAAGCACATATGATTAGTCAGATTTAAGAGAGGCTTTGACAGGTACATGGGTATGCAGTGAATGGACGGATACGGTTCAACCATGCCGGTTGAGGTATTGAGGGTTTAAACTTTGCTTCATTGTCCCAACACATAAACATTGTGGAACCTGTTCCCTGCATGTTTGTAAGATCTATGTTCTCTGTTTTTCTATGGTAGAAAAATATAATGCCTTGGCGCTTAGTTTATTAAGGGGTTTCCATGCTTGTTTTACATTGGAAAAACTGCCTCAGGTCAGTCACTGCACAGAGGTAGTCTGAAGAAGGGTTCTCAAACCGAACCATCCAATTCACGTATCCATGTCCTCAGAGAGTTGCTGTCTGACTCTGCAGGGGGTTGTACTCCAAACACTTTATATCCTTTTTTAGGACCAGATAGGGTACCTCTCAACCCTTGAGTCCAATTCGAGCTCCGGTGTGGCAAGGGCAATCTGCTATCTACCTTATTCCCTGTCCAGATTTTTTTCCAATGACTTCCAAATATGTTTCCTTTTCAGATACCTATCAAGCTCCCTTTTGATGCAATTAAATCTACCTCCATGATTGTCCCTATTCAGTGCATTCCAGACCCTATATAGTTGTCTGTGCTGTGTGAGAAAGGTTTTTTTCCTCATGTTTTATGAGTTTGCCAATCGCCTATATTGTATGCCCTGACTCTTGATCGGTCAGCCAAGGTGAGGAGAGCGTTTATCCCTCTTTTACTGTTTATTTCTCACTGTACCGTTTTTTGGTATTAGGTTATCTAAGCGCCGCACTATTCTCCTCACATCTTCCTCTCTTCCGAGCCCCCCAAAAATCTTTCCAGTCTCTCTATGTAGTTAAAGTCCTTTATTCCTGGAATGATTTTGGTAAATCCCTACTGCATTTCTGCAAAGCTTTCCTATGTGGTCACGGTGACGCAGCGATTAGTGTTGCGCATTTACAGTTGAAATGCAGCGCCGGGAGACACGGGTTCGATCCCGGATACGGGTTCGCTGTCTACAGATTGTAAGTTCGACGGGTGCGGTCTGCTAACGGATGAGTGTTGGTAAGTTCTCCCCGAGACGCGTTGGGGTGCTGCCTTGAGATCTTCACTTTCCTCCCACACTCCAATCAATAAAGTATGGGTTTGTTGGTTAATTGGCTTGAATAAATGTAAAATTTGTGGTGTAGGATGGTGTTAATGTTGTTGGTGTGTGTTTTTGGGGTACGCTGGTCGGCGCGGACCCGGAGTACGGTGAGTACCGAAAGAAGGGCCTGTTTCCGCTACTGTATCTCTAAGCGCGAAACTGGAGCTAAACTAAACTAATCAGTTATTACAGGTTGTGGCCACACATATTTCATGAACGGTTTATTTCTTAACTTTGTTGTATTGTGTTCAATCCCTCCATTAATAAAGCACTGGAACATGTTTTTTTCTTTTTAACCATTTCCACCTTCCTGCTTGCATTTGATGTTTATTGCTCTATCTCTGACAGCTGACCACACTTCATCAATCTTTGACAGGATGCCTCAGTTTAGTCACAGGTTTTTATACCTTTGCACGAGCATATATCAAACATTGGACATGTTCTTGGACTCTTCACGTCATTTAGAGCTTCATTCCCCTCTGTAGATGTCATGGGAGAAACAGGAAAGACATCTGGGCTGAACTGGTTACACCAGCAAACATTCAGAAGTTTCAATTGCAAATGACAAGTTTTAATTGGCAGATAGGCCTTCTATGTGTTTCATTCATTTTTTAGCTTTTCCTTGCCCACTGATACTGTTTAGAAAATTGCCTCTGCCTCATTCCAGGACGGCAAAATCAGCAGAAAGTTTATGTCAATGTCAGTGAAATGGAAAGGCAGAGATGCCAATTATAATCTGGCTCTTTGTATGAATCATTCCAATGAGGCAATCATTTAGGATCCATTATTAAAATACAAAAAACACTGATTTTTGGACTGATGGTTTCATAAAGGAAAAGGAGAACTCTACTTGCAGAAGTTAAACAAAGTTAAATCCTTGCCGTCCATACTTACTGAGCCTTTTTAGGACATCGTTGGTATTCAAGAGCAGTGGGACAGTTAAGAACTGAAGGTCTTCTCTTATTTTCACCTCCAACTCATCATTATAGGATAACCAATTCCAGCGGCCATCTGAAGATAGTAGATCTGTGAAACACAGCGGCATTCTGAAGTAGATACACAGATTACACTTATGGTGTTGCATGACTACTAGTTTGTTCTCTAAAGGAGAATCTGGAGTTTGAAGTTGATTCCTATATCCTTTAACCTGATATGACATTCATGCACACGGACAACCAAATACTCTACCTGCTGCCCAATCTATGTCATATCTATTGTGAATGATGGTACATTCCTTTTTTTTTCCAGGCCTACTTCAAGGACTATCTTCGAGGAAAGGTAGCCAAGAGATTTAAAAACAGAGTAATCCTCCATCTCAGATAGTGGGAACCCCCAATTTCTTGGTTCAGTTTAGTGTATTGTCACGAGTACAATGGTACAGAGGAAAGCTTTTGTTTGCATGCTAACCAGACAGCAGAAAATGAAGACAATACATGATTACAATTGAGCATTTACAGTGGTTAAACATTTAGTGCAAGGTAACACAGAAATGTCTGATCACAGATAGTCTGAGGGTCACCAATGAGGTAGATAGTAGTTCAGCTCTCCTCTGGTTGTGGTAGGATGCATTTTCACGTGCCTGATGGGAAGAAACTGGCCCCTTAGAATTCTGGAGGTGTGTGTTTTCACTACGTTCTATACCTTTGCTGAATGGGAGTGGGGGGAGAAGATGGAGGGGGACCGGGATACAAAGATGGAGTTCATTTAACTTGGTCTGTGTCCTTTAGGTTTGAAATCAATTATTGTCTTTCCATTTGTTGCCACTGCTCCCAACTCATTCTCTGTCCATTTCCCTGTCCCAAACATTTTCCTGCAAATGCATCTTCTTCATACTTGTTCTATTTGAACTTCCGTTTGTGCACATTGAGTTGATTGCATTAGTCGATACAGGGCGGACCATGTGCAAGGTTAGGTTTGCAATCTTCCATCCCCCATGCAAAAGCTGATAAAGTCAGTAACATTGAATATTTCAGAAGTTATAAATTAAATATCCTGAGGGGCAATTCACTGAGTGTACTTGCTCAAGGATCATGAATAAAAATTGATGTGTTACATGCATTTAGTAATGGTCAGTACTGAGCATATTCCCCGAGTTTGGAATTGGTGATTTATTCATGGACGTTGGGCATCACAAGGCCTGCGTTTGCTGTCCATTCCTGGTTGCCCCTCAATTGAGGGGGCATTCTCTCAATGTCCATAGTTACTGGATTTCAACATAATTATTCAGATTTTTTATTACATTACTGGATTTAAATTCTGCAGGAGCCACATGGGAGAGGTTGAGGAATCCACATAGTATGGTCCAATACCTTATTTGGAGACATTGACTGCTCCCTCCGCAATTCCCTTGTCAATTCTTCCTTCCCCCACTCCCGCTCTAACCCCGTTCCCGGGCACTTTCCCTTGCAACTGCAAGAAATGCTACACTTGTCCCTTCACCTCCCCCCTCACTCCTTTCAGGGACCCAAGCAGTCCTTCCAGGTCCGACAGAGAGTTCACCACCTGCACCTCCTCCAAAACTCTCATCTACTGCATCTGCTGCTCCAGATGCCAGATGATCTATATCGGTGTGAGACCAAGCGGAGGGCTTGGCGATCGTTTCGGAGCGAACACCTCCACTCGGTCCGCATTAACCAACCCTGTACCTCCTGGTGGGCTCACAGCACTTCAACTCCCCCTCCCATTCCGTAATCCCGACCTCTCGGTCTGGGCCTCCTCCACGGCCAGACGAGAGCAACACCGCAAGTTTCGGAGGAAAAACAGCACTCATTTTCCGCTTGGGGAGTCTGCTTCCTTGGGCTTGAACATTGAATTTTTCTCAATTCTGTTAACCCTTGCTGTTCTCCCCTTTCCACCTCTCCCTCAGCCCTCGGGCACCTGGCATTTCCTCTCTCTCTATCTCCCTCCCCCCCATAACCGCGAGGTAGCACCAGCTTCTCATTTTCACACCACAGACAGCTTACAATGGCTTGGGTACCTTATCTTCAATACTTTTTTGCATATCTTTCATATCCATTGTTCTTTATCTCTCACAACATCCCCCCCCCCCCAAAACCACCTATATCTCTGTTTCCCTGATCCTCTGACCAGTCTGAAGAAGGGTTCTGACACGAAAAAACGTCGCCTATCTCCTTCGTTCCTTAGATGTGCTGCTCCACCCGCTGAGTTTCATCAGCCCTTTTGGTTTGTACCTTCTGGACATTGGCCATGATCTTGGATAATTTATGGCCACAATGCATGCTGCTTACCTGTCTGGTGACAAGCTTTTGGTAGTTTGGATGGAGTTTGCCATGCCGACCATGATGATTGCTGCGTGTTCCACCCTAGATTCTTCAATGTTTTGTTTGAGGCAGATATACAGGATCAGCCATAGTATGCACTGATGAAAACAGTTAGACAGGTACATGGATAGGACAGTTTTTGTGGCATTTGGGCCAAACGCAGGCAGTTGGGTTAGTGTATCTAGGTCACGTTGGTTGGCGTGAGCAAATTGAGCCAAAGGGCCTGTTTTCCATGCTGCATCCATATATATGACTATCTAATTTTTCTGTATTGCAGGTAATTTGACAGGTAAAAACCCTTGACAATATATCTTTCAACTCTGTCCTGTTGAAGAGAAAAAGGAATTGCTAACCGTCACCGCCCCAGCACAAGAGAAGAAAGAAAGGAAGGAAGGATAGGGAGGGAAGGACAGGAAGTAAGGAAGGGGAGGGGGAAGGGAAGAGTAAGGAAGGAAGGGTGGGAGGGTGGTGGAATGGATGGAGGGAGGGGAGGGAGGGAGAAAATGCGGAGGGAAGAAAAGAAGGGAGGGAAGAAAGAGACGGGAGGGAGGGAAGGGAGGGAAGAAGGGAGGGAGGGAGGAGAGGAAGGGAGGGCTAGGAAGGGTGGAAGAAAGAAGGAAAGGGGGAGTGGAGGAGAGAAAGGGAGGAAGTAGGAGGAAGAAGAACAAGGAAAGAAGAATAAGGGAGGGAAGGGAGGAAGGGAGGAGGAAGGGAGAGGGGGAAGGGAAGGAAGAGGAAGGGAGAAGGAGGAGGGGAGGAAAGGAGAGAAGGGAGGGAAGGGAATGGGAGGAAGAGGAAGGGAAGGATGAGGGGACAGGGAAAGGGAAAAGGGGAGAAGAAGGAGAGAAGAAGGGAGAGGAGCAAGTGGCGGAAGGGAGGGAAGGAGGAGAGAGGAGGGAAGGAGAAGGAAGAGGAGGAGGGTAGGGAGGATGGATGAAGGAAAGGGAGGGGTGGGAGGGGGGGAGAGGGGAGGGAGGGAGGGAGGGAGGACGGGGGGAGGGTGGGAGGGATAGGGGGGGATGGAGGGAAGGGAGGAAGGGAGGGGTGGGAAGGAAGGGAAGGAGGGAGGGGGAGGAGAGGGGAAGGAGGGAATGGAGGGAGGGAGGTAGGGGAGGAGGAAGGATGGAGGATGGAAGGAGGAGGGAATGGGAAGGTAAGTAGGAAGGAAAGGAAGGAAGGAAGGAGTTGTTAGTTAGGGTTTTTTCAAGGATGATTGGAACTCGCGTCACCCAGAAGAAGTAAAGGACAACTATATTGGGACAGTGTAGCTGGCAAGTGGGTGTGTATATGACAATATTCCAATCCATTGCTAACCAGTTTTGAACATAAATGTGATTCATGAAGATATTGGATCAATACAATTCCAGATCTAATTTTGGTCCTCCTCCCATGTGTCCTTCGAGAATGACTGATTTTTAAAGCAGGGGAGAATTATTTATTAAATTATATTACTCTGAAAACACTAGTTAAACCCTAACTAGGTTTGAAAGGCTTAAAACATCATCAATCTAATTCCACACATTCCTGTTTCACACATCCTGTGGGTAGAGGATATATTTCTCATATTATCTGTAAATAAATCATGCTGAATATTTTTTTACATTAAGGTTTTTTTGTAATTGAAATGTAAAAACTTTCTCATGAATAAGATAACTTAATAATGCATAATTTATATGTTAATAATACTATTTATCAAACTTGAGACGTAAAAAATGCATTGCATTAGGAATAAACTGCAATAAAAAATGTTGTCACAATGCTAAAAGTTACTTGTTTTTTGAGGTTCTGCATTATCTCCATTTCTTAATGTCCTGCACTTAATACTTATATGGTTAACAAAAACTATTGATGATTCAATATAAACACTGCCTTATTTCTTGCAGGTATTCTAGAGAATTCAACGATCACACTTATTATTTTGCCTTTTTCTCAAAACTTGCTTCATTATGCCTTTATTGGTTATATTTGTGTCTTATGGGGGGGGAAAACAAATCAAAAACTCTTTGAAGAAAATTGAGGAAGGTAATTCAAAAATTTAATTATTCTGTTTCGTTGGTTTAATCACAAACATCAAGAGGTTTACATTATAAATTGTCTTATTTTATTAATAAGAACCTAAATTTAATCTTATGATTCAATTTGGGCTAGAGCATGTGCTTAAGGCCAGTAATTCATATATAGAAGCACAGCATTTCTCAGCATAAGTGCCAGTAGGTTTGAGACTCCTGACAGGACCTGCTGCAATTCCCCAGCATACCCCTTTTATGTACATTGAGTTGGCTCCCTCTTTTTCCATCCAACCGCACCCAAGGTCACCAGCTTCTCGTTTTCACCTAACAAACAGCTAACAATGGCCTGTTTCCTTTATCTTCATTACCTTTTTTGCATATCTTTCATTCAGTTTGTTTATATCTCTCTATTCACCATTTAAAACCCCTCTTTTCCCGTTTCCCCTGACACTAATCTGAAGAATGACTTCTCCATGGATTGTCACCTTGTCGTGGTGAAGAAGCTTGTGTGGACCTGAGATCCTGAGAGTGATGCTGTCTGGAGCCATGCTCCTGGTAGGGCCACCCATTTGGGCAGCAAGGTCGAGGGGGATGTCTCTGACAAAGAGCAATCCAACCAAGACCTCAACTGTGGAACAGGTGGAGGATGATGGCTGACCTCAGTGGAGCGTCACAAAGGTGGGAAGGCGGATGAAGGCTGCAGCAGAAAAGGTCTCCGGTCGCCTTGGACTCCATTCCACTTGACCCAGATCTGTCAAGGACCGTGGGGCAGCTGTTATACACCAGTCTCCCCACATTAAACGGTCAAGACCAGTCGTCCTCATATAGGGAATAGCTCCCTGGAGACACCCATGGTCAGCCATGACCGAAAGGGGGCCTAAGTAAGTTGAAGAAGGGTCTCGACCCGAAACATCAACCCATTTCCTTCTCTCAAGAGAAAGCTGCTGTCCTGTGGTTATTCCTGCATTTTGTGTCTATCTTCAGAATTAAAACGCATCTTGCGTTTCCTTTCTACACATCATCACCTGCACTAGATTAGGATGCTGTAGGATCCAGAGGCCCGAAGTAGTAATTTTGTGATCCACGTGTTATGTAAACGGGTTATGCATCGTGAGATTTCAGATGCTTTCCAAGAGATGAATTTAAATTGCATTAGAGCTTCAGGGGAATTTAAATTCAAGCTAAGAAGTAAATTCTGGAAGTTAAGAAGTGGCTCTTGATAAAGGCTCGTTCATTAGATATCATCTGAGAGAGAAATTCTTTGATACTATATGCCATTGTATGGTTTACACATAACTCCATACCCACCTTCCCTAAATATTCCTCAGTTTGGGGATACTAAGTATTGGCAATGAGCAAAACCTACATCATACAAGTAAAGTAAAATACATTTAATTGAATTGAGGTCTTGTAGCTTTGAGGAAGAAAGTAAAGAATAAGATGAGTTGCATTTATAAATTATTTTGGTTTGCTGCACTGGTATTAATTATTTAAACAAGTCCTTAAGTGTTTTTTTTTAATGATTGAAATCAATATTTTGATATTGTTTTTTAAAATACCTTTGAACCAACAAACTTTTTTCGGAGGCAAATATGGGGGGTGAGATTTTGCTGTTGTTTAAAGGTTTTTCTCAGTTGTTTCCTGACTGGATTCAGTCATCAAACTGGATCACATTACACAGGCCTCACATTTGATTGGCTCCTCACAAGCCTCACAAAGTATGGGTATGGCTCAACCTGCAAGATCATCCTTACTGTTCTGCACTGGGCAAGGTCTGAGATATTACTTTCCCAGCTCTCACCATTCCATTTGGTTTAGAATATTATTTTAATGACCAATGACCCTTGAAATGCTTGTTTTAACTGGCTGTGAAACACAGAGTATGATTTAAAACGTTTTCTGAATATCATGCTCCAATTGCACTATTGAATTTACTGACTGTAACTTAGAATTGAAGTGCGAAATCAAAATGCTGACAACATGACACAGTGAGATGAATGCCATGGATATTTTCTTCTGTACTGTAGAATTTAAATCAATATTCAGAATTGCTCAAATTTAAATGGAAAAGGGAAAAAATATGAAATCTGCAATCAAAATAGTAGCAACCATTTCCAGAATTGTCGGTGCACAAATTTATTATGGTTTGAAAAATAGGAGAACTTATTAATATCAGGATGAAAAAGTTGACTTTAGGTTTTCTTGCTGTAGGTATCAAGTACACAAGGAGATAAACTGGAGCTGCAAGGAAACCAAAAAAGCAGGTGACCAAGATGGTCATTGTTATGATACTGGCGTTTTCTATTCTGCTGGAGCCCCTACGCAGCTTTCTCCATAACCGTGATTACTTGCCCAGCCATCGAGTTGGATCCTCGGATGGCAGCAGTACCAGCTTTCTTTCTCAAAAACTGCTACAGTTTTTAATCCAGTTCATTTATGTGTTTATGAACAGACAGGTATGTTGCTATTTTTCTTTAACACATTGCTGGAGTACTCAGCAGGTCAAGCAGCATCTCTGGGGGACATGGACAGGTAATGTTTTGGGTCAGGTGACATCTGAAATGTCACCTGACAACATCCTCCAGTGATGCTGCTTTACAGATGTAATTACTCCAGCACTATGTATTTTTGTAAACTTAGCATCTGCAGTTCTTGTTTTTCCCTCTAGTGCACGCAGCCTTAAGGGCTTGTCCCACTTTCACGACCTAATTCACAACCTTTTTCACTCGTGGACATTTTTCATCATGCTAGAAAATAAAAACGCCACGAGTACCTACGGACTAGCCCTCACGACCTGCTACGAGCTACCTACGACCTCTTACGTCCTCCTTGTGACGACCATGCTGCAAATATGAGTCAGAGCAACTCGGCAAAGGTTGTGAATTATGGTGTGAAAGTGGGACAGACCATTACAATGAAACAAGTTTCATCTTGCTATACGTATGCAAGCTGGGCTTGTACACTTGGAGTGTTTAGAAGGATGAGAGGGGATCACATTGAAAAACATATAAGACAGTTAAGGGTTTGGACCGCTAGATGCTGGAAACATGTTCCAATGTTGGGGGAGTCCAGAACCAGGAGCCACAGTTTAAGAAATAAAGAGTAAGCCATTTAGAACGGAGACGAGGAAACACTTTTTTTCACAGTGAGTGGTGTGGTTGTGGAATTCTCTGCTCAGAGGGCGGTGGGAGGCAGGTTCTCTGGATGCTTCCAAGAGAGAGCAGATCGGGCTCTTAAAAATAGCGTCAGGGGATATGGGGAGCAGGCAGGAACGGGTACTGATTGGGGATGATCAGCCATGATCATATTAAATGGCGGTGCTGGCTCGAATGGCCGAATGGCCTATCCTGCACGTATTGTCTATTGTCTATTGTCTATTAACAATGACAACATTCAAATTTTCCCTGCTTAACGACAATCAAACTTGATTATACTCAGCTGCAATGATTTCACCACTTGCTATGTGACATTTAAAACATTACTTTACACATTTGTTGAGAGATCAGATCAATTGTTGAAAAAACAATATTCAACTGTGTGAAAAGACGTGGACAGCTATAATGTCATTCATTGCTTAAATTTCAATACCAAGCCACAAGAATTTACAAATTAAAAGTTTGGTGGGTACAAACACAGCGATGTGTAACTAAAATGCTGTTTTTTCATTTTGATGCTAGACACGGAGAACATTGATTACCGGTGAACATTTGACAAATCTCTACACTTTATGTGTGTCAGATTAATTTTATGTTTAATATTGCATGAAATAAAAAATCAGATAGGATTGTGCAATTCCATACTAACTCCAAAAAATTGTTTTGAAGAGATGATGGTTCCGGAACCTATTCAAAACATAATCCTGATAGATCTTGAAAGAGTGGATATGGAAAAGGTTTCTTCTGTGGGGAGAAAAGAACTTAGAACAAAGGGCAACATTATGAAAATAACAGGTTATCTTCCTCAAAGGGTATGTAAAATCTACAATAGCTGATCCTACCTTGTCAAGTTAAACTTCCTTTCTGCCAGAAATACATCACATATGTAAGAGGAAAACAGCATTAGATCTTGAAGCAATTGAATTTATCACCTTTCAGATAGCAATCTTGCGTGATGCCAGGATGACATGAAAAGATCCCAGTAGGGCAAAGGGACGTCACAGTACTTCAGATAGATTGCTCAATATAATACTATCTCCATGAAGCATTAGCTACACCCAACAAAAATCTTTAGTCAAATGTTTAACGTTTCAATGAGATCATACGTTAAATGTGAAACTGCTAGCAAAGTGATGGAGGATTTTAGAAAATTATTTTATACATGTTCTCCCTGAACTTCTCAATTCATTCCAATGTTATGTTTCATACTATGTTAAACTTTATAATGGAAAGACAAAAGTTAGTCCTGCCTTTAAAGAGAAAAACAAAGAAACCCATCAAAGCATGATTTAGTTAATGGGCACTTTCAATTTAATTTGAATTTCCTGGTTATTTTAGGCTCTATTTATCAATTTCAGCTAAAAAATCCTTGGACTGAGAAACATTTTATATTTAAAATATTAGAACAATGCTTTTAGAAAGAAGAAAACCGCAGAACAAAAGTTAACATTTGTTATTTCTTCTTATCGAGTCCACACACAAGATTAGAAGTTGTTCAGCTAGAGCTGAACACACTTCTTGGCATCTGCATACAATGTTGTCTGTCTAGTCGCTTCTTGTGCGTGGTGGTGGAAAGATTGGGGAAACAGGGCCGGCCGTGAACGGCTCTTTCCTTGACCCCAATGTTTGTTATTAATGAAAGATATCCATTTGTCTTCGGGAAACACGCATCAACATTTACTAAAGTGTCAAATTTAACTCATTCTCCTCCCCAGATACAATACCTATTGTTTTCTATTTGGAACCATCGCATGCTTGCAGTATAACAGTAGAGTACAGTTATTTTATTAAAGATAGAAATCCAGATTAATATAATCTTTACAAATGATTTTCTTGTGCTATTTGGTTTCCAAATCTGTTTTTTTTTTGTTGTGTTTATACAGTTCAGAAAATGTGTCCTGCAAATGTTGAGCCTCAATGAACTTGACACTAATCCAACAGCAGACCATCCAATGCAAGGAGGCAGCAATGATGAGGGAGAAATGTCCACTATTGCAAGAATGAAGACTTCCTATTCTAATACAACAAAACATGAAGAGGGTAGCAAACGTAATACGTTTTGCTCAACTGCCAATACCCGAGGATGAAGTTTGCCCAATGTAAATACAAGGCACCTGTGACACTCTATATTACATTATTGAAATCTATCATATGTAAATTGGATACAAATTGGATGCAAGCTTTCAATGTCTACTTCTATTGCATAGGAAGAAAAACACTGATTATGGCAATAAAAAAGCTTTGAATAATGGAGCAAGTTTAGATTTGTCAACAGTTGTAGAACAGAGGTTTCTATCGCATCTACTGCTTAATTTCTTAATCATAAAATTTCATTGTAAAAATGTAATTGTGACAAATGGAACTATGCAGTTGAAGCAATTCTTTTGTCTATTATACACACTCTTAATAGTAGCGATGGCAGCTTGCAAAAGTTCTCAATTATCTCAAGAATTTTAAGATGATAGAATAGGTGTGTGATTAATAAGATCACATATTCTAAACCAAAAGAAGCAACTCACCAGCTGCTTAAATTAGTACATTATTTTATGAATTGGCCATAAGATAAAAGACTACTTCCTAACTTCAGCTCAAAACATTCTGGATCAATGTGACGTTATGTCATAGATACATGGTACTAAATTGTGCAGCATGAAATTTGAATAACTAACAAACATTACTTGGGTATCAACATAGTGTCTGTAGTATGGATTCAAATATGGTGTGAGTCACCCCCAAATCATTTATTTCTGCGGCATTAGCTCCTGCATTGACATAGACAGTGGATCACAATGGTAGTCAGTCTGATTTGATGCCAATGTTGCCATTTTGGAGCTCAACACAAGTCAATTCTTCCTCATAAGCAAACATTCACCAGGAAAAAGAACACCTATTTGTACTTTTCCTCAATATCTCGCACTCTTTACCAGTTGCAGGAGGAAGGTGAAGGAGAAAACATCTTGACGGCACCTTTCTGTCCAGGCCATCTGAGAATAATTTACGGAGTTATGGCTAAGGTGAATACAACCAACAGTCCTATACCTTGTATTCTCTTTATTGCTGCACAATACAGCACCCACTGGCCATGTATAAAATGATGTATGTATCTCAGTATAGCAGCTGGTAGAGCTGCTGCCTTACAGTGCTGGAGAAGTGGGTTTGATCCTGACATTGGGTGCTGACTATGTGGAGTTTGCACATTTGCACTGCAACCAAGTGGGTTTCCTACGTCTGTTCCTCCTTCCTCCCACATCCCAAAGACACGTGGCTTTGTACGTTAATTGGCCCTTGATAATTGCCCTTTGCGTGTAGGGAGTGGATGTGAAAGTTGGATAACATAGAATAGTTTTCTTCTTCTTGCGTATGGCGTGCACAGCCCAAAGTTGTAGGTCAACTTGTTCTATTTGATCTATTTGTTTGTGCACGTCGGGTTAATTGCATTAGTCGAAACAGGGTCGCCATCTCCCACCCCACATAGAATAGTGAAAACGGATGACTGATGGTCAGTGTGGAATCAGTGGGCTGAAGGGCCTGTTCCCATGTTGTACCTATTAATTACTCAATCAATCAATTAACCAGATAGTGCTAGAGAATAATGTGATGTGTTGGTTCATATAGAAACAAAAGTTGCTGTAATTGTTACAATGCATGAATACCATATGATGTCGAATTGATCTTAGGTAAGGAAACAGCAGCATGCTTGGATGTATCAGTTCATGCAACAAGTAGCAAGATGTTTTTTTCTGTGCTTAAACTGGTCAAGTTGTAAATTAAAGGTGGGCCAAAGCTATCATTAGCTCCATTTTAAGGAGTTACTGCCTTCTTTCCCATTTACCATTTTTGTGTAATATTATACGTGTTTATATCCATAGGGTCCATTAGTATCCCATTGGTCTCTTAATACTTCAGCCACAAATGACCCAACCACAAATACCATATAAATAACTTAATGGTCTATTTTATGCATTAATGGGTAAAAACCCTTCATATGTCTTGATCAGCTCTGTATTGTTTGTACTCAAGATATCATTTTTCTCAACGCACATGTTAAATAAAATTGAACCTATTTTGCCGCAGCAATATCTTGTTTACTTACATTTTGTTCACACACCTACCCATTGTAGAAGAATTTGGGGTCATTGAGCTCAGCAATCTTTTGAAAGCTATCACACCCTTAATTTGTTTTAAAGTTAAAAACAGGTGTTATTTGTTTTATACTATTTTCATTGCACGATTTATCTTCCTGCAATTCATGGATGGCCGTAAAAATGGCACCAGGTAAAATTGTGGTACATGAAGGAGAATAAAAAGAGGTGCTTATACTGTAAAACACCAGTTTGCAAAGTAGAGTAAAATAGGTGTTCAGCAAGATTCTTGATGTGATAAAGAGGATAGCTTTGAGGATACCATCATCGCCACCAAGTTTAATGCTACTGCTTACCATGGTCTCAGCATTAGACGAGCCAATAATGTTTCTAGGCACCTGTATGTTATTTTTATATAGGGTGCAGATATTGTTGGCAAGGATAGCATTTATTGCCCACTTCTAAAAGCCCTTGGAAAGATAATGGTCCCAGAGTGCCATTGGGTTGCTGAGTTCTAGTATTTAAACCCAGCCATATTGAAGGAGCAATGATAGTGTGTGATTTTGAAGGGAATTTCGGGTGATAATGTTTCCATGTGTGAGTTGCCTTTCTCAATGTTCGCGATCACAAGCTTAGGAGATACTGTAGAAGTTGTCTCGATGTGTGACTGCAGTGTATTTCTTAATTAGCATGCAAGGCAGTCAAGGTTTGGTGTTTGGAATGAACGATGCTATCTGTATGGAGTTTGTACATTCTGCTCATTACCGGGATCTTCGGTTTCCCCCCACACTGCAAAGACATTAATTGGCTTGGTGAATGTGTAACTTGTCTCTTGTGTGTGCAGGTTAGTGTTAATGTGCGGGGATTTCTGGTCGGTGCTGACTCAATGGGTTGAAGGGCTGTTTCGGTGCTGTATCTCTAAACTAAACTAAAAGGAAGAGAGAATATAGGGAGTGCTGAGAAAGGTGCTTATCAAGTGGACTGATTTTTCTTAATGGATTGGTTTCTGAGAATTTTTCATTCAGAGAAGAAAAATGTATGCTGCCACATTCTTGTTGTTCATCACAGACCTTGGGAGTTAGGGATTAAGTGATTTACTGCAGGATAACCAGGACATCGTATTTGTATTTGCATTTACAGTATATCTGTAGCCATTGCATTTATGTGGTTCATCCGTGAAAGTTTCTGGTCACAATACTAATGGTGAGAGACATAGTGGTGGAGAAGCTGTTGATGTGGAAGTCAATGGATGTGGATATATGTTTATCATGGTGGAAATGGTCATCGCCTCACATTTTTCTGGTGAACTTGTCATTTGGCCTTTATCAGTCTATGCCTGACTGCTAACGAGATATTGTTGAATCCAGGCTTAATTCATTTTCTGAGGAGTTGCAAACAAACTTGAATATTTTGCAATCAGCTGTGAGCGTTCCCACGTCTGAGCTTACTTTGGAGGGAATGCCAATGATGAGGTTGCAGAAGGTGGATATTGCTCAGAATAAAACCAGACTCCATCTTGAGCCACTGGAGAATTTTCCCTTCAATTTTCATTGACCACTTTTCATTGACCACTGAAGAAGGGTACCATCCCAGAATATCACCTATTCTTTTTCTCCAGAGGTGCTGCCTGACTGACTCAGTTATTCCATCATTTTGTTTCTATCTTTGGTATAAAGCAGGATCTGCAGTTCCTTCCTACACAATTCCATGTTCATGTTCATTAGTTCATAAGTTATAGGAGCAGAATTAGGCCATTCGGCCCGTCTACTCCGCTAATCAAACATGGCTGATCTATCATTCCCTCTTAACCCCATTCTCCTGTCTTCTCCCCATAACCCCTGACATCCGTATTAATCAAGAATCTATTGAGCTCTACCATAAAAAAATATCCAATGTCTTGGCCTCCACAGCCTTCTGTAGCAATGAATTCCGCAGATTCACCACCCTCTGACTAAAGAAAGTTCTCCTCAGCTACATAACACCATGAGTTTATTTTCTCCTTCAATGTTTCGAGCAGTTATCCTCACGTCTTGAATTCAGCTTATTCCCATGTCCTGATCAAGTTAGTTATGAAATTTGGAACTGAGAAGTCCAGATAAAGTCCAAATTGTCAATGGTGAATAGATCATTGGTAAATAAATAAATACAATCTGATTGAGAGTATATCGAAGTAGCTCTGGAGCACATCTTCAGTTCTACTACCATGTTGCTGGCTTCATAGACATTGCTATATCCAGTGCCTTCAGCTGTTTCTTGATATAATGACCAGTCCCTTTTCTCCCCTTTCTCATCAGACAAAGAGTATAAAAGTGTGATAACACACACCTCCAGATTCTTGGACAGTTTATTCCCAGCTGTTATCAGGCAACTGAATCATCCTAGCACAACCAGAGAGCAGTTCTGAACTACTATCTAACTCATTGGGTAACCCTCAGACTATCCTTGATTGGATTTTGCTGGCTTTACCTTGCACTAAACGTTATTCTCTCAGCATGTATCTGCACACTGCAAATGGCTCGATTGTAATCATGTTGTGTTTTCGCTGACTGGATAGCACGCAACAAAAGCTTTTCATTGCACCTCGGTAAACGTGACAATAAATGAAACTAAACTAAAGCAGAGTAAATTAAATCAACTGAAGATTGGCTTATGTGGTGGCAAGGACAACAGGAGGAAAGTGAGATGGATAATAGTAAGATTAAACGAGAACTTACCAGTTCGAAGTTTGATCGTTATTTTATGAGGAGTTACGATGAGGGATTACGTGAAGAACCCGCCTGGCGCTGGCAAACGGCATACTTCAAAGCAGCGGCATGAAAAACACAGAACACAAAATAGCCGAAGTAACATAGTAAGGCTCATAATAGACTTAGAACTACCAGATGATCATTTATTTTATGAGGGTGGGGAGTGGAGGGCACGTAATCCCTCATCGTAACTCCTCATAAAAATAACGATCAAACTACGAACTGGTAAGTTCTCGTTTAATCTTACTATTTTACTTCGGAGTCATGTGAGTGACTACGTGAAGAGTTTAAAGCTTTCTCTGTGTTTTTCGTGTCGTTAGAATTTATTCCATACGACAGTACGGCTCATTTAACACAATAACGAGCGAATAACACTTTTTCCCCAAACATTGCCTCAAGTTATGTGATAAATAATTTTCACATTATAAAAAATGAAAATAATGCCCTTTCTATTGAAAAGCAAATTTATCACAAATACCAATTGATATATATTTTTTATGGCATGACAAAGCAACAATTATAGCGAACCGAACATTGCATGTCTAAATCTGACACCATGACTGGTTCCTTTATTTTAACAGTAATCTACAGCCTCCTGCGGCCTTGCATCTTTGCTCGAGTGGCTCATCCTGTGCCATTCCTGTGAATGTATTTTCCTCATTAACAGAGTGATTTCCACCTTTCAGTGTCTAGTTCCTACTGAATGTATCCAATTATTAACCATCTAGAAATACATTCCTCTATAACCCATCAGTTTTACTGAACCCAATGTGGGTTTTTGTGTGTAATAAGCAGTCTCATTGCCACAGACTCTTACCTACTGCAACATTTTTCATCAATGTTCACACACACACACACACACACACACAACTTAAAGCCAGCAGGATGTGCTTATAGGTTTACCTTGGTTTTGTTTTCAGGTCTTCTTGGCGTGCTTTGTTTGGTAGATTCATAAACATATATGATAATGCAATTTGTATCCACATGCCATTATAACGTAACATTTGCAATGTTTGCACTCTTATATTGATACTAAAGTTATCAGAATTATTATTTTCAATGTTTAAGTTTTTTGAATCATAGATAGAGTTAAAGTCCATTTCTTAAGGCATTTCAAGATTTTTTATCTCCTGACTTTATATTTTTTACAATTTTGGACAGATTATATATACATATACCCATATCTATATCTATATCTATATCTATATATATATATATAATATATATATATACACACACACATATATATATATTTTATTAACATTTACATATATATCCCTTTCCATATTGGGATATTATGAATGCATCTGATAACTTCTTGGTTAATATATTGTCCGTTTATAAGACGGTAACACTCTGAGCCCTATAATTGGCTCTATCAATTAGATACTTAGAAAATGCAATCCACAAGGAATTCACATATATCTAAATGAAAAAATAACTTTACTGTATATACAGACCTCCAATTTCTTATAAACAAAATATAGTTATTTAGACTTATTTCCGCAAATTGCAGGTATAACACTTTTTATACATAATTATTTTATTGATATATCGTAATATTGGTTTACATTCATAGACTTCTTTGACCATCAGCTGTTGAGATGGTTCTAGTCAACCTGTAGATAGTCAAATTCATATTTTCACTTATGGAGGTTTTTGTACAACAATAAATTACTGCAGGGTTTCTCAACCTGGAGATCCCAGTGGGTGCAGCAGCATCCAAAGAAACAAAGGGAGACAGGCAACGACCTAGGTCGAGACCCCTTTTTTGACTTCAATAAATTACTGCCATTATGAATCATCACTAGCAGTTCAAAATCACACAATATAAATGAACCATAAAGGACCCATATTGGGCCACCAAAATGCCTCTGGCAGTGTCCTGCTACATATTCATCAGACACTGCCCTATTAAACAAAAATGAGGAACACAAAGAATCTTTTTCCTCATGTAATTGGGAGAAAAGCATCCACCTTCACTGTTCTTAGATTACCCACAAGAATATTCGAATGATCGGTGATTTAATCTGTATGCAATCAGATTAATCGTAAGTAATCCATATTAATGACAATATGTTTTTCTTCCCAAATTTGTTATCTTCCGATACCATTGTCTCTTCCTTAGAGATAAACAGGTGGACTAAACTTTAAAACATACCACATCTGTTTACTTAGATAATCCCATAATTGTTGTTTGACTTATCTTGTGACCCACAAGAAATATTTAAAATCAGTGATTTAATCTGTATACAACCAGATTAATCGTAAGTATGCAAAATAATGACAATATATTTTCCTCCCAAATTTGACCATAGTTAACATATGCCACAGCCGTGGTATTGTTCATCTTGATACGACATGGACAGTTCCATAATAAAACAATCGATCTTTTTTATCCATAACTCCTTATACTTCAACAATTAATACGAATGTTTGGAAAATTCTTAGGACAAACCATTTATGTTTGCCTGGTATAATTGTCTGCAGTCCGCTTAACAAAAAACATATCAATTATTGTTATAAGAATAGATAATATTCTTATCTTTACCCAAACATTCACAGAAGCTGTACATCATCTGTAACACTTGCTTCAGTTGTAATTTTATAGTTGAAGCAGCTTATGAACCTTTTTTACATTACTAATAATGATAACGTATCATTTGATATTTTGCATAAGCCTCTTCACAAGGCATACATATTCTATAAGCTTCTGTATTCCTTCTTTTGGAACTTTATTTATATTTTCCCCTAACCTAATGGAGGAACAAAGTATGTCAACAACAATAATACATATTTGTAATCATGGAACAATTTTCCCCCACTCTTTATGGTGCTTAAATTACTTCTGAATTCAGAATAGTAATTAAAAAATATTTTATTAATGCCTGAGCATATGCTTTATGTAAAGGGTCAAGTCCTACCTTCCACCAGGTTTGTAATGGCAGGCACTAATTTTGCAGCTGCTCTTTATCTCTTCTAATTTAAATGTAATCGAGATAACCCATACCATGTACCTCATTAGTGCAAGTGCTGATCTTTTATCAGTATATTGTTCCTTCAGTGTTCAGTTTTAACAACTTGAACTGATTGATTGTTTGGACAAGTTTTAACTTGCACAGCTTGACCCACTTTAATTAATTTCAAGCACCTGTAATATTGATTAACACTTTGTTAATCACAACAGTTTTCCATGTTCTAGATGTTTCTATTTTCTTACACTGTGAAAGTGTAAATAATGATATTATTGTATGGTTTATACCATGAATCTTTACACTAAGGTAATTTTATAATATACATGTACGTTCCCCTTCTTTTTAAATTTTACTTTTGAGTGCAAACCTGAAATCAGTTTTTTCCTTATACAGGTGAACCAATCCTCCTTAGTTATATTAAGTTTTAACCATCATAATACACCTGTAATCCCCCATAATTGGAGATTTCATGACTTATTTTGTAACCAGATGTTTGCACCTCTTCAACGTACATCAAGCCTTCTTTTCCCCATTATATAGGTTAAGATAAGGCTATGTTTGGGATAATACCACTTCTGCCTTTATTTTGATCCATCATCAAATTTTTCATTGGATCATAGTTTTTTCACCGTAAGATAAAAGATCTTTGTCTTTGTTTTGATCCATAATCAAAATTTTTATTGGATCATAGTTTTCCTTCCCAAAGTTTAAAGATCAGTGGTCTGTTCTTTTTGTAATTAATATCTTTGATTTATCATAAGGCAGGTATTCTATAATAATCAGGAGTTTAATATATCCTGATTTGTATTAATCTGCAACCCTATGATGCAGATTCGGTAAATTATATATATTTCTTCCTATTAAGCTCCACAACTAATGGCAATTTATTTTATATTGAAAGTATTACATATTTGCACCATTTTGAAACTTTGAAATTGTATTTCTTATATCTCATATATTTGAGACATGGATATTTATAAATGGATTAACCATTGATATTTAAATAAAACATAAAGTTTTATCGTATTCTTGAAGTTGGTGAGATACCATATAATTAATGTAGGCAGCTAGGTTTTTCCATAGCCTCACAACTTCCTTTAGATATAGCAAAAACTTTTGCTATCTCAGGCACACCTGGCCTCACTTTTATTTTTATTTTATTTGTGGTGTGCATTCATAATTCACATCACCACTTGCAGGGTCTGTCTTTTGCAGCCCTGATCCACTTGGAATTATATCCAAAGAGACTCCTCCACCCTATCCAGGGTCAGAGTTTTTATTTCTCAATTTGGCACATAGCCATATTTTGTATATTCAAGCCCCTCAGGGTCTTTTTTGGGGAACTGTTTGGGTACTGTGACCCTGGTCTTTAGTACATTCAAGCCCCTCAGGGTCTTTTTTGGGGAACTGTTTGGGTTACTGGTGACCCTAGTCTCTTTTATATTATGGAGTACTTTCTCCATATCGCGAATTTTATTAACTTTTTTAAAAATACAGTCTTTCTGACTTTTAAAATATCCTGCCAAAATTGTGGAGCATTTAAACCTTTCTACCGTATTTTTTTTTTTTAAAACGGTACCAGTATCGGAACCGGCCCCGTAATTAATCTCTCGTCCCGATCGCTGGGTATTTTCCCCTGGGACGTTCTTTTTATAAACTCCGTTATTTTAACAGAGTATATCTGTTCAATTTAAACTTTTAGTTTGTTTTTAAAACCTTTAAAATCCTGGTTTCCACCAGGCACGGAGTTTTCCAGTCCTAAAAAATTTTTCAACAGCACTTACCTGCCGGTTCCGAACCTACCGCTGTCGAGGAGCTGTCTGTGCAGCTCCTGCTTCTGCCGTCAGCGTCGACGTAATGCCGTTTGCCAGCGCCAGGCGGGTTCTTCACGTAGTCACTCACGTGACTCCGAAGTAAAATCTATTTGGCAGGTCCGATAGAAAATGCCTTTAATGCTTCAGCGTTGTACTTACAGTAGTCCCACCATCACCAAGGACAGGATGGCCTTGATGCCTCTTCCTCCTATTAGTTGTTCAATTGTTCACAATCATTTTAAAAGGTACAGCAAGGAAACAGCCCCTTTAGCCCACCGAGTCCATGGCAACCATTAATCGCCCATTCACTATTTCTGCTATCTCACTTATGCATTCACTCCCAACACACCAGGGGCAATTTACAGAGGCCAATTAACCTACAACTCTGCATGTCTGGAATGTGGGAGGAAACCTGAGCACATGTGGTGACAGGGAGAGTGTACAAACTCCACACATACAGCACCTGAGGTCATGATTGAACCCATGTCTGTATTGCGGTGAGGCAATGGCTCTCCCTGCTGCACTACTGTGCTGCCCTGATTAATGATTGCATACGTGTGCACTTCAGACCTATAATTGAGCTATTGGTTGTGGGTTCACTTAAGTTAAAAGTGGTTTGGTATTTTTACTATGTGGCATGTCTTGTGCCACTGCTTCACAAAATAGTCAGCTTGTTTTTAGGCAATATGTCCCTGACCTGTACAACAGAGTTATCATTTCTGATGGGTCAGTTCTGAACATATTTCAGAAATGTCTGGGATATTGATTGTAAGCTATATTCTGTTAATATAACTATGCCATGCTGTGGCTTATCTACCCTTTCTTAATCTAGATACTAGTACCCATATGCTTGTGAGATGAATTTACAAGGCTAGCTAGGTTGCGAGTAATTTTGCCATGCAAATGCGAGCTGGTCCATCAGATTTTATTCTTAATGTGCTGTAAAACAGCAATTTAGATACAACGGTAAACCTACATTATTGTGGATATGAAGGCAGACAAAAGTGCTGGAGAAGCTCAGCGGGTGAGGCAGCATCTATGGAGCAAAGGAAATAGGCAACGTTTCGGGCCAAAACCCTCCTTCAGACTGATGCAGTGGGGGGGGGGGGGGGGGGGGGGGGGGGGGATAAGAAAGGAAGAGGAGGAGCCAGAGGGCTGAGGGAGAGTTGAGAAGGGGGGGAGACAATGAGGGCTACCGGATTGGAGTTGTCAATGTTCAAGCCACTGGGGTGCAGACTGCCCCAGCGGAATATGAGGTGCTGCTGCTCCAATTTCCGGTGGTGCTCACTCTGGCCATGGAGGAGGCCCAAGACAGAAAGCTCGGATTCGGAATGGGAGGGAGTGTTGAAGTGCTGAGCCACAGGGAGATCAGGTTGGTTATTGCGGACCGAGCGGAGGTGTTCGTCAAAACGATCGCCAAACCTACGCTTGGTCTCACCGATGTAGATCAGCTGACATCTAGAGCAGCGGATGCAATCGATGAGGTTGGAGGAGGTGCAGGTGAACCTCTGTCGCACCTGGAACGACTGCTTGGGTCCTTGATTGGAGTCGTGGGGGGGGGGGGGGGGGGGGGGGGGGTGGGGTAAAGCAAACAAGTGTAGCATCTCCTGCGGTTGCAAGGGAAAGTGCCCGGGGAGGGGGTGATGAGGGTGGGAAGGGAAGAATTGACCAGGGAGTTACGGAGGGAGCGGTCTTTGCAGAAAGCAGACAGAGGGGGAGATGGGAAGATGTGGCGAGTGGTGGGGTCACGTTGGACATGGCGAAAATGACAGAGAACTATTTGTTGTATGTGAAGGCTGGTGGGGTGGAAGGTGAGGACTAGGGGGACTCTGCCCTTTTTCCGAGTGGGGGGGGGGTGGGGAGAGAGAGCAGTGTTGCGGGGTATTGAAGACACCCTGGTGAGAGCCTCATCTATAGTAGAGGAGGGGAACCACCGTTCCCTGAAGAATGAGGACATTTCCGATGCCCTGGTGTGGAACACCTCATCCTGGGAGCAGATGCGGCATAGATGGAGGAATTGGGAGTAGGGGATGGAGTCCTTACAGGAAGCAGGGTGGGAAGAAGTGTAGTCTAGGTATCCATGGGAGTCAGTGGGTTTATAGTGGATGCCAGTCAGAGGTCTATCACCTGCGATGGAGATAGTGAGGTCATGAAATGGTAGGGAAGTGTCAGAAATGGTCCATGTCCAAGTGCCGGATGGAAGTTAGTGGTGAAGTTGGTGAAGTCAGTGATTTGTGTGTGGGTGCAGGAGGTAGTACCAATGCAATCGTCGATGTAGCAGAGGTAGAGGTCGGGGATGGGGCTCTAACCCCTCTCTCCATAACCCCTGGTCAATTCTTCCCTTCCCACCCGCACCATCCCCTCCCCGAGCACTTTCCCTTGTAACCGCAGGAGATGCAACACTTGTCGCTTTACCTCCCCCCTCGACTCCATTCAAGGACCCAAGCAGTTGTTCCAGGTGTGACAGAGGTTCACCTGCACCTCCTCCGACCTCATCTATTGCATCCGCTGCTCTAGATGTCAGCTGATCTACATCGGTGAGACCAAGCGTAGGCTTGGCGATCATTTCGCCGAACACCTCTGCATTAACCAACCTGATCTCCCTGTGGCTCTTCACTCCGTCAAAAAGAAAACCACAATTCAAACTCCCCCTCATTCTGAATCAGACCTTTCTGTCCTGGGCATCCTCCATGGCCAGAGTGAGGACCACCGGAAATTGGAGGAGCAGCACCTCGTATTCCGCTTGGGTAGTCTGCACTCCAGCGGCTTGAACATTGACTTTCTCAATTTTCACCGAGCCCTTGCTGTCTCCTCCCTTTCCCAGCTCTCCCTCAGCCCTCTGCTCCCCTCTCTATCTTCTTCCCTCCACCCCCCCCCCCCCCCCCCACATAACATCCAGTCTGAAGAAGGGTTTCAGCCCGAAACGTTGCCTGTTTCCTTTGCTCCATAGATGCTGCCGCACCCGCTGAGTTTCTCCAGCACTTTTGTCTACCTTTGATTTTCCAGCATCTGCAGTTCCTTCTTGAACAACTTATTGTGGATATGAAATTAGTCATAGGGTGAGGACAATTGTTATGTGCTTGAAGTTATACTCAAGGTGAAGACACTAGAGCACCTAATGGATTTTTGAGGCAATCCATAATAGGAATAGATATGTTGGTCTCCTTCCCCATCCCCACCTCGATTTCCTCTCTCCAATTAGTGTCCAATCTATTCACCATAGTGGAAAAGAAGGCTCTCAATTATTTCATACAAAATGTTTGCCAGGTGTGGCTGCATATAAATTGTTGAAAGTCAAAACTGTTCTATGTCTGTTATAAAAGCAGAACTCCTGGAAAACCTCAGTAGTCCATGTCTGGAATGAGAAACAGAGTCAATCTTTGAGGTCAAAGACAGCTTAATCCATTGAATACATCCAGCATTTTCTCTTTTTACATTTATGGTTATACAGCTGGTTGTGTGAATAAGGTGTGAGTTATGAATTGGAATAGCTAAGTGGAAGGAAGCAAAAATGTTTGCAGGTGACAATTACTATGGAGGTACAAGTTCTGGACATGATTTGAGCAATGATGTTGAATTGTGGATTTGAGGATTCCAACTTGGCTTTGTGTCTGAGATTATTTCAGGGCTCATTTATCTTATATAGGCTGCTAAGGTTATTCCTAGCAAAAATAAGGCAAAAATAACCAAAAAAGATGTGAGAGAGAATGCGCACGTGAGAGAGAATAAATTGTAGGATTACAGAGGAACAAAAACGAAGAATTAAGAATATGAATCTGAAGAAGGGTCTTGACCCGAAGCGTCACCCATTCATTCTCTCTAGAGTTGCTGCTTGTCCCTCTGAGTTACTCGAGCTTTTTGTGTGAAGGATATGACTAATGGGATCACTCTACCCGGAGCTAGCATAGATAAGATGGGCTCTTTCTCTACCCTCATAAGTAAATATTAATAGTTGTGTCCCAATTGATGAGGATTGTTAGTTGGTGAGTGATAGGGGTGTGGTGAATTAAATAGTCTGGGTTATTTAGACACAAAATGCTGGAGTAACTCAGCGGGCCAGGCAGCATCTCAGGATGACTATTTACTTATTCAGAAACTCTCAGTTGAAGCAATTAAGCTTCCTATAGGACTGCACCAAGCTATCAGTGCTCCAGTCCTGGCACTGACCTCCAAGCCTAATTGCACATCCCCCCACATCCTCAATGACCTCTGAGCACGAGGAGATCCCTGGCTCCCTGCTGTTTCAATATCATCCTTATTTCTACCACTAAGCCATGGGTTCTGCATCTAAAACCATGAACCTGCACTTTCTCATGCCCAGTATCTATCGTAGTTCCCCAGGTCATGTTGTACAATACCTGACTGCATCTATTCCAAATGCAACACTCATTCCTTACAAAGCTGCTAATTTACTTTAAACTGTTAAGCGTGATTTTAACTGGATACAGACTCTCAAGATTCACTGCTGTGGAATCCAACACAGTGCGTGCTAGATGTTGTTGTCATGCGGATAAGCAGACAGAGGAAGTTAGCTTGCTGCTTTAATTACACCTATCGGGTGTGGTTACAAATCCTCTCACCAGCATTACAATCTAAAGGGACATTATGAACATATAATACCATTTAAAAAGTTGTGTTCTGCCTGTGGTGTCTATGGAATTAAGTAGAATTCCAATGATCATTAAACTATCTGATTACCAAATGTGATATTGTAAAATAAACCAGCAATAATAAATTAGCATTGAATGACTCTGACAATACTTGTCGTGGTAATTGCGTAATAGTCCGTTTCTTTAATTAGGGTATGCAACAAACATGTTTGAATACAGAAGGGTATAACATTTATTACCGTTGAATAGTTTATACTTTCACACATAAATCTTGCTCATAGCTAATAAAAAGATAATATAGAACGAATATTTATGCTTTCTAAATATAACATGAGATATTGTACAATTATTCATGATTAATTTTATTGAACACAATAAATTTCAAATAAAAATATAAATTAACCAGCCATTTTGCATGTGCTATTAACCAAAATTCAAGGCCAAAACATGTAAGGAGCTATTGGGTATACGCACAGAGTCTCTTGCCCAGAATAGGGGAATCGAGAACCAGAAAATAGAGGTTTAAGATGAAGGGGGGAAGATTTAATAGGAATCTAATGGGCTTGTCCCACTTATGTGATTTTTTTCAGCAACTACAGGCTCTTTGCCCTGCCCTGTGCTTGAAACTGCAATGGAAATGGAAATGAAATGAAAATGCAATGAGCTGTTTCTCCTGCCCTGTGCTTGAAACTGCAATGGAAATGGAAATGAAATGAAAATGCAACGAGCTGTTTCTCCTGCCCTGTGCTTGAAACTGCAATGGAAATGGAAATGAAATGAAATGAAAAGGCAATGAGCTGTTTGTCCTGCCCTGTGCTTGAAGCTGCAATGGAAATGAAAATGGAAATGAAATGAGTTGTTTGGCCTGCCTGAAACCACTAATTTCGGCCCACAAGGCGCCTATTAGCCGACAAACCCTTTTACCCAAAATGCCCGTATAAGCCCAGGAGGAGCATTTTGGCCCAAATGTCCCATGCCAGCCCAGGAAAAGTCCAGGTAAAGTGCCTTTCACTGAGATTTCACTCAGATTTCTTTTTAAAGAGCCCCTTTGGCACATCAGGCCTGTACTAACCTAGGAGGATCCCTTTTGGCCCATCAGTAAGTATTCCCCCTGCAAGTATTAAACTTCACCCCAGTATTTTTCTCCCTCCCTTCATTGGCTCCCTGTGAGATCCAGGCCAGGATAGACTTTCCTCCTTCATTGCTGTGATCTGCAGAAAAATATGAATAACTTCTAAAATTGATTTTCGACCCTCTCCCCCTTCTCTCTCATAGTCTCTCACCTGTTTTGGGCAGAATTTCTGGCAGTTTCTGAGCTGCCAGCCCACCAGGCCTGAGGGACTGAGCTGCCAGCCCACCAGGCCTGAATGACTGAGCTGCCAGCCCACCAGGCCTGAATGACTGAGCTGCCAACCCACCAGGCCTGAATGACTGAGCTGCCAGCCCACCAGACCTGAATGACTGACCTGCCAGCCCACCAGGCCTGAATGACTGAGCTGCCAGCCCACCAGGCCTGAGTGACTGACCTGCCAGTCCACCAGGCCTACATGACTGAGCTGCCAGCCCACCAGGCCTGAGTGACTGAGCTGCTAGCCCACCAAGCCCGAGTGACTGAGCTGCCAGCCCACAAGGCCTGAGTGACTGAGCTGCCAGCCCAAGAACCCATTTGGCCCACAATGCCCATACTAGCCCTGTGGAAACCAGTCCATTCAGCCCACAACACCCATACTCGAGCTCCAGAAAGCCCCCACCCACTGGCCACCAATATTGGGTTTGGTGGAGAGGTGGAATATTGCATTGGGGCGTCAGCGCTCCCATGTGAAGATGGGACCCAACGGATCCCACTTAGTCTAGTTATTGTATTATTTGCTGTAAGTCCGTAACAGAGAGGTAAAGAAATTACAATTTCTAACAAAAGACCAAGTCTTTATGGAGAAGATCAGTTGCTAGCTGGTACATTGGCATATCATAATCTGTAGCATCATCACATTCCTGAGATTGTAACCAATAAGCAACTGTACACCTTGTTTTTCCTCAACTTTTCAATTTTGGCATTCTAAACTACATTTTTACTCTTCAACCCATGCATGACATGCCTTTCTGCCCATTACTTTCCCATTAAGAATGTCCTTTGGAACCTCACATTTGGAGTAGTCAAAATTCAGATAATCTCTGCGAATGCTGTCTAAATCAGTCTCTTTTGCTTGGCATTTGGATTGACAATTTTGCATTTCTTCTTCGGAGGCATCTGTTTAAAATATATAGAAAAAAACACTGAACAGCATTAACAGAAACAAGTTATTATTTGCAGTTTTAGACAAAAAGGTAGAAAATGATAAAATTAAACGGTAAAACAAATAGTAAATACCCAACAAAAAAAAATCATATTCATCAGTTTCATCAAATCAATCTAATTCAGCTAATCAATTACAATCATTTAAATTCAATTACTAGATCTAAACATCTATCCATTTCTTATGAAAAGGCAAAAAAAAATTAATAGCCTAAGTATCCAAATAACAAATAACAAACTGATCCTATTCACACAAGAATTCACAATATAACATGATATTTAAATCTCACTCATGAATATATATGCCAAATGGAAGGAATTTAATGTTTAATTCCCAAAAATTAATCCAGAAACATACACTCTCAAGATAATCAAAATAATTATTTTTTGCACAATACATCTGACTAAAACTGTACTGCGGATATTTAGATTGAAAATATTGATCATGGATAGACAATAACACAACATATAGATGATTGAGATGTCCTTATGACATGATTGTGCAAAAAAAAAGAATTTGATTATCTTGAGAGCGAATGTTTCTGGAATGAGATCGATTGGAATGTTGCTGTCACCATAAATTTTAAGCCTATATTGGCAGGCAAGACAAGGCCGATTTGTATGCAGCCTAAATAACATTTTTGCATCATAAGATTAGTATGAAGCCACACCAAAAAGCAAGATAATATGTTAAATACCTTTTGTTTTGTCCTGATATTGTGATCCGTGATGTTGAAGGCGTTGAAGGCATTAGAAGTTGCATTTTACTTCCAGCGATTAAATCATCCAGCAATTAAAAAAATAAATCAACCGGTAACGGAAGCCGAATGATTTTTCTTCATCAGCTAGCAGCCCGAGAAAATCCCTCTCCGACAACCAATACAAACCTGCATTTTAATCCCGCCCCCCACCCCCAAGCCCCCGGAGTCGCAAGCACAGGCAGTGGCAGATCTGCAGCGACGCTGATGGTAGGTTTTGTAACTCCGCTAATTAATGTAATAAATCATCATGTGAAGGATGCATTTGTGGCAATTCAATAATTCCTCAATTTTCACATTCTCCTTTTCCTTCCAAACTGTTCTTTCAAGATAAGTTGAAAAGGTAATTTCTTAACATAATACACTTCCATATTTTTAGCAATGTTTTGGTCAGTCATTCTATTTCTCTTCAGCCCAGTGTCAAATATTATCGATTTGCCCTTTTGTGAATTACCTTTGGTTATTATTATATCACAGGCACCATGTAATTATGAGTTGTTTTGGTTGAACGGATGAGTTGTTGATGCCTTCACTCAGAGGTTGATGATTGCCAAATAGGACTGATTTATCATCAGCTGACAAGATGGTTGATAAGATCAGTTCATGTCACTTTACTGACATGTGGGGGTGAAGGCATAACTGTGCTGTCAAAGAAAGGTTATATTCCGCAAAATGTGAATAAAGGTTGTATGGTGATGAGTCTTGCAAAAAATGCTGTGCAAATCCTCAGTGTGTGCTGGTTATTGTCCATGTATCTATCCATTGACAATTGTCTTGCTGCTTCTGAGAAGTATTTAATATTTAGCTTGGCTAGGGTGGATGTTGTAGCAAAGTCTGAGGATGCAGTCAGAAACAACTACAGAGTTTACAAATGGAAATGACAAAAATAAAACTGCACTGGGGCTTTTTTATCAGCTGTGGAAGTCTGCCACCTTCATCTCAGACCTCTCAGCAATCCTGGTGGTCATTGAGTCTCCCATGAGAAGTGTAAGACCAGGGAGCAGGGAGAACAGCAATGTCACTGGATCTCACTTCAATTGCCTCACTTAGGATTCACTCGGCTGGCTTTGACAAGAATCAGAAAGCACACAACGCCTCTACAAGTACACATACGCCTCTACTTCTTGAGAATGCTTAACAAGCTTAGCATGTCCCCAACAACTCTCACCAACTTCTACGAATGCACCGTAGAGAGCATTTTACTTCAGAGTCACGTGAGTGACTTCGTGAAGACCCCGCCAGCACGCATGCGCGGCATATCGTCGCGCGCATTTGCATCGGCAGGCTGGGGGGGGGGGAGTGCGCTCTCTCCTTCGGCTCCTTCATAAAAGACCGGCAGGTGAGTATTTATTTTTACCCTACAGGATGGACAAGGGCAAGAGAAAGGCGCTGTCGAGAAGCCGAGCTTCGACCTGCCAACGGCCCTTGTCTCCGGAGCTGCAAGCAACACCAGCAAGCTTCGAGGCGTGTTGGGGGCAGGAATGCGAAGTCAGGTGCTCCCGCTGATTCAGGGGCCGACTCACCTGAATGGTTTACCACTCCGGAGCTGGATGCTACGGATCCAGACTTCGAGCCCCCTTCCCCCAAGAGAAGGGGGGGAAAACAGGTACATGGCAAGGGGTCTCGCTTTGTACAAGCAAACCCTCCCCGAGCTCCAGAAGACCCGAGGGGGCCTGGGCCGGGGATAGCTGCACGACAGGGAGCCCTGCAATGTGCATAAACGTACCGCAGCCCAGGGAGATCTGCCCATGGTGCAGTCTGGCAACATCACTGCTGCGTCGTGTAGCCTGCTGGAGCAGATACCGCCGACAACACACCCCGTCAGGCTGCGGTCAAGAGCGGAGGTGGCAGCAGGAAGCGGTCGGTCAGCTCAGCTCTGGGAGCGGCCCTAACCATGCGCCTCCACGCCAAAAGATGGGCATGTGTGGAGGTAAGCCTGCACGGACTCGGGAGCCAGTTCCGGGGGCCGGCGCCGATTCAAACTCACCAGCCTTCCTATCAGACAGGTGGGCCGCCACAGTCTGGGAGAAGACAGAACGTGAGAGATCCGTGCGGGAGTCGTATGATCCTACTTGGGATGTAGGTCACGACGACCTGCCATTGGACCCAAGACAGCACCTTATGGAAGTGTGGTCCGATGATGGAAGCCCCAGTGAGTTCGCAGGGCCTGGGGAAGTCGCTTGTCCGCTGCATATAGTGGGGGACGGTCCGCATAGAGCGGTTGGAGCTCTTAGTGGAGCAACTCCTCCAGCGGGACCGGGAGACGAGAAGAAGCGGGGGCCCGCGGGCATCCACTAGTCATGCGAGGACCCCACTAAGCATCTCATCGTCTCCAGCCGAAGCATGAGGGATTTCCCCAGTCTGCCTGTTTTTTTGTGTTTCGAAGACGACCCGGGGCAGCCAGTAACCGCTGAGCCAGAGCATGAGGAGGATAATGCGGAAGTGGTGAGTAAGTTTGCCGCTACCACCCAGACAGGTGAACCTCTGCAACCACAAATTGGCGGGCACCATTGATTACCAGAGTACGCACCAACTGCAGAGTCAGGTTCTCAATGATACCTTGGAAAAAAAATAAAACCGCCCGAAAACTGCATCAACCTCAGTGTGCCCTTGGTTAATGCCCAGATCTGGGGACACTTTATGCGGCCCACCAGGATGCAGGATGTCCGCCTCCAGCGTATATTAAAAGTTCTCTCCCACGGGCATAACGCGTTTGCTAGGACCCCCCTGGACGGGGATAATGTGTCGAGCGATCAGCAAGAAAAACGCACCTGGCACTCCTATGCAACGCCCAATATGAGATCAAGTGCCTGCGTAAGAGCTCCATAAAACCCCACTCAACCCCAAATTCACGGGGTTGTGCCAACCATCAACCCGCTCCACCGCCACATCAGTTTGTTTGGAGACCTATCCAAACAGGTGAAGGAACCTGGATGAGGAGGCCAAAACAGCTGGCCTCATGAAACCGTCCACCGCCAGACCTCATCCATATCACCGGCAACAGCCTAATACATCTTGGAGAACACAACGGCCGCCGGAAAGGGCACAAAGATCCTACCCACCTCCATCCACAACAAGTACAACGACCTTTTTTAGGGCAAGGCCAAACAACGCCCCCCCCACCCCCCCTGCATGGAAAATGCGGCCCGCCGGCTCGTCAACCTCCACACGCCCACTCAACCAACAAAACCGTTATGTACGGAACCGCCGTTAACTATTGGAGTAATAGGGTCCTGGTTCTTTTCCACGCCGTAGCATCCCCTCCTGCACAAATAGGTGGGCGATTGCGGCTTTCTTGACATATGGAAAACTGTCACCACAGATGAGTTTAATTTACAAAGTGTTCAAGATATGTTATAGAATTTATTGGAGGTATAAATCCCCCTACACAGCATTCGCCTCGTAGGAGTTTTATTCTAATCCCAAAAGAGGTGGAGGCAGGACATGCTGAAATTATACGGCTAGCAGCAAAAGGGTAATTGCAAAACCAAGCATGAACCAATTGAGTTTGTGTCTAACATCTTACTAAGGATTAAAAAAGATGGGGGATGTCGCATAATATTTAGACTTAACTGAATTTGAACAATTTTGTACAATACACCCATTTCAAAATGGATACTTTTGAAACAGCTAAGCAATGCTTTACCCAGGGTACTTTATGCATGCACGATTTGAAAGATGCATACTATAACGGTACCCATTGCTGAGGCTTTTTTACATAGAAAGTTTTTGAAGTTTGTCTGGAAGGGTCAATTATGGGAATATAAGGCATTGCCCAATGGAATCACCACAGCTCCTAGGCTGTTTACCAAATTGGTAAAACCTATAGGCTCTTCTCCGGCAACAAAATATATAGTAATGGCATATTTGGATGATATCCTTATAGTGGGTCAGACCCTCCAATTGGCAATTCAAGGAGTGGCTGCAACCAAGGCTCTGTTCGAGAAGCTGGGATTCGTAATCCATCCAGACAAATCAAAATTGCACCCGGTACGGGTTTATGGATTATTTGGGGCTTCACCTAGACAACCAATTTAATGAAGATTACCATCCCAACTAATAAAGCTACTGCTATTATAGAAGAGTGCCACAATCTTGCTTGCGCCAGGGTACCGACTATTCGGCAAAACAGCAAAAGTTATAGGCAAATTGGTAGCTACATTCCCAGCTGCACGATTCGTACCGCTACAACTACCGAAATTTACAAAGATCAAAAATCACACAGCATTAAAAACAAATGCTGGGCACTTTGATCGCCAATTCCGACCCCTACCACCAAGAACGCTAGAAATGATGCTACAATGGTGGGTTGACAATATTAGAGAGTTCACAGACCTATCAAGTGAGCAACAGACCCTGATGTTGTGTTACAAACTGACGCAAGTGCACAAGCTGGGGAGCAACTGATACATTGTCCAGTTGTGTGGCAGATGGAACTCTCTCATGAGTCTACATTCCTGAGTCACACGGGATAAATTATATAGAAATGCCTGGGAGCATTTCATGGACTGCGGGCTTACTGTACTAAATTCACAGAATTTACATGTCCGGTCCCTTCAAATAGATAATACTAAAAAGGTCAAGAAAGTATCGGAAGATTTGAAGAAAGAACTTATTGAAATGCTTAAGGATATGGAAACTAAGATGGAGAAAAAAACTTGAAAAGGTTAAAAAAGACTTTCAAAATAAGATTAATCCCAGTATTGAGAATGTGCTGGAACAACAGGCAAGCTGGCATGAAGAACCTTGAACAGATAATCGGGGGGGCAAGTACTGAGTCTACAGCAAAGCTGATAACAGAACATGAACGTCCAATGGACTTTGCTGACTAAAACAACAGAGAAATTACTCAGCTAGAAGGCATAATCAGAGAAGACAGAACTTGGAGGATCGCAGGGATTCCCGAGGGTTCCCTCGAGAAACACGAAGTCCTCGATAATTCACTGCTAAACTACTCCCAAAAGGTTTTATCTCTGGATGAAATGCCTTAATTAGCTCGTGCACGATAGAGTCGGCAGACAATCAGACCAGTATAAATGTCCCCCCCAAGACAAATGATATCATAAAGCTACAATATGATTTTGTCCTGGAAGGAGATCATGCCGGAAAGCTGTGGGGAAATCGGAATTTGGCATTTGAAGGACAAAGGATCATACTATCGAGATTACCCTCCAGAGGTTGCTAGAAAACGGAAGGCTTTAGATGAAGCCAAAAGCCTATTGAGGGGTGTAGAAAATCTGAGATAACGGTTTGAATTACCCAGCCATTCTAAGAGTTTAACTTTTATACACAGTGGATCATATTCTTTATAACCCCAGCAGCAGCCTTGATTTCTGCAAAGCAGGTTCAAGCCTTGAAAAGTATTACAAGCAAACATATCTGACATATTAACTATTTTTAGAGACCGAAAAGGAGTCTCAGCACTAAACCAGCACCTGGAATTTCGCAAAGCACTCGAGTCTTGAAATATCTACAAGCAAACATACTGACTTTTTCTACTTTTAGAGACCCAATACGGACACGTCAACATTCATGAGATTTCATATGAAATAAGGGACTAAAGTAAATGGAAGTAATGGATAATGCCGTACGGAATGAAATGAAAAAAACTGGATTGGAAGACGTTTCTGGATACTGACTATAGTCTTAACATATAAACTAAATATAAACAAATAACACACATATTAAAAAAAAAAAAACCCCCCCCCACAACGCGGTTTTTATTTACACTAATTATTATTATTAAACAAGATTGCTACACTTTTGCTAATTAATATCACTAATAATTAATAACTAATGTCTCGTTAAATGATTGGATAAATTTAGCTAATGACTCATTTGGGGAGATCCTTTTTTTCTAATAATATTTTTTATTTGTACTTTAAAAATTATATTTTTATTTTAATGACTGCCTTAGATGTCTAATTAATTTTAGATATAGATACCCTTATATGACGACTATCCACCACTATTTCAATTCCTTTAATATTACACCCCAAGTTAAAATTATATTGATGGAATAATAATTCCTCAAATCTAGAGCTGGCCAAGTTAAATAACAACAATGCCGGAAGTCCTTAGATGGATATCCAAGTTAATAGGCCTAACACAAACTACAAATACTTTTATTTGTAGTTTTTTTTCCTTCTTTTACACAAACAATTAATTTCTTTAACTATTCTTTACTATCCTTTTATATATCTATTGTAATTTTTCATTTTTTAATGGAGTTACACATGGACCAATGAGATATATTTCGTGAGGTATATAAAAGAGATTTAAAATTCATCTATTCGGTGTTCTCGGGTGTAAGGTTAGGTCTACTGGTCGCTGACCCTTAGATTCGATTGCAGATACAACCACTAACTTAAAATGCAAGACTTAAAAAGAAATACGGGGAATGAGGGATTAAATTTTCCAGTTGGAACTTAAAGGTATTAATGAACCAATGAGAGGAAAAATATTGACTCATTTAAAGCAATTAAAGCTGATGTAATTTATATTCAAGAAACCCACTTAAAAAAAGACGCTGAAAACAGGTTGAAAGCTAAATGGATAGACAAAATATATCATTCTTCTTTTACGCATAAATCAAGAGTGTAGCAATATTATTTCGTAAAGGTACTTTATTTAAGCATACATCAACTATATCTGATAAAGATGGTAGATACATTATTGTGATAGGAGAAATTAAATACACAGAAAAAATGATTTTTGTTAATATATATGGACCAAATTTTGATACCCTTTGTATTTTAAGAAAGTACTTAACAATATTCCGGAATTAACACATTATAATTTGATAATCGGAGGAGATTTTTAATTGTACATTAGACCCTTACCTAGACAGATCTTCAAACAAAGAAAAACTAAATCACATTCTAGTGATTTATTAAATGCATATATTCAAACGACTAATATTAAAGATGTTTGGAGAATAGAAAACCCTACTGGTCCGAGAATACTCTTTTACTCACCAGACATAAAACCTACTCAAGAATAGATCTATTTTCTGGTAGATGCAAAGCTTATCTCACTTACCCTACGAACCCAAATATCATAATATTATAATCTCAGATCATGCCCCATTAACATTTAAAAATTAAAATAAATGGTTAAAACAGAAAATTGTGGACAATGGAAACGTTAATAATCCACAAATTTTAAAAAATAAAACCACTCAGGAATATATTATAACGCAAATTAAGATTTTTTTTGAAATAAATGATCAACCAGAAATATCTCGCTCTTTATTATGGAAACATTTAAAGCATAATCTTCGAGGAATTATGATTTCTTCACAAGCATTTCCATAATTAAAAAAGATTCGGAAGGAACAACAGGACTTGGAAAGGGAGATTAAACAATTAGATATACAGAATGCAATAAAACCAGATATAATAATAATAATCAAAATTGTAGCATATGAAATATAAATTAAATAAAATATATACTGATCAAGTTTTAAAATTTTATCAACATACTAAACAATTACAGTTTTGAATTTGAGACAAACCCCCCAAAAATTATTAGCTCGACAATTAAGAAAATGAAGCTGAAAAAATAAAAAAAATTATACATAGGATTAAATCACAAAATGGTGATATTTATTAATAAAACAACCTAAAATATTTAATGAAAGATTTATGCAATATTAAAAAAATCTATATACTGCTAAAAGCGACAGTAAATAAAACAGAAATAGATGCCTTTTTAAAAATATGTAACTTAAAAGTTTGGATTTACAAAATAAAGAACTATTAAATGCTGATATTTCAATAAAAGAAATCCAAGAATCCGTATTAGATCATTAAAAAAATGGTATAACACCACCCCGGACCGGATGGTATAGGCTCGAGATTTTATAAAATTTTTCATGATCAATATGGTCCCATATTTGAAATCATTATATGAACATATATATACACATCAGAAATTACCAGATACGCGACGAATATTGTCCTATTTATACACTTATACCTAAAATAAATAAAGACTTGGATGAACCAGGATCATATAGAGCAATAGCTCTATTAAATACGATCAAAAGATTTTAACAAAAATATTTAGCACAAAGATTAAGTACAGTTTTGTCAATGAATTAATTCATCCCGATCAAACAGATTTATATCTAAAAGATATTCCTCATATAATTCTAAGATGGTTTTTATTTACTATTATATATTCGAAAAGAAGTGATAAAAAAGATTTAGTATTATCTCGCTGGATGCAGAAAAAGCTTTTGACCAAGTGGAATGGCCTTATCTATTTCGGTGAAGGAAGCTTTCAAGCTCGGTGAGAAGTTTACTACTTGGATTAAATTGTTATATGCAAAACCCAACACTAGCATAATAACAACAAACCGTATGTTATCTACTAAATTTAGTTTATCTCGAGTTGTAGACAAGGCTGTCCCTCCTATCACCTTTATTGTTCGCGCTAGCAATAGAACCCTCTCGCCCAAAGGGTGAGATTACATCCGAAATACAATGGATATGATACTAAAATACCAAATAAAATCTCCTTATATGCGGACGATGTATTACTTTATATCACGTGAACCGAAATAAATAGCCGAAATTTGTTAAAACTAATAACGGAATTTTGATTATGGTGGATAAAGGTTAAAAATATATAATATTTCTCAGGATACAGTATCAATTGGAATAAAAGTGAACTTATGCCAATAACGATGAATAATTTACAGATATTACAACAGTTTCCTTCAAGATTAACAAATGAAAATATTAAATATCTTGGCATTTTCGTTACAAAAAGTTTGATTCTTTTTTAAATCTAACTTCCCGTTATTACTGAACAAATTAAATAAGAATAAATTTATAACTGGAAAAGTTAACCTATTTTCAATGTTAGTAAAATCAACGCGATAAAAATGATTTTTCTTTCTCCCACAATTATTATATTTATTTCAATTAATACCGATATATCTCCCTAAAATTTTTTTAAAAAATTAGACTCCCTAGTTACTAACTTTATTTGGGATTATAAGAACCACAGAATAAATAACAAACATTTATGTAAAGCTAAAATAAATGGGGATTAGCATTACCAAATTTTATGTTTTTTATTGGGCAGTTAATATCAAAAACAATGAAATTTTTGGCTAGAAGAAATAGATAATAAACCAAACTGGTTAAAAATGGAAAAAGAAGATTGTTCTCACATTTGAAATTAGTTTCTATAATTTTTGCTAATACTAACGTGACTACAGAAAATTTATAGTGAAAACCCGATAATAGAAAACGGAAATGCCGCATTGAAACCGCAAAACAAATTAAGAAAACATTAAAATTAAAATCTATACCGTTAAGGTCTTACCATTGCCAATAATTTTACATTTAATACCTTCACAACGATGGATAGGCTTTTTTACAATGGAAAAATAAAGGAATTTTTAAACATAGGGGATCTTATAAGGAAAGCTCTTTTCTTTCATTTCAAGAGTTTACAACAAACTTATGGACTACAAAAACAATGAATATTTAGATATTTACAAATCAGAAACTATATCTCTGCAAATACACAAGAACTTAGAAATAGAAAGACTGAAATTTTAGATGAATGCTGAATAAACATCCAAATACAGAAAAAATGATATCATATATTATATAATATTTTATTGGAAAGTGATATCCCATCAACGAAATACATAACAATTTGGGAAAATGAATTAGGTCAAATAAATAAGCTCAGAAATATGGGACGATAGCTTACAACACATACATCTTGTTCCTTAAATGCTAAACATGTTCTTATACAGTTTAAAATTCTACATATACATTAATTCCAAATCTAAATTACATAATATATTTCCAAAATTATCGCCTAATATGTGATAAATGTCAAATCTCAGAAGCAAATTTGTCACATTCATCACTAATTGTATAAAATATGTAGAATAGTGGAACGAAATATTTAAGATAATTTCGAATGTTAAGTAATAGTACTATGATTTCTGATCCAAAGTTAATAAATACTTGGAAATACTATGAAACGGACCAACTAGTTACAAATGAACCAAAGAATTTTTATCGATTATTGTCTAATAATTGGGAAATATTAATACTAAAAATTGTTGGAAAGGACCTGCATCCCCAACAATTAAAATGTGGAATACAGAAATGTCGGAGACACTTCAATTTGGAGAGATTGAGGCTTGTCCTTTGGATAGTTTAGATCTCTTCAGAGAGATTTGGTCTCCATATATTAAATATTTACAGGGTCATAAACGGTTTCGGACGCGAAGACTTGACTGAGGCCTGAATAGTCTGAATCTGGATGAAGAAACATATATAATAAATCATGAATTTAGCTCCAAGGACGAATTAATGAATAATATTTCAATCTCCATCAAACTTTCAACACTCTCTTTTTCTATTTTCTATTCTTTTTTTTTCTATCCTTAATTAGAAAAAAAGTATAGAAAACACATTATATTAAATTTTTTTAATATTAATGCGAATATAGATATCATTACTTGTATGAAAATATTATTGATGTCCTGTATTTTTAATTACATAAAATTGTGTTAGTTTCAACTATACAATAATTTAGAATCAAATACACAGGACTAGATGTTAAGAAGTCCCTTGTGCCAGTAGGGGGGAGCATTTCACGACATTCATTGATTGCTGAGAGTGGGTCGACGCTCAACAACGGGGGGGGGGGGGGGGGTACGTATACGTATATCTTGGCCTGGGTAACCTTCAGGACAGCTGGCACAGGACACATCATCAGTAGTGTACCCTTTGCATCACTGGGTGTTTTCGGCCTTTTATCACTAATACACCCTCCACAAAGGGCGGCCCGCGCAGGATGATCAGCCCTCAGCGTGTGTCCCGTGTCAAACTGCCTCAAAGATTCACCATGACGCATTTGGGGCCCAGCATGGGTCTTTCCTCCGCTTGAGCCAAATCCAACAGCTGCTTTTTCAGCCGCGTCTGAGAGTGATCTTATGGTCTTCTGCAGAGCCTGACCGGGGATTCCAAGCTCCTTCAGCATCAGATGTAATGACGCAACAAATCCTCTGCATCCCACTTCAACTGGATTAACGTTGATGTTCCAGCCACGCTGCCTTGCCCTGCTGCAAGCTCTGTGTAGCGCAGCTTCTTACTGCTCATAGGCCTCCACAACAGAGTTCTCCCCATGGAACTGTGAGCTCTATGATGTAAGCAGTCTTCTGTGAAAGGGACCAGAACACCAAATCTGGCCTGAGGTTGGTTGAAGCAATTTCAGGTGGAAAGATTAGTTGTCGGCCGATGTCCGCCAGCATCCTCCAGTCACGGCCCTGCATAGGTTTCCTTCTTCTGATCTAGTGGAAGGATGTTTCGGTGTTTTCTACTGTCCTTCCTCGGACAAAGGTTTCGCCCTTAAGTGGGAGGGTTGCTTGCTCTCGGAGCAAGGAGTTGGTCGCACACAGCCTGTTCTCACAGGCTGTTGCCAGGCTTTTTAATACCTGATTATGCCTCCACGTGTATCTTCCTTGCGTGAGGCTGGTCTTGCAGCCTAGCCATGATGTGTTTGAGGGTCGCTGGAGTTGGGCAAGGCACAGGTTTGGATCCTCGCCGTAACCACTGATTGAGGTTTTCTTTGGTGATGGAAGGACGTCGTATGTCGCCTGATGATGAAGCTGATCTTGCTTGATTCCATTTCCCAAAGTTCTTTCCAGCTGATCTTCCTCCGCTCCACACCTGCCCACTGCATCCATTGCCCCTGTTATTGGCAAGAGAGACCGCCTTTGCACTTCTTGCGGCCTCCACCTGTCCTCCTGTCCGCAGCACCTCCTCAACCACCAATGTCCTCCGCTCTGATGTTGTTGTGGCCTTTCGCCAAGTTGGTTTACTTGTCGTAACAAAGCCTTCCTCTTCCCTGCTGCACTTGCCCCACCGACGTCTTTGTGCCTCAGGGCTGATGAAGCTAAGCTGTACTGCATCAGATGGTGTCCACTTCCGGCCGTTACTATGGGGGGCGCAACAGCACTGATGGTCTTGTCTCTAGAGTCCCTCAGTGTCATCTGGAGTCTTACATTTGGGAACACTTGTATTCCTCTGTTTTAGACTAGTGAGAGGTAGTTCCAGGACCCCTTTGCCATAGAGGCCGATGTTAGTTAGACATCGTGGGACATACCGAGCCATTTCTTCGCGTATGAAGTTATGGTTCGCTCCATCTTCTCCACAGTTGTTATTGAGCTTCATAAACGGTCAGTGGCCACATTGTCCGAGGAAGGAGTCCAAACTGTAGCACCAGAGCTTCAGTTTCCCAGGCAGTAGGGTCTGATTGATGATCTCCAGGCCGTGTTGACAATTTCTTGCCTTAGCTGTTGCACCTGCTCTTTGTCCTTTGAGGCTTGCGTGTACCATCTGCCCAGGCCTTTTACTGGCTGCTCAGACACTTGTTTGGTATTAGGTCGTCACCGATGCAGAACCTTGTGTGCTCTAAGCACCCCCTTAACTATGGAGAAGCTTCGAGACTTACTTGGTTTGATTTTCATTCTCGGGCCCACTTGATGTTCTCCTGCAGCTTTCCAAGTAGCCGCTTGGTGCATGCTGCAGTAGTGGTTATTGGTTGTCATATCGTCCATGTATGCCCTGATGGGTGGCAGACGGAGCCCAGCTCGTCGTTCACCGCCCACCACCCATTTTGATGCCCTGATGCTGACGTCCATGGCCATTGTTAAAGGCCAAGGTGAGACTGTGCAGCCTGCCATGATGCCTACACTCCAAGCGTGCCATGTGTACTGAATTCAGCGTTTGTGAAGCACACTGCATCTTAATATTCGTGGGACACCCAGTGTGATGATGAGCTCTGGTACATGGAAAAATGCAAAAGATTCCAAAGGAGTTCATGTGGCAACTGACCCAAATGCTTGGCCAGATTCGAGGAAATCACATGTTGGTCTTCTCGTGTCCTTCTTAGCTGCTTGGAACTGGTGCCAGATCATGCTTGTATGCCTTCTTCCACACCACCCTCATGACTTTTCCATAGAAAGCGTAAACACATCCGATCATTCTTGTAGACTTGTTATGGTATTCCGTTTGGCCCCGAGAGCTGCTCTGCTCTTGCTCGCCGGTGACAGTGTTCTCTACCTCTTTCCATTTCAGGCAGGTGTCCAGGTTAATTTCCTTGGATGAATAGGTGGGATGTCATGTGGATGACTATCTTCTCATGCCCCTTTTCGTGTCTTGTGGCCCTTTTCCAGTGTTCCTCCATTTCTTGTTTTGGTGTTTTCCAAAGTCCACTTTTTTTTTCCTTGCGAAGAGGTCTTTATGAACTTGAAAGGTCCTTTGTAGACCGTGTCTTGGTGTTCTTTATTCTTGCGAAGTTTCCTCATGTTTCTCACTTTTCGCAAGGTTGCCAATCGCTCTTGATGTCCTCTTGAGAGGCATGAGACCTTCTCTCTCTGCTCATTTCTTTTTTACCATTGCTTTTTCAAATGTCTCCATCCTCTCTGATTAGCCTCTGGCGACGCCTCTGCCTCCGAACTTGATTGGTTGTTGGTAACTTTCTTCCACCTCTCCCTTTACTTACCCCATAACCGTTCCGCTCCATAGCTGTAATTATTTGCCCATCCTTTCAAGCTTTTCACTGCTGTGCCCACTTTTGCCTCCAAGATATGTATAAGGTCACTGTTGACCCGTCTCCCAACTTTTCTTTCCACAGATATGGGCCACTTCATACACCAGTTTATGCCCTTTGGATCTTTCCCTCCAAGGAGGTCTTTGTAGTTGTTGCGTGGCTCCTCCACCGCATTTCTGTGCGCTTATCACCCTCTTCAGTGACTGGGTGGCTGATGCTCTGCGAACTCTGGTTTTGTGTCCCGGCGCTGTGCTTCATTCGACTGATTTTGACTGTTGCTTCGTAAGAAGTACTTGTCGAAGCGGGCCCATGTCTCTGCTCTCTCCAAACACTTTTTTCCACCCTTGGTGTATCATCAGAGTCCATCAATCATAATTAACAAACACTGCGAGGATCTGGTAGAGTACTAGAGAGGGAATAAGTGGAAATGAGGAGTGATTATAGGGAAGGGGTGTTTTCGATTTCAGGAAGTAGAGTTGTGTATTATTTACACTTAGATTTTATTAACAGCTACTGTGGGGATCTGTTAGGGTTCCGGTTGTGTGTCATCATTATAGCACAGACGGTGGGGATTAACTGTATATGAAAAATGGGTACATTAGGGGTGTTGTACACATATGAGAGAAGTGAGTTAACGATCATATGTAGGAGTCTAATAACAACACTAACAGATTTTTCTGACAGGCTAGTAAGTCTATAGATAATAGATAATAACATATACACAATCTAATCAAGCAGTGAGTTAGGACTGCACAAAATTGATCTTGATAGCTGGTAAGATCAAATCGATTTATATTGTATCTTGAGATGATAGGTATGCACATCGCTGTCTTTGAAACAACATTACTCAGAGTATAATAGATCATTGACGTTATGACATCAAATCAGTCAACTTTTTATTCGAAGTGACAGTTTGATGGCGAAGATGCGCACGTACGTAAACTTATTTGATAATATGCTTTGTAGTGAAACACTTAAGAGTATTGCATAAATAAAACATGATAAGGTAGTAAGTTGTTATTTCAGATGATAAAAAAACCAAATACAAAAAGATACTACTACTTGGTGGGGCTACTCAATCATATGGGTGGTATCAGGACGCTATCTTGATGACTAGGCTAATACAATTCTGGGCACCTGGTGCTTGAAAAGAAAATTTGGATTACTGCGACCTATTTCCTGGGAAGCTTAATATAGTGGCGGACACCAGGTCACGAGTATTTATGACAACATCGAGTTGTGAATCCCCCAATTTTTTTTAGAGATATTATAGCTCACTTTGGGACACCAATATTGTCCTAATTCGTCCAGTTGAACAATCCCAGATACCAACTATGGTCATGGAACCATACCCTGGGCAATGGCAATGGATGCGTTTTCTATCCATTGGGTAAATGTTGCTCGCATTTCCCCATTCTGCCTCATCAGTCGGAGTTGCCGAAAATTAAACAGCTTCTGCAACTGGCATATTATCATTTCCCAACGGGCCTACACAACCATGGTACCCGATGGTTTGTAAAAAATTAAAACAGCCATGGATGGCGATTGGAACATCCCTAATTGATTACTCACCCAAACGGGGTCATCTCCTTGCCATGGTCATTAACTTGTTGGCCTTCCGGTTCTGAAAAGACCGCTCATCCGGGCAGGCATCTCGTCATTAGCCATAAACCTATCGCTGCTCATCCGAGAATCAACTCGAAACAATACCTCTCTCAATTCAGAAAGTGACGAGGCATTCAGTGCCCGGACCAACAAGTCCCCAACTCGGCAACCAATACCTGATGTGTTGGAGATTTCTAGCAGGCCTCCATTTCGATGCTTGGCCTCACTACAGTGCCTCAACAGCGCCAGGAGTGCCTGTCCTCATACCTGGATATAGTGTCGGCTCCAACCACCTGTGTCTAAACTAATGAGGGAGTGTTTAACACCTAACCCTCCACGACCAGATTACAGAACGTGGGGATGTGGGGGATCGTGCTGACCCTACTGAGGACTGGCTCCATAGATGACTACATTGAAACAGCTCACTCCTCAATGGCTGATCTCATGGCCAATGACTACAGCCCAACGATCCAACGTTACAGAAACTGCGCTGGACTGCTGGTGGCCACACATCTAATAATTTCTTTGTCAAAGAATTATTAAAACAGCACAGGCCAGGGGCCGCAAGGGCTTCATTGGAATTTCGGGCGTACCTGGAGATTCCACTCTCTGCATAGTCACCTATCTCCCCACTACATCCGAGTTACTGGAGTTATCAGGAGAAGGAACAGAACTCCTCTCAGTCATAAACCTCCGCATCGTTGGGTGACTACACAACCATCGCTAGGTGGCTCAGGTGGTGCTGATGCAGCAGGAGTTGCCACTGACATTTTTAAGTCCCATTCCACCAAGCTCAATCCACATCGCGGCGAGAGCCATGGAGGGGCCCATGACCACATTCTCACCACCGCGGGCGGGGCCATTGAAAAAACTTTTCAGCGGTTCTATAACAACCTCTGGCCGCCCCTGCGACATTCCGAGAAGCGATCCTGAACCGCTCAGTAAATGTCTGCCCCGATTTAGGGTTTGTTGTTTAATTTGATTAATACAAATTGTGTTTATTTTTTCAGCCAGTTTCGACTGAACTACATTAACAGCCAGCCTCCATCGCTGGCTGCAGTTGATAAGCAGGACGCTTGTCCAGGCGTGAAATCACAGAGCTTTGAATCTTCACGAAGTCACTCACCGTGACTCCGACTTCAAAATCGTAAGATTAAACGAGAATTACCAAGTTTGAAGGTTGATCTGTATTTTACGAGGATGTTCGCGTGAGGGATTTCGTGCCGCACAAACACTCCCACCCTCTATCATAAGTCAACCAGTAGTTCTACGTTTTTAATCTTACTATTTTTTAGTCATGTTTTTGTTCTGTGCTTCCACACCGCTTGCTTTGAAGATGCCGCGCATGCGTGCTGCGGGGTCTTCACGAAATCCTCACGCGATTCCTCGACAATACAGATCAACCTTCAAACTGGTAAGGTTCTCGTTTTAATCTACTATTTTATCATGTGCTTCACACCTGGGTTTTGAACTGCACCATCCAAGATGACTGCAAGAATTGCAGAATATTGTGGATGCAGCCCAGACGACCACACAAACCCACCACCCTATTATGACCTTTCCATTACACCTCACGCTGCCTCGGCAGGCCAGCAGCATATCATGGATAGTCACATCCTGGTAACTCCCTCTTCTCCCCCTCTCCCATCATGCAAAAGTATAGAATGTGAAAATGCACAATGACCTTTTCTCTCGAGCTTTTATCAGCAACTGAACCATCTTACTGCAACAGAGAGCAGCCCGATCTTCTATCTTTTATCCTCATTAAGACCCTTGGACCATCTTGCTCGCACTTTACTGCTTTATCTTCCACTAAACATTATTCATGTTAATTCCTTTCTTAGGTATCTGCACACAGTGACTGGCTCACTTGTAATCAAGTATTGCTTTCAGCTGACTGTCAGCACGCAACAAAAGCTTTCCACTCACCTCAGTACCTGTGACACTAAACTAAACTAAAACTAATCTAAACTAAAGAGAGGGACCATCCAAAGTACATAAAACAGAAACAATTTTTTACTGTTTCCAAAACAGAACCTTATCCTCTATCCATTATCAATGGATTGAAAGCAGTGGGGAAAAAAGGATGCTATACTCTGGGAACCATGGTGGCAAAGTTCAGGCAAAAACCACCATATTTAATTCATGATCTTATTATTTTTTCATCCAATGGTGCTGATATCTAAAAAGTAAGAATTAAATTGAGAAACTTACCAGTTTGAAGTTTGATCTTTATTATAAGGAGTTTGCGATGAGGGATTTCGTGAAACCCCGCCAGGCACCATGCGCGACATTCTTCAAAGGCAGTGGTGTGGATCACAGAACTACCCAGCAATAAACTAATATAGTAAAGTGAAGAGAATCTATTTACCACTGCCTTATAGTAGAGGGTTTGAGTGGGAGGGCACAAAATTCCTCATCGCAACTCCTCATAAAAATAAAGATCAAACGTCAAACTGTAATTCTCGTTTAATCTTACTATTTCATTTCGGAGTCACGTGAGTGACTTCGTGAAGATATCCAAGCTCTGTGATTACATGTCCTGGATCACGTCCATGCCCACACACTGCCGAATACTGATGGAGAAGTATGATAACTGTTTTCCAGACTAACAAGCTAAAAAATAATACATGATTGTTAATCAACAATATACCCCTGAACTCGGGACAAAGGATTAGGAACCGCACTTAAAACTGACTCCGCAAACGTTGCGTGAGGCACCACAGTTAGTTAGAAATCGCTGAAATGTAGTTTCACTGGCCCAGCCCGCGATTGCGAGGACATGATCCAGGAACACCTCCTGGTCCTCGCCGCTGATGTGGATGCAGCCCTGTAGATGACTTTTTAAAATGTGTAGTGTCTACCTGCTGCACCGAATACCACCTTGAGCCATCTGGAGATAGTCTCACCGGGTCACCCTGTGACGTGGTTTTACCATGGCTGAATAACAGAGTCCCGCCTCCATATCCCCTGAATGGCCCTTTCAGACCTTAAGTCGCCAAGCGTGTAGTTTAAGCAACTCTTGTATAAATAAGTTACTTTATTATGGTCGTTCATTCTATCCAGGTTTATCCAGTAGAGTCTGTGTTCAGATGCCATTACCATCACCAATTTGAAGGTGAGTAATACCAGTGGTAAATCATTCCATAGGGACAAGCTCCTGAATAGGGTCATCACCACCCTAATCTCGGAAAATGTAATATCGTGGTCGGGAGGATGGATAGAACATAGCCCTCATGTTGGGATACCACTGGTGAGATCCCACTCCCAATTCGATCTAGGAAAGACAGTGCACTCCAGGCACTGTATACGGCACTGTAACTGAGGGACTCAATTATAATGAAGACCGTGAGGATCCTGCACATTGGAGACATAGCAATTAGTAGTTGGTATTGGTCCGACTTACAGAAACCTCCCATATTCCTTATGTAGGTGAAGTAATGCTTCCTAGTGACTCTCTCTGCACGATGCTGTGGACGTCCAGGTCCTTTTATGTGCAGAACCTGGTTGCGTTTTCTGCAACACCTGACCTTATGAAGCAGAATGGGGAAGGCGTAGAATCCATTTCCCCCGATGTAGCGAGAAACTCGTCATTGTTCCACTGCCCCAGGATCTGGTTCTCAAGAGACACATATTGTATGTAATGTTCACGTGGACCAAGGAGGTCCGATATTGGTGTTCCATATTAAGGCTATAATTTTTAGCAAATATTTTGAGGTTCAACAGCCACTTGTGTCGTATATTAAAACTTGACTGGTGTCCTCCACTATTGAGCTTAACCAGAAGTACATAGCTGATATCCAAATAATGTCTTTCAATGCACCAGAGCCAAATTATTTGTTTTCCAATTCATCACAAGATATTGACTTTATACCACCCAAAAGTTTTAAATTATGCCACTCGTGGTATTATTTTGAAGATGACAAACTATGCTGCAGATTAGTGCATTAACCCGCACCCGTGACATGCTCCCCAGCATTTCTGAACAGTCCCAGCCCTGGGGCGAGCTCCTAACACGACTAAGGGTTATTATGTAATGATTGATTTAACAATCACAAACATTGCTAATCCACCATTGAGCTCAATTTTAGCCTGAATGGCGGCTGCATAGGCCCTTAAAAAATGTCTAGCATTCGCCATAATGCGAGATTTTGCTCTTGCAAGCTTTGATAGTGTCACAGCCCAAATATTAGCTAGAATGTAAGCTACAAGTTTACTATTTAACCTTATGCAGTCTATCAATAGTCGGTTTCCTGCGCAAGCAAGGCTGTTACCTGCCTCTATAAGTCTATTGCTTTGTTCCCTGGATAGTGACAATCAATCCATGTATCCCTGAATGTATGTAACCTCTCTCCTAGTTGAGAGGTTATACAGTCAGCACCTATAGAGAACCAGACCACCTACCTCCAGCCTACTGCCGGCCTGTTTGTTCTGGTTCCTGAGTTCCATTGAATTGTGTTTGAGGTGCTGCTGACGTATAGGTCCTTACTGGTCTTTCAGGTGGGCCAGTCTTGAATATGATGTTTTGGACTGCTTGCGCACTGCCGCCCTGCTGGAGGAGAGGGTTGGTTATCAAACCCGACCGCCTCCGCCTCCAATCCAGGTCTTTGACCTGAATGCAGGTGCTCACCGACACTGTCTCGGTGGTGGCGTCGCATATGCCTTTACACCCTGAAAATATTGGTTTAGGCTGCCCATAAGTTCCGTACCTCAACCGATCTGGCAAAGGCAGTAATTTTAAGGCATATGTTCGCAATTCAGTATCTTTTGTAACTTCAGCTCCTGGCCCCGTATCCCGGGACTGTTCTTGCCCCAGATGGGCGTGTTGACTGTCGGTACATCAACGATATGCAGATGTTGGGCTTATTTGTTGATCGCCTTGGTAAGGACCTGATTTTCCTGCAGCTGGTGTGTGTGAGGTAGTCCTATGCAGCTCCTATTTGGCTGCAAAAGGCTGACCTGAGTGCTTCGGCTGGGCGAACTTGAGACCACATTCAGCAGTTCCTCCTGTTTTTTTCATGTACAGCAGGTCCTCTCCACTCTACATACTGTCATCCAAGCGTTGTCCTGGCATTTCCCACCAATGACGGTAACTGCTGGTGGCCCAGCCGCATGGTTCCAGGACTGGAGGACAATCTGGTCCGAGCCTGCAGAGATTGTGCTCTAGGATACGCTCCATCATGCCTCCTTCCGAGCCATGCCGACCGCCGCCGCATCTGCGACGACGAGTCACTCCTCAGGTTCTGGCGAATCCCGATGCATCTGTCATCGCCCCGCACCTCCGTTGAGTGACACAAGGGTGCCGAAGACAGGATGTGACTGCCTGCCGCCTACTGCGTGCTAAGCCGGACCCCGCGCGGACCAGCCGCTGGGCCCGCCATCCTACCAGACGGAGGTGGCCCCTAGTCTGATAAGACATTAGTGGAGGATGAGTCGTCCCGCGTGAAGCGTGGTCCCCCACGTCCTGCGGCTTGCCGCCTGTCCTCCTCAGGACAAAGGCAATGTTCGTCACGTACTGCCGCTTAAAGGGGGGTGCGGTGACCGTTATAGACTACTGCGTCCCGCGATATGAAGGCTCCCTCAGTGTGTGTCATGTGCCGGCCGCACACGCGGGCTTGCAGACCCCATGAACAATCCTTCACCGGTCCGCGAACTGGCGGCCTGCTCCGGTGGAAAGTCGATGTTTGTGTGTTCTTCCCCGGTCCTCCCTCAGGTGACCTGCATAGGGGATAGAGAATGTGCCGCCAAGCGGATAACACGCTTACGCACCTTGGCACCACTGTCCCTATGCTTAGGTGACAGTGGTAGGAGTCAGGTCTTGCCCTACCACTGCTCCTGCGTCGGATGCTCCTACACTTTACGGCTCCATGGCCAGCCGTTGGTGCAGAATCGGGTTCCTGCCAGCGCAGGCGCCCCCGGTTTCCGCGTTCTTATCCGGCCGCAGAGCTGAGCTGCCGGTGTTGCTGGCAGCTCCGGAATAGAGGGTGCTGACTCCCTTTCTTGTTTTGGTTTCCGAAAGTCCCTTGGACCTGGAGGCATACTTCGATGCCTTCATTCTTGTCTCATCATGTGTTTCTGTAAGCAAAGTCTTTACAGAAAGCGGAAACAACTCAAGGTTAGTATCTTACCTGAGGGTCTTTATGAGCTTCCGGTGGAGAGCGCACTCTCTCCCCCCCCCCCCCCACCAGCTACCAATGGTGACCAGACCTCATGCGGGACATAGACAGCCGCTAATGGCAAGGCTCCCGCCTGTGTGTGAGTCGGGCCCCGGCTCTGTCTACTACCTCCATAGGGGTATCATAGCCATTAGTCCGCTTATTCCTGCGGCCCGGAGTGGAGCTCCTGCTCTGCCTTTGCTGCCCATGAATGGCATCTCGAGCCCGGACCTTCCTTGTCCACGGCTTTGCCAACTTCCAGTAGCGAGCCGTCAGCCCGTGGTGACCCTGCGGGTTGCGGTGTAGATTCGGCTGCTGCTCTGCCGTCAATGCCTGCGAACAGCGAGTGTGGCCCGGACCCTCCAGGTCAACGACTGCCCAACCTGCCCGGTGTTGTAAAAACCATCAGCCCCACAGAGGCCCTGCAGGCCTGTGGGTGTAGAGTCGGGGCTGCTGCTCTGCCGGTCGCTCACTCCGACGCCAAGCCTGCAAGCCACTCTCCCTGGTTGATGCCGACTAGCCTGCATATCCTTGCGGCTGCGTTGTAGAGTTGGCTGCTCACCGTCCCTCCGACCGGCATGTGAACCGGACCCACCTGGTTCAACGGCCTCATCCCACTCCAGTCTGTTAGTGCCGCCGCGGACTGCCCAGCCCCGCGGACCGCAGATCAGTGCACGAGAACAGAGGGTCCCTAAAATGAAAAAAAGGACCGCAGGTTAGTTTTTTTCTTCCCTGCAGTCCCCTGCAGTAAGGAGCAATGCTCCTCAACTCCTTCGCTCACTGCGTCGTGGGGGTTAAAAATAAAAATAGTCGCGATGCGTGCCTGGCGGGTCTTCACGAAGCACTCACGGACTCCGAAATGAAATATAATACAATAGCAAGAATAGCTACAGACTAGTCAATTGAGACCACTAATAAACTGACCAGTTAAGATAGTGAATGATACGTTTTATTGGCAAGTATTCACATACAAGAATTGCCTTGTGCCCGCCACAAGTGACAACATGATATCATGACAATTAGGAATGATACATAAAACATCATTCAATCAAAGAAATAAAAGTTGGCGTAGATCATCAAACCTTGTGTCTACTCTGCTTCATTATATATTCCAAATGTTGTACTTCTGTACACTTTACTAGAACAACCCCAGTACTCATTAAGTTTCCTTGATTTTAACTTAGCTTAAATCCATCTTGAATACACCACAATAAAAGGGGCCCTCACCCCTCTAAACACGAATTCCCAGATTTTCAGACGCCTGTGTTATGATGTCGAATTTTCTTGATGGTCTATCTCTTTAATTTTAACTACTGTGACCCCTGGTTCTAGCTACATCATCACTTCAAGCCCCTTATGAATTTTGAACATTTCAATTAGAGCAGCACCCATCCTTCTCAACTCAACAATATAGCCCTATACAAAAAATACAAAACTGGAACAGCCCACCAATCAACCTGGGAACCTTCACTGCACTCCCTCCATCACAGGTCTGTTATTTTATAAATGGATGCTAGACCAGTGCAACAGGTTTCCAGATTGCAACTGAGGTTTAACAGAATTTGACCAAGATGATCCACTCATACCATTTGTCTTTTTAATTGCTTGTGTCTCTCAGTCATCAATCCGAGGATTGTGTCAAGGACATCTTGAAACTCTAAACATTGAATCATTTTAGTATTTTCATAATTAAAGAAATACATATATTTTCTATTTGTGGTACCAAAGAGTTACATCTCTCAGTGTTTCCCCATATTAATGTCCATCTATTCCATGTAGTCAGTGTGCTTTATTAATATCCTACTTGTCTCTATAACCATCTCTGCCTAGGTCACTACCACCTGCATCACCCTTCACAGACTACAATTCCCACTCCCGCGATCTGTCCACAGAAAGAAGGTTATTTTATGCTCATAACACTTGCTGATATTATTGATATGAAATTGGGTAGAGTAGATGGCCCAGCGCCAATCCTGAGCAGCCATCACCATAAATTAGAAAGGTAAAAGAACTTACCTGTTTGAAGTTTGATCCTTATTTTAGGGGGATTTACATATGATTTGATTCGTGAAGACCCCGCCAGTATGCAGAATGCGCGCCATTCTTGAAGATTAAGATTTAAGAGAAACAAACATACCAGTTGACCTTATGATATGGGTGGGAGCGGTTTCTCGTTTAAAATCTTACTATTTTACTTCGAGTCACGTGAGTGATTCGTGAAGATTTTCAAGCACTATGAATTTCAGCCCTGAACTGAGTCCATGCTCACACACTGATGGAAAAGTATGTTAACTTAGATTCAGACTTGAACAGAGCATGAAAATAATAAGATTTATTATTAATAAACAAACAATAATAACCCCCCTAACTTCGGGGAATGTTTGGAAACAGAACTTAAAACATCACTGCAAACTTTGCGGGTTGTGGCCACAGGTTTATTATAAAACAGCTGAAATGTACCCTCATGGCCCAACCCCTGTTGAGAGGATGTGGTCCCATGGAAACCTCCATGATCCTCGCCGCTGATGTGGAGCAGCCCTGGTAAATGAGAATTAAAACGGTCAGTGTCCTACCGCTGCTGCACCAACACCACCCTGATCCACCTGGAAATATCAGAACATTTATCCATGGTGAGGCATAAAACGGATAAAATAAAATACCTACTTCTGTACCCCTGATACTTTTGGTGACATCGTATATAATGCTTGAGGTGGGTGCTAAACAAAGGGTTTATCCACAGAGATGCCAGAAATTCCAATTTTAGACGGTTGTTACTGTCTGTGAGTTTAGTAACTCACAACAAAGAAGGTTACTTTGTGGGAGTGAAGACCATATTATCCATTTTAATTTGTGGAGGGTCTGGACCCGATGTGCAGTGACGATGTCATCAGCATCACCACTTTGTAGTGAGCTTAGCCAGTGGGAGATACGAACTGGTTGCCCAACTCCCGAAGTAAGACCAAGACCAGTCTGAAATCCAGTCATCGTGTACTGGCCCTGGGAGGTTGGAATTTAAAAATACCCCTCATTAGTTTGATACCAAAAGGATGGGATCCCACTCCAAAGCCTGAGATAGATGACAAAGCACTCCTCGTCTGTGTATAGAACTGTACCTGAGGCCTTCAGCATAGTGAAGGCCTCAGGAATGCCACACATCCTGAAGTGCAGAGTTTAGATGGTACCATCCTGGAAACAAAACACTCCCATTTCTTACATGGAAGGTATTGTCCTCCTTGTGGACTCTCTCACGACGCCGTGATGATGTCCATGGTCCTGTTCGACAGCCCGAACCCCTGAAGTGGTTGGTCAGAACCTGCAAGCCAACAGTTTCATGTGAGCAGGGCACGGATGATAGTTCCCTGTTTGGCCCATCAAGTCTACTCCACCAGTTCAATCATGCTGATCTATCTCTCCCTCCTACCCCCATTTCGCCACCCTTTCCTCTTATCCTCTGACACCGATACTAATCAAGTCTATCTATCCTGCCCTTAAATATACCACGACTTGCCTCCACACCTTCTGTGCAAAGATTCCACAGATTTTCACCACCCTCTGACAAAGAAATCCTCCTCTTCTCCTTCCTAAAAGACCTGTCATTAATTCTGAGGCTATGACCTCTATCCTAGAATCTCTCACTTGTGGGGAAACATCTCCTCCACATCCACTCTGTCAAGCCTTTCATCTATTCTGTCATTTCCAGAGGTCCCCTGCGACAATCCAC
>CM069145.1:10324881-10466400 GCA_035221665.1 Okamejei kenojei | reverse complement strand
ATCCATAATCTATTAGATCATAAAAAAAGTGTAAACCCTCACCGGGACCGGAATGGTATAGCTTTCGATTTACTACAAATAATCTTTCATGTTCATAATTGGTCAGTCGCAATATTTTGAACCAACCTTATATGAACAGATATACTCACAACAGAATTACCAGATCACCTGAACGATCTATTTTATAACACTTATCCTAAAATAAATAAAGTACACTTATGATGAACCTACCAGTGGATTCATACTAAAGCTAAAGATAGCTCGTCATTACACATACCGGACTCAAAAGATTTACAAGCACAAAAAGTAATTTAGCTACCAAAAGATTATAGTACAGATTGTCAATGCAATTAATTCATGCTTCACCGATCCAAAACCAGGATTTACATACTCCTCAAAGAGATATTCCCATATTATATTCTAAATGATTATTCTAATTAATTATATTATTCGGAAAAGAAGTGATATAAAAAGGGATTTAGTGAGTGTATCTCGGCTGGGATGCAGAGAAAGAAGCGTTTGAGCAGTGGAATGGCGCTTAGATCGATTTTTCTCTGGTCTGATCGGAAGCTTTCAAGTCGTTGTTGAGAAGTTTACTAATTGGTATGTTTTAATCTGTGTATATGCAAAACCGTAACAGCCTAGGAATCAACAACAAAGACGTTATGTATCTACTAAATGTATGTTTATCTCGAAGGTTGTAGACAGGCTGTTGCCTCTTTAAGTCACCTGTTTTATTATCGTTTTTCCGCGCTAAGCAATCTAGAACCTCTATCGCACCAATAGGGTGAAGATTACATCCGGAATACGCATGGATATGATACTAAAGATACTAAGACATAAAAATCTCCTTATATGCGGGACGTTGTATTACTTTATATCACTCTGAACCGGAAATAAGTATCCGAAATTTGTTAAAACTAAAGTAACGGAATTTGGAGTTAAATCTAGGAGTACAAGTATCCTCTCGCTGGAATAAAATGTGTACTTATGCCAGAATAACGATGTTTTTAATTTACAGATATTACAACAGTTTCACAGTGTTCAAGATAACAAATGGAAAATATTAAATATCTTGTACATTTTTCTCGTTACAAAAAGATAGTTGAATTCTTTATTTAAAATCTAAAACTTCCATCGTTTGATTACTGAACAAATATCAATAAGAATATTTTTATACTGGAATAAGTTTACCTTATTCAATGTTAGGTAAAATCAACGCTCGATAAAAATGATTTTTCTACCACAAATATTATATTTTATTTCAATTAATATCCGATATATCTCATACTAAATTAGATTTTTAAAAAAAGAAGTTAGTCTGTCCCTAGTTACAACTTTATTTGGGATTATAAGAACCACAGAAAGTAAATAAAAAGACATTATGTAAAAGCTTAAAAATAAATGGAGATATAAGATATGGGATTAGCATTACCAAATTTTATGTTTTATTATTGGGCAGTTAATATCATGAAAAACATGAATTTGATTGGTAGAAGAGACATAGGAGATTAAGATAAACACAACTGGTTAAAATGGGAAAAAGAAAGATTGTTCTTCCATTTGAATTAAGTTCTATAATATTTGCTAATACTAACGTGCTAAGAAAAGATTATTTGAGTAGTGAAAACCCGAGTAATAGAAAACTGGAATCGATTTGGAAACAAATGTAAAGAAAACATGTTAAAATTGAAAATCTATACGTTTATAGTGAGAGACTTACCACTTGCCAATAATTTTACGTTTTAAACCTTCAAAACGATGTGGATCCATAAGGCTTTTTTTACAATGGTTTTTGAGAAAAATAAAGGAATTTTAAAACTTAGTGGATCTTTTTAAGGGGTGGAAAGCAAAAATTTTTCTTTCATTTCAAGAGTTTACAACAAACTTATGGACTACAAAACAATGAATATATTTAGATATTTACAAATCAGAAATCTAATGATCTTCTGAATCAATACACAAGAATCTTAGAAATAGAAAGATGAAATTTTAGATGAATGCTTGCAAATAAAGATACGTTCCAAATACAGAAAAAATGATATCATATATTTATAATTTATTTTAATTGAGAAAGAGTGATTTCCCATACGAACGGATAATACACTAGACAGATTTGGATGAAAAATGAATTTATAGATGTAAATAATAAATGCCTCATGAAATATTGGGACTGATATAGCTAATTAAGAACACCACGATAGACGCGATCATTGGTTCGCTTTAAACTGCTAAAACATGTTCTTATACAGTTTAAAATTCTACATTATACATTATTCCAAATCTTAGAGTCACTAATTTATGTTTTCAAAATATCGCCTATATGTGATAAAGTGTCGCAAATATTCAGATCAGCGCAAAATGAGCTGTCACATTCATTCATCAAATTGATATAAAGATTGTTTATAGAATTATGTGAAGAAAATATTTAGATAATTTCGAATGTTATTAATATTACATGATTTCTGATCCAAAGTTAATAATTACTTGGATATACTTTGAAACGGACACTTAGTTCAATGAAGCCAAAAGAATTTTTTGTCGATTCTATTGCTCTAATAATTGGGATAATATTAATACTAAATATTTTGGACAAAGACCTAGTGAGCATCCCAACAACGCTCAAAATGTGGAACGTACAGAAATGTCGGAGACACTTCATTTGGAGAGATTGAAGCTTGTCCTTATGGATATGTTAGATCTCTTCAGAGTAGATTTTGGTTCCTATATTATTAAATATTTTTCAGGGTCAGAACGGTTCGGCGCGACATGACTTGACTGTAGCGCCTGAATATCTGAATGGATGAAGAAAACATATATAATAAATCATCGTCTTATATCTCCGAGAGGACGAATTAAGGAATAATATTGGCTCTAATCTCCATCAAACTTTCAACTAACTCTCTTTTACTATTTGTTTACTGTATTCATGTTTTTGTTTGATCTAATCCTAATTGTAGAAAAAAAAGTATAGAAAACACATTTTATTAATTTTTAATATTAATTTGCGAATTATAGATATCTCAGCTGATTGTATGAATCTATATGATTATGATGTTTCTTTGTTATTTTGTTGCGTAATTACCATAAAATTGTGTTGTTTCAACTATACAATAACTTGTAGAATCAAATACACAGGACTATGATGTTAAGAAAGTCCTTGTGCCAGGTAGGTGTGGTGGGAGCATTGTCACGACTTCATGTTTTGATTGCCCTGAGATTGTGTTGTGTGTCCGGTTCTCAACATCGGGTTGCGGCTTAGGGGGAGGGGTGGGGTATCGTATACGTATATCTTGGTACTCTGGGTAACCTTTCAGGACAGGCTGGGCACGAGGACACATCTGCATCGATAGTGTACTCCTTGCTCACTGGGTGTTTCGGCCTTTTATCACTATACACCCTCCACAGGTGCGGCCGCTGCAGGCGATGATCAGACCTCAGCGTCGTGTCCGTGGTTCCGCTGACGCTGCCTCACAAGATTCACCGAGGACAGCTCATGTTTGTGGGCCCCAGCCAGTGGGTCTTTCCGCCTTGAGCCAAATCCAAAAACAGCCTGCTTTTTTCAGCCGCGTCTCTGGAGTGTCTTAATGGTCTTCTGCAGAGCTCTGATCTACTAAACGGTGGATTCAAGCTCCTTCAGCAGTCTGCATGGTAGATGACGCAACAAACCTCTGCATCCCACTTCAACTGGATATAAAACGTTTGATGTTCCAGCCACGCTGCCTTGCCGTCGTCTGCTGCAGCTCTGTGTATATGGAGCTTCTTACGTCATAGGCCTCCACAACCTGAGAGTTCTCCCATGGAACTGTGAGCTCCATGAGCTAAGCAGTGCTTCTGTGGTAAAGGGACCCAGTAACACCAATTGGGCCTATGAGGTTGGTTGTAAGCCTATTTCAGGTGTGATAAAGATTAGTTGGCTGGGGCATGTCGCCGCAAGGCATCCTCCAGTCCAGTCGGGCCTGTGTCATAGGGTTTCCTTCTTACTGATCTAGTGAAGGATGTTTCGCGGTTGTTTTCTGTCCTTCAGGACAAAGGTTGTCGCTCCTTAGTGGATGGGTTGCTTGCTCTCGGAGTGCGTAGTGAGTGGTCGCCACACAGCCTGTTCTCAAGGGCTGCGGCGACACTCTCGGCTTTTTAAGTACCTGATTATGCACGCCCGTGTATGTCTCTTCCTGTTGCGTGGAGCTGGGTCTTGCAGCCTACCATGATGGTGTTTGAGGGTCGACTGGACCGTTCTTAGCTGCGTTGGTGCAGAGGGCACAGGGTTGGGATATCACCTCGCCGTACCTGCTGATTGACGGTTCTCGCGGGTGATGGTTAAGGATCCGTCCGTATGTGCTGTCTGACTGCTCGAAATGCTGATCTTTGCTTGTTGTTTCCATTTCCCAAAGGTTCTTTCCAGCTGATCTTCTCAGCTCCCACATCCTCATGCTTCACCCACTGCATCCATTTTGCCCACCTGTTGGCAATGAGAGGACCGCCTTTGCACCCTTTCTTGGCGGCCCCTCCTCCTGTCGCCGCCACCTCCTCAGACCCACCAATGTCCTGTCCGCTCTGATGTTGTGTGGCGCCTTTCGCGCCAAAGTTGGGTGTTATACTTGTCGTTAAGGGCCAAAGCTACTCTGCCGCTGCATGCACTTGCCCCAAGCGACGTCGCTGTTGAGGCCGCTCAGGTTTGTGAATGACAGCTAGCTGTACTGTCATCACGATTGGTGGGTACACTTCCTATCGGGCCGGTTACTAGGGGCGGTTCCTCAGGCGCAACAGCACTGATGGTCTGTGTCTCTAGAGTCCCTCAGTGTCATCTGGAGATTTACTTGTGGAACACTTTGTATTGCCTCTGTTAGACTGGTGTTGAGGTAGTTTCCAAGGACCCACTTGCCATGATTGGCCAGATGTTAGTTAGACATCGTGGGACACCGACCAGAGCATTTCTTCGCGTATGAAGTTATGGTTGCTCCACATCTTTCTCCACAGTTGTTATTGAGAGCTTCATAAACGGTCAGTGGCCACTTTGTTCCGAGGAAGGAGTTCCAAACTATAGGCATCCAGGAGTTCAGGTTTCCCAGGCAGTAGGGTTTGTGTATGGTAATGATCTCAGTGCCGTTGACAATTTCTTGCCTTGTAGCTGTTGCTACCGGCTCTTTGCCTTGGAGGGCTGTGCGTTGTACCATCTGCCCAGGCTTTTTACTGGAATCTGTCTCAGACACTGTTGGTGATTAGGTCGTCCGATGCAGGAACGTGTGTCTGTCTCTAGACGCACCCCCTTAAATATGAGAGATGCTTCGAGACTTACTTGGTTTGAATTTTCATTCGGGACCCACTTGATGTTCGTCCTGCAGCTGTTCCAAGTAGCCGCTTGGCTCTGAATTTGCCATGGCAGTAGTGGTTATTGTTGTCATATCGTCCCATGTTATGCCCTGATGGGTGGGCAGACGGAGCCCAGCTGCTCTGGTTCGCTATCACCGCCCACCACCCATTTTGAGGCCCTGATGATGATATTCCATGGCCATGTGTAGAATGGCAAGGGTGAGACTGTCGCAGCCTGCCAATTTGATGCCTACTTCCTAAGCGCTGCCATGTTGTACTGAATCTCATCTGTTTGTGAAGCACAGCTGCAGGTCTTCGGAAATAGTTCTTGACCAGTTGTGATGAATGAGCTCTGGTGACATGGTAAGAAGGCATAAAGATTCCCAAAAGGAGTTATGTGGAATGCTGATCCAAATGATTGGCTAGATCGAGGACAGATCATCATGTAGGTCTTCATCTAGTGTCTCATTGCTTGTGCTTGACTTTGGATCTTTTCCACCGCATTTGTGGGTGCCAGATCATGCTTGTATGCTTCTTCCATCACCACCCTCATTGAGCTTCCATAGAAAGCGTAAACACATCCGGTGCATTCTTGTGTAGAGCTTGTATCTGGTTATTCAGTTGGCCCCGGAGCTGATGCTGCTCTGTGCTCGCCGTGACCAGTGTTCTCTTACCTCTTTCCATTCGGAGGGCTGGTGTCCAGGTTGAATTCAGGTGGATTTCGGAATAGGTTGGGTGGGATGTCATGTGGGTATGACTAACTTCTCATGCCTTTTCGTGTTTGGTGGGCCTTTCAGTGTTCCTCCAATTCTTGGTTTTGATGTTTTCATAGTTCCACATTTTTTCCTTTGCGAAGAGTAGGTCCTTTGGATGAACTTGAATAAGGGTCTTTGTGTAGAACCGGTTGTTCTTGTGTGTTCTTTATTTCTTGCGTAAGTTTCCTCATGTTCTCTGCTTTTCGCAAGGTTGACCATCGGCTCTTGATGTCCTCTTGAGTAGCATGAGACCTTCTTCTCTCTTGCGTCAGTTGCTGTTTTTTCCATTGGCTTTTTCAACTGTCTCCTCTCTCTGATTACAGCTCTCGCCGCCCGATCTCCTGGGCTGCCTCCTGGACTTGGATTGGTGTTAGGTAACTTCTTTCCACCTCTCACCTTTACTTACCCCAAACCGTTCTTCTCTCCATAGCTGTTAGATTGTTATGTTGCCCATCCTTTCAAGCTTTTTCCACTGCTGTGCCCACTTGTTGCTCCAAGATATGTATAACTAGAGTGTCACTGTTGACCGTCTCCTCACTCTTTCTTTTCTAACAGATTTGGGCCACTTCACTCCAGGTTTATGCCCTTTGAGTTCTTCTCCCTCCAATGGAGGTCTTTGTAGTTGTTGCGTGGGCTCCTCCACGGCATTTCTGTGCTCGTATCACCCTCTTCAGTGACATGGGTGCTGATGCTCTGGCGAACTTTGGTTTGTGTCCCGTCGCTGTGCTTCATTCGACTGATTTGACTGGTTGCTTCGTAAGAAGTACTGGTCAATGCGAGGCCCATGTCTCTGCTCTCCTCAAGCACTTTTTCCTCCCTTGGTGGATCTTCAAGTCCATCAATAATAATTCAAACACTCTTATTATTATGAAAAATATAATGAATATTCTATAGAAGTTCGGTTAATATTGTGTTATTATACAATTATAACATGGGGGACTTGTATTTTTGAAATCAGAGGAAATATGGACATTATGACTAGTTATGAGTATATTGCTAATACTAGGATGATACTATACACACTCCCCAATTATACAAAATAATTAACCTTGATATGTATAATTGAATAATATTATAAAATAATATAAACAGTATCAATGTTATCATTAATATTATATAGTTTTTATCGTTGTATAAGAGTGTATTTTGTAATTACTTTGTTTCTATAATAAATTTTTTTTTTTAAAAAAACAAAAAACAAATAGATAATTCTACAGTGGTGGCTTACATCAATCATTTGGGTGGTATCAGGTCGCTATCTTGTGATGAATTGGGCTAATACAATTTGGCACTGGTGCATTGAAAGAAAACATTTGGATTACTGCGACCTATTTGCCTGGGAAGCTTAATATAGTGGCGGGACACCAGGTCACGAGTATTTAATGACAACATCGAGTGGATGTTGAATCCCCAAATTTTTAGAGATATTATAGCTCACTTTGGGGACACCAGATATTGACCTATTTGCGTCCAGGTTGAACAATCAGATACCAACGTATGTGTCATGGGAACCAGACCTGGGGCAATGGCAATGGATGCGTTTTCTATCCATTGGGGGAAATGGTTTTGCTACGCATTTCCCCCATTCTGCCTCATCAGTCGGGTGTTGCAGAAAAATTAAACTAGATTCTGCAAACTGGCATATTGATCATTCCCAACTGGCCTACACAAACCATTGGTACCCGATGGTTGTAAAAATTTTAAAAACAGCCATGGATGGCGATTGGGAAAACATCCCAAATTGATTACTCACCCCATTACGGGGATCAGTCATCCTTGCCATGGTCATTTAAACTTGTTGGCCTGCCAGGTTCTGAAAAAGACCGCTCATTCCGGGCAGGCATTCGTCATGAGCCATAAAACCTTATCGCTGCATCATGCCGAGAATCAACTCGGAAACAATACCTCACTCAAATCAGAAAGTGGGAGGCATTCTGTGCCCGGACCAAACAAGTCCTCCAAACTCGGCAACAATACCTGATGTGTTGGAGTTTCTAAGCAGGCCTCCATTTCGATGCTGGCCTCAGCTACAGTGCCATCAACAGCGCCAGGAGTGCGCTGTCCTCATACCTGGATATAGGTGTCGGCTCCAACACCTGGTGTCTAAAACTAATGAGGGAGTGTTTAACACCAACCCTCCACGACCCAGATATACAGTAACGTGGGATGTTGGGGATCGTGCTGACCCTACTGAGGAGCTGGGCTGCAATAGATGAGCTACCATTGAAACAGCTCACCCTCAAGGTGGTGATGCTCATGGCATTGACTACAGCCCAACGAGTCCAGACGTTACAGAAAACTGCGGCTGGACAGCATGGTGGCCACACCAGGTCAAATACATTTTCTTTGTCAAAGAATTATTAAAAACAGCACAGGCCAGGGGCGCATGGGCTGCAGTTGGAATTTCGGGCGTACCCTGTAGATGCCACTCTCTGCATAGTCACCTATCTCCACCACTACATCCGAGTTACTGGAGTTATCAGGATGAAGGAACAGGAACTCCTCATCAGTCATAAACCTCCGCATCGTTGGGTGACTACACAGACCATCGCTAGGTGGCTCAGGGTGGTGCTGGATGCAGCAGGAGTTGCCACTGACATTTTTAAGTCCCATTCCACCAGAGCTGCATTCCACATCGCGGCGAGAGCCATGGAGGTGCCCATGGACCACATTCTCACCACCGCGGGCTGGGCCAGTGAAAAAAACTTTTTCAGCGGTTCTATAACAAGCCTCTGGCCGCCCCTGCGACATTCGCAGAAGCTATCCTGGAACCGCTCAGTAAATGTCTGGCCCCGATTTAGGGGTTTGTTGTTTATTTGATTAATAAATTGTGTTGATTTTTCAGCCAGTTTCGACTGAACTCCATTAACAGCCTTCCTCCATCAGACTGGCGGCAGTGTGATAAGCATGGACGTTGTCCAGGGCGTGAAATCACAGAGCTTAGCTTTGAAATCTTCACGAAGTCACTCACGTGACTCCGAAGTAAAATAGTAAGATTAAACGAGAATTTACCAAGTTTGAAGGTTGATCTGTATTTTACGAGGAGTCGCGGTGAGGGATTTCGTGCCCACACCACTCCCACCCTCTATCATAAGGTCAACCAGGTAGTTCTACGTTTTCATCTTACTATTTTTTAGTCATGGTTTGGTTCTGTGATTCCACACCGCTGCTTTGAAGGATGCCGCGCATGCGTGCTGGCGGGGTCTTCACGAAATCCCTCACCGCGACTCCTCGTAAAATACAGATCAACCTTCAAACTTGGTAAGTTCTCGTTTAATCTTAGTATTTTATCAGGATGCATCACAACCTGGGTTTGGGAACTGCTCCATCCAAGATGACAGCAAGAAATTGCAGAATATTGTGGATGCAGCCCAGACGACCCCACAAACCAAACACACTTTTATTGACTTCATTTACACCTCACGCTGCCTCGGCAAGGCCAGCAGCATAATCATTGGATGAGTCGCACCCTGGCCACTCCCTCTTCTCCCCTCTCCCATCAGGCAAAAGGTATAGAAGTGTGAAAATGCACAATGACAGTTTCTTCTCAGCTGTTATCAGGCAACTGAACCATCTTACTGCAACCAGAGAGCAGCCCTGAACAACTATCTACCTCTTTAAGGACCCTTGGACCATCTTTGATCACATTTTACTGGCTTTATCTTCCAGTAAACATTATTCATGTTAATTCCTTTATGATGTATCTGCACACTGTGAATGGCTCACTTGTAATCAGGTATTGGCTTTCCGCTGACTGGTCAGCACGCAACAAAAGCTTTCCACTCTACCTCAGTACATGTGACACTAAACTAAACTAAACTAATCTAAACTAAAGAGAGGGGGACATTCAAAGTACATTAGAAACAGAACAGTTTTACTGTTTCCAGAAACAGAAACGTTATCCTCTATCATTATCAATGGGATTGAAAGCAGTGGGGAAAAATGGGATGCTATAATGCTGGGTACCATGTGGCAAAGTCAGCAAAACCACAATTATTTAATTCATGGATCTTATTATTTTGTAAGCAATAGTGCTGATGTTCTAAAATAGTAAGATTAAATGAGAACTTACCAGTTTGAAGTTTGATCTTTATTTTATGAGGCGTTGCGATGAGGGATTTCGTGAAGACCCCGCCAGGCACGCATGCGCGACATTCATCAAAGCAGCGGTGTGGAATCACAGAACTACCCAGAAATGAACTAATATAGTAAGATTGAAGAGATTCTATTTACCAGCTGTCCTTATAGTAGAGGGTTGGGAGCGGAGGGCACAAAATCCCTCATCGCAACTCCTCATAAAATAAATATCAAACTTCAAACTGGTAATTTCTCATTTAATCTTACTATTTCATTTCGGAGTCACGTGAGTGACTTCGTGAAGATTTCAAAGCTCTGTGATTACCTGCCCTGGATCACGTCCTTGCCCACACACTGCAGTAATACTGATGGAGGAAGTATGTTAACGTATTTCAGACTTGAACAAGCTGAAAAATAATAACATTATTGTTAATACAACAATAAACCACTGAACTCGGGGACAAAGGTTTAGGGAACAGCACTTAAAACTGACTCCGCAAACGTTGCGGGAGCGGCCACAGGTTAGTTATGAAATCGCTGAAATGTAGTTTCACTGGCCCAGCCCGCTATTGCGAGGACATGATCCATGAACACCTCCATGGTCCTCGCCGCTGATGTGGATGCAGCCCTGGTAGAAATGACATTTTAAAATGTGTAGTGTCTTACCTGCTGCACCGAATACCACCTTGAGCCATCTGGAGATAGTCTGCACCGTCACCTGTGACGTGGGTTTCCATGGCTGATAACAGATCCGCCTCCATATTCCTGATGGCCATTTTCAGACCTGTAGTCGCAAGTCGGTGTAGTTTAAGCAACTCTTGTATAAAATAAGTTACTTTATTTATGGGTCGTTCATTCTATCCAGGTTTAATTCCTGTAGAGTCTGTGTTCAGTGCCATTACCATCACCAATTTGAAGGTGAGTAGGACCAGTGGTAAATCATTCATAGGCGACCAGCTCCTGAGTAAGGTCAACACCACCCTTATATCTCAGGAAATGTAATATCGTGGTCGGGGAGGGATGGATAGAACATATCCCTCATAGTGTGGATACCAGCTGGTGAGATCCCACTCCAATATCGAGATAGGATGACAGTGCACTCCTGGCACCGTATATGGCACTGTAACTGAGGGATTCATCATAATGAAGATCCGTGAGGATGCCTGCACATTGGAGATCATAGCAGATATGTAGGTGGTCTTGGTCCGACTACAGAAACCTCCCATATCCTTATGTAGGTGAAGTACTGCTTCCTAGTGGACTCTCTCTGCACGATGCTGTATGACGTCCATGGTCCTTTATGTTGCAGAACCTGGTTGCGTTTTCTGCAACACCTGACTGATGAAGCAGAATGGGGAAAGCATAGAATCCATTTCCCCCAATGTAGCGAGAACTCGTCCATTGCCACTGCCCCAGGATCTGGTTCTCAAGAGACACATATTGGTATCTAATGGTTCAACTTGGACGCAAGGAGGTCGATATCTGGTGTTCCATATTAGGCTATAATTTTAGCAAATATTTGGAGGTTCAACATCCACTTGGTGTCGTTATTAAATACTTGTGACCTGGTGTCCGCCACTGTATTGAGCTTAACCAGAAGGTACATAGCTGATATCCAAATATTTCTTTCAATGCACCAGAGCCAAATTATTTTTTTTCCAATTCATCACAAGATATTGACTTGATACCACCCATAAGGTTTAAATATGCCACCTCAGTGGTATTATTTTGAAGATGGACATACGTATGCTGCAGATTAGTGCATTAAGCCCGCAGCCCGTGACATGCTCCCAGCATTTCTGAACAGTCCCAGCCCTTGGTGCTTGCGTCGGTCTGTAACACGACTAATGGGTTTTATGTAATGATGGGATTTAACAATCACAAACATTGCTAATCCACCATTGTAGCTCAATTTATGCCTTGATTGGCGGCTGCATAGGCCCGTAAAATGTCCAGCATTCGCTATTAATGCCGAGATTTTGCTCTTTGCAAGCTTTGATAGTGTAACAGCCCAATTATGTAGCTAGAATGTAGCTACAAGTTTACCAATTACCTTAGCAGCATGTCTAATAGTCGGTTTCCTGGCGCAAGCAAGGCTGTTACATGCCTCTATAATGTCTATTGCTTTGTTCCCTGGGATAGTGACAATCAGACCCATGTATGCCAGAATGTATGTAACCTCTCTCCTAATTGTGAGGTTATACATGCAGCACTTCCTAGAGAACAAGACCACCTACCACCATGCCTACCGGCGGGCCTGTCGTTCTGGTTCCTGGTGTTCCGTTGAATTGTGTTGAGGTGCTGCTGACGTGTAGGTCCTTATTGGTCTTTCAGGTGGCCCCAGGTCTTGCATATGATGTTTGCTTGCGCACTGCCGCCCTGCTGGAGGGAGGTGGGTTATCAACCCGACCGCCTCCGCCTCCTAATCCAGGTCCTTGACCTGTATGGGCAGGTGCTCAGCGAACAGCTGTCTCGGTGGTGGCGTCGCATATGCCTTGTACACCCTGCAAATATGGGGTTTAGGCTGCCGTCATTTCCGTACCGTCAACCGACCTGGCAAAGGCAGTAATCCCCGATGTTAGCAATTTCAGGATCTTTTGTAACTTCAGCTCCTGTGCCCTTATCCCGGGACTGTTCTTGCCCCCAGATGGGCGTGTTGACTGTTGGTACATTCAACGATATGCAGTTGTTTGGGCCTTGTATTTGTTGATCGCCTTGGTAAGGACCTGTTCCTGCAGCTGGTGTGTGGTGAGGTAGTCTATGCTAGCTCCTAATTTGGGCTGCAAAAGGCTGACCTGAGTGCTTCGGCTGAGGAAACTTGGAGACCACATTCAGCAGTTCCTCCTGGGTTTTTTCAGGTACTGCAGGTTCCTGCTCCACTCTACTTACGTGTCAGCCAGCTGCTGATCCGTGGCATTCCCCACCAATTGACGGGGACATGCTGAGTGGCCCAACCGCATGTCTCCAGGACTGGAGGACATCTGGTCCAGCTGCAGAGATTGTGCTCTAGGATACGCTCCATCATGCGCTCCATCCGAGCCATGCGACCGCCGCCGCATCTGCAGACGACAAGTCGACTTCCTCAGGTTCTGGAGAATCTCTGAGGCTTCTGTCATCGCCCCGCACCTCGTTGAGGTGATAACAAGGGTGCCGAGACAGGATGTTACTGCCTGCCGCTTCTGCGTGGCTAAGTGACTCCCGCGCGGACCTGCCGCTGGCCCGCCATCTACCAGACGGAGGCGGCCCGCTAGTCTGATAAGACATGAGTGGAGATGAGTCAGTCCCGGCCGCTGAAGCGTGGTACCCCGACGTCCGTGCGGGCTTGCCGCCTGTCCTCCTTAAGGACAAAGGCGATGTTCGGTCATGTACTGCCGCTAAAGGGGGGTGCGGTGACCGAGATGAGACTACTGCGTCCCGCGATCTGGCAGGCTCCCCCGGTGGTGAGTCTGTGCCGGCCGCACACGCGGGGCTTGCAGACCCAGGCCTCAATCCTTCACCGGTCCGCGAACTGGCGGCCTGCTCCGGTGGAAAGTCGACTGTTGTGTCATTCTTCCCCTTGTCCTCCCTCTGGTGACCTGCATATTTGGGGAGAGAGAATGTGCCGCCAAGCGGATAACACGCTTACGCACCTTTGCTCCACTGTCCCTATGCTTAGGTGACAGTGGTAGGGAGTCAGGGTCTTGCCTACCCTGCTCCTGCCCGGTGCTCCTACCACTACGGCTCCATGGCCAGCTGTGGTGCAGAATCGGGTCCTGGCTGTGCAGGGCTCCCCGGTTTCCGCGTTCTTATCCCGGCCCGCAGAGCGGGCGCTGCCGGTGTTGCTGGCAGCTCCGGGAATAGTGGGTGCTGACTCCCATCCGAAGTCCCATGGCCCTGGGAGGCATACTTCGATGCCTTCATTCTGGTCGTTCATCCATTGTTTCTGTAAGCAAAGTCTAGTACAGAAGCTGAACAACTCAAGGTTAGTATCTTACCTGAGGGTCTTTATGAGCTTCCGGTGGAGGAGCGCACTCTCTCCCCCCCCCCCCCCCCCCCCCCCCCCCACCCCAGCTCCAATGGCGACCAGACTCTCATGCGGGACATAGACAGCCGCTAATGGCAAGGCTCCCGCCTGTGTGTGAGTCGGGGCCCCGGCTCTGTCTACTACCTCTATAGGGTAGCATAGCCGTTAGTCCGCGGTATTCCTGCGGCCTGGAGTCGGAGCTCCTGCTCTGCCTTTGCTGCCCATGAATGGCAGTCTCCGAGCCCGGACCTTCCTTGTCCACGGGCTTGCCCAACTTCCAGGTAGCGTAGCCGTCAGCCCGTGGTGACCCTACGGGTTGCGGTGTAGATTCGGGCTGCTGCTCTGCCGTCATTGCCTGCGAACAGCGAGTGTGAGCCCGGACCCTACCGGGTCAACGAGCTGCCCAACCTGCCCGGTGTAAGTAAAACCATCAGCCCACAGAGTCCCTGCAGGCTGTGGTGTAGAGTCGGGGCTGCTGCTCTGCCGTCGCTCACTCCGACGGGTGAGCCTGCAAGCCACACTCCCTGGTTGATGCCGACAGCCTGCAGTATCCTTGCGGGCTGCGGTGTAGAGTCGGGCTGCCTCTGCCGTCCCTCCAACCGGCGAGTGTGAACCTGGACCCACCTGGGTCAACGGGCTCATCCCGACTCCAGTCTGTTAGTGCCGCCGCTGACTGCCCGCATCCCGCGGACCGCAGTCAGTGCCGAGAACAGAGTCCCTAAAATGAAAAAAGGACCGCAGGTTAGTTTTTTCTTCCCTGCAGGTCCCTGCAGTAGAGGAGCAATGCTCCTCACTGCCTGTCGCTCACATGCGGTCGACGATATGTCGCGCATGCGTGCCTGGCGGGGTCTTCACGAAGTCACTCACGTGACTCCGAAATGAAATATAATACAATAGCATAGAACAGCTACAGACTAGTCAATTGGACCACTAATAAACTGACCAGTTAAGATGAGTGAATGAATACGTTTATTGGCCAAGTATTCACATACAAAGAATTTGCCTTGGTGCTCCGCCCACAAGTGACAACATGATATACAGTGACAATTAGGAATGATACATAAAACATCATTCAAACATAAGAAATAAAAGTTGGCGTAGATCAGTCAAACCTTGTGTCTACTCTGCATTCAGTTATATTATGCCAAATGTTGTACTTCTGTAGCACTTTACTAGACAAACCCCATACTCATTAAGTTCCTTGATTTAACTTAGCTTAAATCAGTCTTGAATACACTCAGCAATTGAGGCCTCACCCCTTCTAAACAAGAATTCCAAAGATTTTCAGACAGCTGTGTTAAGAAATGTCTGCTCAAGTCTTGAATGGTCTATCTCTTATTTTACTACTGTGACCCCTGGTTCTAGATACATCATCTCTGTCAAGCCCCTTATGAATTTTGAACATTTCAATTAGATCAGCACCCATTCTTCTCAACTCAACAATATAAGCCCTATCAAAAAATGACATAACTGACACAAATCAACCTGGTGAACCTTCACTGCACTCCCTCCATCACAGGTCTGTTATTTATTAAGAGGGATGCCAGACCAGTGCACAGTGTTCCAGATTGCAACTGAGGTTTACATAATTGGACCAAGATGATTCCACTCATACCATTTGTCTTTTAATTGCTTGGTGTGCTCTCATGTCATCAATCAGAGGATTGTGTGCAAGGACATCTTGGAAACTCTAAACATTGAATCATTTTAGTATTTTAATAATTAAAATAAATACATATATTTTCTATTTTTGTACCAAAGTGTATCATCTCAGTTGTTTCCCCATATTATGTCCATCTATTCCATGTAGTCAGTGTGCTTTATAAATAACATACTTGTCTCTATCCTCCTGAGGTCTCTCTGCATCCCCTCACAGACTACAATTCCACCCGGCTATCTGTCCACAGAAAGAAGGTTATTTTATGCTCATAACACTTGCTGATATTATTGATATAACTTGGGTAGAGTAGATGGCCCAGCGCCAATCGCTGAGGCAGACATCACCAAAATAGTAAGATTAAATGAGAACTTACCAGTTTGAAGTTTGATCCTTATTTTATGGGGAGTTACCATGAGGGATTTCGTGAAGACCCCGCCAGTATGCATGCGCGGCATTCTTGAAGATAGTAAGATTTAAGAGAAACTAACATACCAGTTGACCTTATGATAGTGGGTTGGGAGCGGTTCTCGTTTAATCTTACTATTTTACTTCGGAGTCACGTGAGTGACTTCGTGAAGATTTCAAAGCTCTATGATTTCATGCCCTGGAACTGAGTCCATGCTCACACACTGATGGAGAAAGTATGTTAACATATTTCAGACTTGAACAGAGCTGAAAAATAATAATGTTTTTATTAATAAACAAACAATAAACCCCTAACTTCGGGGAATGTTTGGAAACAGAACTTAAAACAGTCACTGCAAACATTGCGGGTGTGGCCACAGGTTTATTATAAAACTGCTGAAATGTACCCTCATTGGCCCAACCCGCTGTTGTGAGGATGTGGTCCATGGAAACCTCCATGATCCTCGCCGCTGATGTGGATGCAGCCCTGGTAGAATGAGATTTTAAAACGTTAGTGTCTACCGCTGCTGCACCCAACACCACCCTGAGCCACCTGGAAATAGTCTGAACAGTTATCCTATGGTGAGGGCATTTAAAACTGATAAAAAAATACCTACTTCCGTACCCCTGATACTTTTGGTGACATCTATATAATGTTTGAGGTGGGTGGCTATACAAAGGTGTTTATCAACAGGATATGCCAGAAATTCCAATTTTAGACCGGTTGTTCCTGGTCTGTGATGTTTTAGTAACTCATCGACAAAGAAGGTTACTTTGGTGGGAGTTGAGACCATATTATCCAGTTTTAATTTGTGGAGGGTCTGGACCCGATGTGCAGTGACGAGTGTCATCAGCATCACCACTTTGTAGGTGAGCTTAGCCAGTGGGAGATACGAAACTGGTGCCCAACTCCTGAGTAGAGACAAGACCAGTCTGATATCCCAGGTCATCGTGTATCGTGGCCTGGGAGGGTTGGAATTAAAAATACCCCTCATTAGTTTGGATACCAAAGGATGGGATCCCACTCCAAGCCTGAGATAGGATGACAAAGCATTCCTCGCGCTGTTGATAGCATTGTAACTGAGGCCTTCATCATAGTGAAGGCCCACGAGGAATTCCAGCACATCCGTGAAGGTGGCAGAGTTGTAGGTGGTACCAGTCCTGGAACAAAACACCTCCCATTTCCTTACATGGGTAAGGTATTGTCTCCTTGTGGACTCTCTGCACGACGCCGTGATGATGTCCATGGTCCTGTTCGACAGCCCGAACCCCAGAAGTGGTCTTTTCAGAACCTGCAAGCCAACAGGTTCATGTGAGCATGGCACGGATGATTTTCCCCTGTTTGGCCCATCAAGTCTACTCCACCAGTCAATCATGGCTGATCTATCTCTCCCTCCTAACCCCATTCGCCCACCCTTTCCCCTTAACCTCTGACACCGATACTAATCAAGAATCTATCTATCTGCCTTAAATATATCCACTGACTTTGCCTCCACAGCCTTCTGTGGCAAAGAATTCCACAGATTCGCCACCCTCTGACTAAAGAAATCCCTCCTCATCTCCTTCCTAAAAGAACGTCATTTAATTCTGAGGCTATGACCTCTAGTCCTAGACTCTCTCACTTGTGGAAACATCCTCTCCACATCCACTCTACTCAAGCCTTTCACTATTCTGTACATTTCAATGAGGTCCCCCCTCATTCTTCTAAACTCCAGCGAATATAGGTCCAGTGCCGTCAAATGCTCATCATCTGTTAAATATGTTTGCTCGAGATTCACTGAAGAAATGGTGATACTCTTCCAAGTGAGAATTGTGCATGACTTCGAGAGGAACGTGCAAATAATGGTGTTCCAGTGCATCTGCTGTCCTTGTCCTGCTTGGTGACAGACTTTATGGATTTATAAGATGCTGTAGAATAATCAAGATACACATTATAGAAAGCAAACATGACACACGCAGTGTGCTTGTAATATTCAGAGTGAAGAAAGAAAAGGCAATCGAGTGTTTATTTCTGAATGATGCTGTTGGTTGTTGATGATTGTGGGAAGATCGAGAATTGTTCATCACAAACCTGACCAGTGTCTTGATATTGGAAAGGATTTAGAGGTTTACTGCAGGAGAGACAATCTGTGAGCTGTTTCTGTAGCCATATTAGTTAATTGACTGGTCCAGTGGAAATTTTGGGTTAATGGTGACACTCAGGAAGTTACATAAAAAACATAGAAATATAGAAAATAGGTGCAGGAGGAAGTCATTCGGCCCTTTGGGCCAGCACCGCCATTCATTGTGATAATGGCTGATCGTCCCCAATCAATAGCCTGTGCCTGCCTTCTCCCCATATCCCTTGATTCCACTAGCCCCTAGAGCTCTATCTAACTCTCTCTTAAATCCATCCAGTGATTTGGCAGGGAATTCCACAAATCCACAACTCTCTGGGTGAAAATGTTTTTTCTCACCTCAGTCTTAAATGGTCTCCCCTTTATTCTAAGACGGTGGTCCCTGGTTCTGTTGAAATTGATAGTGAGGAACTCAACTTCTATTTGAATTCAGTGATAGAGGGAAGGTAAATGCCACAAGCAATCCTTTTGTTGCCTCACTCAAGATCAGGTAAACATGTTCAATCATTCCAATGTAAAGGATGCAATATAAATGCCAAGAACAATCAAACAGTTTAGCTGCAACCTAAGAATCACTACTCTTATTCTATTAACAAAGGTATTAGAGATTTCAACATGTAAGATGACTTTCACTAGCATTAATATAGTAATTGTATCATTAATAACACGAGACCATACCATATATCTCCTTCCTGTCACGTATAAATGCATGAGTGAAAGGTATAAATTCACATATTCTTGTGCCAAAGGCTATTCAATTGCTTGGTTGAAGCTACGAGACAGAAAAATGACATTGCACTTGTCTCTAGCTTTATTGCCTGTTCAAATGAATGGATGGAAAATTGTCTGGGTGAATTTGGATTCTGGTTCTTATCCCAGTGTTATTTTCTTAAAATTGACAGGAACACAAGCAATGAAATAAGTCCCTTGGCAATTCCAATAGCAATGATACATTGAACGGGTTACCAGGACAATTGACTGGCAAACTCAGAAACAGAGGGCACGTCATATATTAATAAGACAAGAAGAAATAAAGGAACAATGTGGCAATAAAGTACATAAGATTCAAGTGAGACAGGCATAAATCTAACTGAGATGTTCGGAAGACTATCATATCTTCATTACTGAGCAGTCAATTCCTTTGTCAGTTAGGAGGGATTTGCAAAGCAGCCCCGTGATAGTTGAGACAACGCAATAAGCCTTTTATTTATCTATTTAACCACTAGAATATCAGTTGGGTTTAATATCTGAATAATGAAAACTATTTTGGGATACAAAAATATGAATACAATAAGGCTATACAGTAAACCCTTGTTATAATGGACCATAGGTAAAGGGGAATGGTGACCGTTTATTGATGATTGTCCATAATATTCAAGTAAGGTGTTATCATTGTATATGTTAACAAGTAATAGGAGTAGAATTACTCCCGTTATTGTTTGTCATCTAAATCAATGATTTGGATGAGAACATACAGGGCAAGAATAGCAAGTTTGCAAGTTTGCTGATGATACAAAAGGGTTCCTGGAAGGCCGAGTCGCAGGTGGATAAGGTGGTCAAAAAGGCTTTCGGCACTTTGGCCTTCATCAGTCAGAGTATTGAGGATAGAAGTTGGGAGGTCATGTTGCAGTTGTATAAGACGTTGGTGAGACCGCATTTAGAATATTGTGTGCAGTTCTGGGCGCCATGTTATAGGAAAGATATTGTCAAGCTTGAAAGAGTTCAGAAATGATTTACGAGGATGTTGCCAGGACTAGAGCTTGTGAGCTATAGGGAGAGGTTAAATAGGTTGGGTCTCTATTCCATGGAGCGCAGCGGGATGAGGGGTGATCTTATGATTATGTTACAAATTCATGGGAGGAATAGATCGGTAGATGCACAGTCTCTTGCCCAGAGTAGGGGAATCGAGGACCAGAGGACATAGGTTCAAGGTGAAGGGGAAAAGATTTAATAGGAATCCGAAGGGTAACATTTTCATACAAAGGGTGGTGGGTGTATGGAACAAGCTGCCAGAAGAGGTAGTTGAGGCTGGGACTATCCCATCGTTTAAGAAACAGGTAAACAGGTACAAGGATAGGACAGGTTTGGAGGGATATGTACCAAGCGCAGGTAAGTGGGACTAGTGTAGTTGGGACATTGTTGGCCGGTGTGGGCAAGTTGGGCCAAAGATCTTGTTTCCACACTATATCACTCTGACTATATGACTCTATTTAGGCCATATGACCCATCGCGTCTACTCGGCCATTCAATTATGGCTGAACTCTCTCTGCCTTCTAATCCAATTTTCCTGCCTTACAAGTTCACAAGTTATAGGAGTAGAAGCAGTAGAAACAAACAACTGCAGTTGCTGGTCATAGAAGCAAAATGCTTCAGTGGGTCGGGCAGAATCTCTGGAGAAAAGGAATAGGTGATGTTTTGAGTTGAGACCATTCATCAGACCAAGAGTCAGGGAGGGGGACACTGGAGACATAGGAAAGTACAGAACAAAGCAGAGCCTGCATCGATGACTCAGGAAAGTTGGAGCCCACAATGATCCATTGTTGGCTGGAGACGAGGTGATAACAAAGGAATACAAATGGTGAAATTAGCAAGACTAGGTTGGGGCTAGGGATGGAGAGAGGGGGACTGCAAAGGGTACATAAAGTTAGAGAAATCAAAAATCATGGCGCTGGTTGTAAACTGCCCAAGCAAAATATGAGGTGCTGTCACTCCAATTTGCATGTGGCCTCATTGTTCTGACAGTGGAGGTGGGCCAGGTCAGTATGGGGATGGGAGGGGGAGTTAAAGTTTTTAGCAACTGGAAGATTGTGTAAGCCAAGGCGGACTGAGCGCAGGTGTTCAGCTAAATCGTCACCCAGCTTGTGTTTGGTCTCGCTGATATATAGGAGTCCACATCTGGAACAGTGGATACAGTAGATGAGGTTGGAGGAGGTGCAAGTGAACCTCTATCTCACCTGAAGGAACTGTTAGGGTCCCTGGATGGAGTCAAGGGAGGAGGTATAGGGACAGGTCGACGTTGATACACAAAAGGTAGCAATGTTACAAAATTTTGAGATGTTAAAAATCAAGTCTGCAATTTATCCCATCAGATAAAGCATAAAAAGAAGTTTAATTTGACACCTAATTCACTTTCATATCTTCAGTATTAAAAAAGTTATGGCCATTTTCATACTCGGAAATTAGCAACTTGCTTCCTATTGCTTTTCTATTGACTTAACACAAAAGTTGTGATCGAGGACAGTCAAAAGCCCATAATTTTCTTAAAAATTAAGAGAACTGAAAGAAACTTTCAGTTATTATAGATTGAAGTTTTCTGAAACAAATATGAAACAATCTTACTTGGATGACCTGAAATTAAGGCATTTAATTAGTTAGTTACCCAATTGTAGCTAATTACAAAATTCAATTACTAGATCTAAACATCTATCCATTTCTTAAGAAAGAATTTAAAAATAATTTAAAGCCTAGGTGTCCAATTAACAGTCACACAATAATTCACAATATAACATGATTTTTAAATCTAATTGTCATTAATTTATAGGCCAAATTGAAGGAATTCAGTGTTTAATGCCCATAAATTAATGGGCATTTTAAATCAGCTTGCGAGTGGGATTTTCTGGAACGCGATGGATTAGAATGTTGCGGTTGCGGTGAATTTAAACCCCATGTCGGCAGGAAAAATTCTGCCGGTTCGTGTGGGGACTAAATCACCGTTTCCCAACATGAAATATTGATTAAAGTCATCTATAAAAGCAGGTTTATATGTAAAAATAAACAGCTTTCACTTACCTGTCCCCTACGTAAAATCGGTCCCCATTGTCGGCGTTCACGGCATTAGGAGCTAATTTTTATTTTACTGCAGCGATGTATAGCCAGGCTATTTATTTAAAAAAATTAACTTACCGGCAGTCGGAACGAATCTCCAGAAATAGATCGCACTCCGACAAAATAAAGCTCCGGATGGCAAGGGGAAAACCGCATTATAGCCCGTCCCCCCCTTAAAGGCGCCAAAGTCATGCACACAGCCAGTGACAGAACTGCAGTACCGCTGAAGCTAAGTTTTGTAACATACCTACAAAAGGGCATAAAGTGCTGGAGTAACTCAGCAGGTCAGGCACCATTTGTGGAGAACATGGATAGGTGATGTTTTGAGTCGAGACCCTTGTTCAGACACACATTCCAGAACTGGGCCTGGAATCCATGTGGTGACCAGGGGAGAGGTGAGGATGGGTGGAGTCAATGGTCAATGGTCAATGGTCCATGTGCAGCCACTGTGGTAAGGGTTGTCGGTGGCAGCGTCAGTGGCAGTGGCAGGCTCGGCCTGGAAGTGGCCAAGGAAGCTGTGCGGGCCGCGATTGGTGGCAGAAGGACTGGCCTGAAGGTTCGGCAGAAGGTCTGACTTGGAAGTGGTGCAGGCCAAGGCTGGCCCCGGTGGCTGGGCCTGTAAGTGGCCTGGAACAGGCGTGATCTGGGAGTGGCGTGGGGACAGCCGGGACTACAAATGACCGGGGAAGCAGCGTGATCTGGCAGCACTACGCTGTCACCAAAATCCGTTATACAGTATGTACTACATAGAGGTCTGTTAAAACGTAGGTTTACTGTACTACGAGCATAAAGCATGAAAATTGCATAATTGAAAACAGATAAATACATTTGAAACGGGAATAGTGCCGGAGGATTGGCGTACTGCGCATGTTGTTCCATTGTTTAAAAAGGGTTCAAAGAATAAACCTAGCAATTATAGACCTATTAGTTTGACGTCAGTGGTGGGCAAATTAATGGAAAGGATACTTAGAGATAATATATATAAGCATCTGGATAAACAGGGTCTGATCAGGAACAGTCAACATGGATTTGTGCCTGGAAGGTCATGTTTGACAAACCTTCTTGAACTAGGGAAATTGATGAGGGTAAAGCAGTGGATGTTGTCTATATGGATTTCAGTAAGGCCTTTGACAAGGTTCCCCATGGAAGGTTGGTTCAGAAGGTTCAATCTTTGGGTGTTAATGGCGGAGTAGCAAGATGGATTCAACAGTGGCTGAATGGGAGATGTCAGAGAGTAATGGTGGATGGCTGTTTGTCAGGTTGGAAGCCGGTGACCAGTGGGGTGCCTCAGGGATCTGTGTTGGGTCCACTGTTGTTTGTCATGTACATCAATGATCTGGATGATGGGGTGGAAAATTGGATAAGTAAGTATGCAGATGATACTAAGATAGGTGGTATTTTGGATAATGAAGTAGATTCTCAAAGTCTACAGAGAGATTTGGGCCATTTGGAAAAGTGGGCTGAAAGATGGCAGATGGAGTTTAATGCTGATAAGTGTGAAGTGCTACATCTTGGCAGGACAAATCAAAATAGGACGTACATGGTAAATGGTAGGGAATTGAGGAATGCTGTGGAACAGAGGGATCTAGGAATAACTGTGCATAGTTCCCTGAAGGTGGAATCGCATGTAGATAGGGTGGTAAAGAAAGCCTTTGGTGTGCTGGCCTTTATAAATCAGAGCATTGAATATAGGAGTAGGGAAGTAATGTTAAAATTGTACAAGGCATTGGTAAGACCAATTCTGGAGTATGGTGTACAATTTTGGTCGCCTAGTTATAGGAAGGATGTCAACAAAATAGAGAGAGTACAGAGGAGATTTACTAGAATGTTGCCAGGGTTCCAGCAACTATGTTACAGAGAAAGGTTGAACAAGTTAGGTCTTTATTCTTTGGAGCGCAGAAGGTTAAGGTGGGACTTGATTGAGGTCTTTAAAATGATGAAAGGGATAGACAGAGTTGACGTGGATAAGCTTTTCCCATTGCGGGTAGGGAAGATTCAAACAAGAGGGCATGACATTAGAATTAAGGGACAGAAGTTTAGGGGTAACGTGAGGGGGAACTTCTTTACTCAGAGGGTGGTGGCTGTGTGGAATGAGCTTCCAGCAGAGGTGGTGGAGGCAGGATCGATTTTAACATTTAAAAGTAAAGTGGATAGGTATATGGACGTGAAGGGAATGGAGGGGTATGGTCTGAGTGCAGGTAGATGGGACTAGGGGAAAACAAATGGTCGGCACGGACTGGAAGGGCCGAGAGGGCCTGTCTCCGTGCTGTAATTGTTATATGGTTATATGGTTATTTAAACGTGTATTTAAATGTATTTACCTGTTTTTAATTGTGCAATTTACTTAATTGCTTTGCATTTTTATTTGCACTTCCTTAATTGCTTAATTGCACTGTTTTCAATTCTGCAATTGAAAACAGTTTATTCAAAGAAAACCTATAATTCTGTAAATGCTTATTTCTCCGAATTCTGGGAGATTTACAGAAGTCAGCACTGTCCTGTAGAAGTCCCTCAGCACAACACAGGTGCTAAAGACCCACAACGTATTTGCAGCAGACATTGCATTTCAGCCTAGACTCCGGAAACCAAAACTTCTGGTCATTTACTCAAAAGATGGCACATCCGACGATGCTTTCTGGATTTTAAACAAATAATAAGGCCAACGGGTTATGCAGTTAGCTGTACACGTTATGAGAAATGGCTTTAAAATTCAGGTTCACTATGGACACATCTTCAAGCACTGCTATAGTAATTTTGTGACTTTTCAGGAGGTAACGAGTATTTAACGCAAAATAAAAGCAGCGAGGGAACAGATGTAAATAAAATAAGCAGAACACATAAACACTGGATATTAGAATTTGTATCCTTCTCTATTGTGTAGATACGGACCAATGCCAATTGTCGTGGATGTGTGCAGTCTCCTGAACCCATTCACACATTTTCCAGAAAAGTAATAACTGACAGGATACATCCCATTGTGACTATTAAAATAAAATTCTAATTCACACATTTGATAAATATTTATCCTGATTAGTGCAGATAGGTTCCCTTATAGGCATAATAAAAGATATAAAATCTGGATGCAATATATTCTCTGCAGTCAGTTGTAATTTCATTGACAGAATAACAATACAACACTTAAAATCCCTCTGGATTTAGCTCTTGGATACACTTCATCATTCATAAATAACACAGAGAATAAAGAAGGGATAAATTACCTCTGTTTTTCTTTACTGAAAATTTAAAAAATGATAAGAGATGAGAAAAAAAGTCACAAATGGTAAACTCTCACACTGGTCCAGAAAGAGAGTTCATAGAGACATTAATTCTGAAAGCCAAAAATAATATTTGGATAAATTAAAAAAAGCTGGGGAGGAAATTGATGTGTAAAAGCCTTCATTTAGTGTCTGAGATTCTGAGAGAAGGTGGTTCTTGTCACTATCAGCAAACCTGTCACTTGTTGGCTGCAAACAGTCTCTCCTAATAGATCTCTGCAGGTTCCTGCTTAATGCCTCCAAAACCAGCCTTGCCCCAATATAGGTCCTAACCCGTGGGCCACTCCATAACTACCTTAAAACTAATTGAATTATGATCATTTGTCCCAAAGTGCTCTCCCGCTGACACTTGAGTCACATGCCATATCTTGTTCCTGAGGTGGAGGTTCCTTAGTTGGAGGTTCAGTTTAGTTTATTGTCACAAATACCGAGGTACAGTAAAACGCTTTTGTTGTCTGCTAACCAGTCAGTGGAAAGACAATACATGACTACAATCGAGCCATTCATTGACACTGGTCTAGATACATGATAAGGAAATAGTTAAAGTACAAAATGTTGCCGAAGGAGTAGAGAATTAAAAGTGTGGAGTGATTGCAGTGTGTGATTGCAGATCTGCCTCTGTGACTAGCAATAGTCACCTGGTTTGGGTGCATGCCCTTTCTAGTAGGGCACTTGATATATTGATTAAGTAAGCTTTCTTGGCCACCTTAAACAAATTCCACCTTGTCCAAGCCCTTTACACTCTGGGAGACCAGCCCATACAAGGGAAGTCGAAATCACCTATGAATAGTATTCTATCATTATTACTGCTGTCTTCAATCTCCCGACACATCTCCTTCTCTCATTTATGCTGACTACATATGCTGACCAAAACAATCCCATTAAAGTGAACATTCTCTCCCTATTTAAACATTTTACAGATGTAGTCTTACCGGACGGTCCCCCAAGAAAATACTCCCTGAACACTGTAGTTATGTCATTCCCGCATCAAAAAGACAACTACCCATCTCCTTTCTTACCTGCATCACTATCACATCTGCAACATTTATACACTGGAATATTGTGCTGCCAGCCCTGCCTCTCTCCCAGCCATGTTTATATTATGGTTCTAGCCCAATCTTCCCATCCAATCCACACCCTGACTTAATCTGTTTTACTTGTTAAACCTCCAGTATTGAAATAAATACAGTTTAATAGTAAGATTAAATGAGAACTTACCAATTGGAAATTTGATCTTTATTTTATGAGGAGTTATGATGCGCGATTACGTGAAGAAGCCCCGCCAGTCTGCATGCGCGTCAATCTTCAAAGCAGCGGTGTGAAATTACAGATAACAGTAGTTGAACTAACATAGTAAGATTAGAGATGACTAGAACTACCAGATGATCTTTATAATACGAGGGTTGGGACCGGAGGGCACGTAATCGCTCATCGTAACGCCTCATAAAATAAAGATCAAACTTCAAACTGGTAAGTTCTCATTTAATCTTACTATTTTACTTCGGTCTCGTGAGCGATTCCGTGAAAATTTCAAAGCTCTGTGATTTCATGCCATGAGATCGAGCCCACACAGCCACAACTGCCTTAATTTAGCCAAAACCCATTTCAATCACCTGGAGATGGTCTGAACCAATACCTTCTTATAAAGTTTTTGTAATTAACAAACATTGCTAGTTCAGAGCCTCTGAGGCTCTTGGTGACCTTGACGTATTGTTGTATATGTGTGACCATACATAACCGAAAGGTCCATGGGGTATGTCATGAAACTAGTTTGAGGCCTCACGTCTGCTCTGCTTAACTAAACATTAAAATATAATATTAGTTGCAGATGTAACCATCCTGTCCAGTCACGACATGTAGTGACTGAACCCGTTGCGCTGACTAGCGCCATGAGGATAACTACTTTATGAGAGCCGTGCCAATCTAAGGATGTAGCTGGAACCTGGCACCTGGTGAAATGGTGTTAATACCATGTCAATATCCCATACTGCCCTGTGCTTGTCCTGGGAGAACTTGTGTGAAAGATAACCTTTATAAACTCGGTATCAGAGGGTGAAACACGACAGTGGGTCCCGTTTGCTGCAGCAAATATGATGGGAAGACACGTTGGCACAGTGAATGGTCCTATGACTTAATTTATTGTCAAAGACCCATTTGAAACAAACTCCAAGACGTCAGTTACCTGTACCGTATTAGATGTAACATTAGCATTCAAACGCTTCCCATCTCCTGAAGAGGAAATGTAATGCTTTTCTTTTTTGGTGCTATCCCTGCACATACATGGATCGGTCTGACAATCCGAGCCGCAGGAGCAGTCTACTCAGAATCTATGTCAATAAATTGATTTTATCATCCGGAGGCTGGTTTCCCGAGCCACAGGCTGAGCCAGCAAAGTTTTACATTTAGAATAACCGTAAAAGGTTGTATTATTATTCCCGACAAAAGCAAGAAGCATGGCTGCATAGGCCAGTCAGACAGAATGACAACCTAAAGCGGGATCTTGCTGACTTTATTGCAAGACCCGACTGATGAGGCAAAATGGAGGGAGACAAAAATAACTTCCTTCTCCTTGTAGCGAGAATGTATCTTTCTTCCTTGTTATGCAACATATTTTGCAACCGGTAAATGAGCCTGGAAACAAACTTATTGATATTCGGTGTTCCATTGTGATGATACTCCAACACAAAATGAGATTAGGTAAATTATTACAGGATATTCTGACTTGGTTGCACCCATGTGACTAACATATGCCACCACCATAGCGTATCAACTCAACGTTGAGCATGCAGATTATGCATATTTGCACAACAACCCTTTAACCTATATAATGCACCTAGTGTCTATAGGTAGTTGATACCAATAACTGAATAATTGTTAACTCATGCAAACCTCCTCTGCCTCCGAACTAGAGATGGCATTCATAATTTTTCACCTTAGAGCCCCATCAGTTTATAATATAACTAAAATTTTATGAACCAGACTACTGGGGCAATACTGAATACTGTTTGTCCACCATTATGACCTTGGTAGCTTCAGCTGGTAATAGCATAAGGTCTGTCACAAAGACCTACATGGTACTTAAGAGATTACCACTTTGCACGATGTAAGCTCCCTCACTTGCACAGCAGAATCACAGCTACTATATTGCCAATTACACTTGATGAATAGAAGGCTGCTTATCACAACACGATTGTTACAGGCTCCTATTGATTCCAATCTCTTACCCCAGGGTGGAGTCACAGGCTAATTAATAGTTAAAGGTAAATCCCAATGGTCAACAAGTCTAGTTGGTATCACCTTAATTTTTCTTAAATATAGTTTGAGGCTGAAACAGTTGATTTTACAAACATACAGTGTTAGAATATCCTCCAGACAAGACATACCAAATGTTTTTGAGCTCTGACCAGTTCAAGCATCGGTAAATAACCTAGGAACTGAAGTTAACCCATTTTGCAATGTTTTTTATCATTGCCCTATCCAGATAAATTTCAAATGTCTGCGGTGATCCCTGTAAATGGGAACATCCTATGGAAATCAGATGCGAAGTTTCCTATTCGGAAAAATTTATACTGCACGTGCGAGTTAAACGACATTCTGCATCTTTCACAATAATCAGGCCACGCCAATTCCGTACCTGCTCTAGCAACAACTTTGGCCCGATATCCGAGCTTGGTTTGAAAACCAACCCTGGCCATAATACTGACCATGCCTCGAAAGACAACTCTGGCCATAACTCTGAGCCTGCCTTGAAAGACAATTCTGGCTGCAATTCCATGCTAGGAACCCTAGTATTGTGCAGTTTTGCATGGTTAGATGCCACAACCATTTGTGTGTTGTAAGGCCACTAGGGCCCTTCCATCCTTACCAAGGGAATTCTACTTTCATACAACACATAAACTAAACACGTTATCATTATAATTTGTACAAAAACAAGAGTAAATATTACCAACTTGTAGGTCCCATATTTTTCCTGAGACCGACCTGAAGACCTCTGCCCATCTTTCATGCCGCCACCAACTTCAGTGAACTGCTTACTGCCAATGGAGGTGTGGGGTGTGTTGTCGCCGCAATGATGAAGCTTTGCTCATCGTTGGTACCTTGATTGGTCTGACAGCTTTTTCTTCCTCATTCAGGTTTTACCTGTTGAATAGGTCTTACCTTAAGAGAAGATTCGGCGGCTGGTCTTTAATGTCACCCCTGATAGCACTGTTCATTCCCAGCACATAGAGCATGAGGGGAACTCTGGCCCCTTCCAGGTATCCTGCCACCTTCGTTTACAAGGACTCTCTTGAATCCATACGCAAGTGCACTAGTACATTCCACGGACATATTTTAGACTTTGAAGTCAGTTACCCATGGACACTCGCACTCCCCTTCACAGAGAGGGAGATCCGTAGGCAGCCCTGAACAGGTGCTGCCGCAGGCCCTCGGGGTATGCTCATCAGCTATACCTCTGATCTAGGAGGAGTGGCGGCGCTGCCCTGGCAGCAGCGGTTCGCCTGCAGTCCGTCTGTTTTTCTTTTTATTTGTTGTTTTCTTGTCTTGTTTTTAGCGTTAGTTTGAGTTATTATGTAGTGTATGTGTGTGGGAGGGGTGGGAGAAACGTTCTTAGTCTCTTCCTTTTGGGGGGACGCGACTTTTCTTGTCGTATCCCCCGTCTCCGTCTCCGTCTGCGCTGAGGCCTATCGCGGAGCTGGCGGCCTCCAACTTTACCTGCGACCGACCCGAGGCTCCGGAGGCAGAGCCAGCCAGGACTTACCAGCGCGGGGCTGGCCGACTTCGGGCTGCGGCGGGTTCAGGCATTCCGGCGGCCCGACTCGGAGCTGTGGCGGCTTTCCGGTGGCGGTGGCGGCGGCAGCGACTTCGGAGGTTCGGCCGCGGGCCCAGTGGACGACATCGTCGGGAGCTCGCAGGTCACAGGTTGGTGACCTGTTTTTCCAGAGCTCCTGCGGCAACAGCTGCGTCCGCTGGACTGGAGGGCGGCAGCTTCGGCAGATTTGAACGGCCCGGGCCGCGGAGTTGAACCGGCCCGCTCGCGGAGCGCGGTCACCCGCGGAACTTATTTACATCACCCGATGCGGTCACAACATCGGAGGCCCGGGTCGCCTCAGCGCAGAGGAAGAGGAAGAGGAAGAAGGGAAGAGACAAAGACAAGATTTTTGCCTTCCACCACAGTGAGGAGGTGCCTGGTGAACTCACTGTGGTGGATGTTAAATATGTGTTTACTGTGTGTTTTGTTATTTACTATATGTATGACTGCAGGCAACAAAATTTCGTTCAGACCGCAAGGTCTGAATGACAATAAAGTTTTCCAAGTTTCCAAGTTTCCAAGTTCCAAGTTGATCTCAGAGTCAGAACAAAACTGACTCCATGTGCTCACCTCCTCCAAGAGGGAGACATCATGCAGCCCTTCTACAGGGGTGCTGCTGCCACGGGTCCCCGAGGAGACCGGCGAATATAAAGCTTCTCTTGCCGGAGCCTATCGCGATGGAGCATCCTCTCCATCAGGAGCTCTTCCCTGACAGCCCTTCAACAGGTGCTGCTGCCACAGGCCCCTGAGGAGACCCACGGATAAAAAGCTCCTCTTGCTGGAGCATCTTTTCTGGACAGCCCTGAACCAGGTGCTGCTGTACATCTCCCGATAACACCCGGTCCGATAGCTCCCTCCTTTGGAGCGTATCATTGTGGAGCCACCTCTCCATGAGGTGCTCCATGTGGGCCAAACGTCCGAAGACGCTACCCGTTGAAGGAGAGGAAACCTCCTGGCCTGACTTCCTGAGTCCATAGGTCTGACCGACTTATTGTTGGATTTACCTTTTATCATGGGCACACCATCGGTCTGCGACCCGCTGACTGCACTGTCAGCGACTCTGGTGGCGACACTGCTCCTGGATTTATCTCCTCCACGGGAAACACAGTGGTCTGGAGGCTGCTGACACACTGTCAGCGACTCTGGTGGCGATCCCGCTGCTGGATTCACCCCCTCCACGGGAACCACAGCGTTCCGAAACAGCTGACTCACTGCCAGCAACTCTGGTGGCAATACCACTGCTGGATTCACCTGCTCCATGGGAACCACAGCGGTCACTGCGGTAGCGAACGGTGCTGACCAGAGTATCAATTCCCCACGGCCCAACCGGTTTCCCACGGTCCATCCGGACTTCGCCCCGACATCCAGCAGGAAAACTATTATAAAACAGATTCTTGCAAGAAAAAACACAACCTGGATAAAAATAGAAACGTACCTACAGGTTTAAGCTTACCGCTGGCAGGGGTGTGGTGCTTCTCTGTGCGAACTACATAATGATGCACATGTGGACTGGCAAGGCTTCTTCACGGAATCACTCACGTGACTCCGAAGTAAAATCCACTGGTCTTTCCTCTCTATTTATATTGCATCTGCCTGTCCTGTCTACTAATCTTGCTCATTTTGTCTACAGCATTTGTCCCAACCTCTCACCTGCTCCTTTCTGCGCAAGGGACACTAGCAAATCTCCCAATAGGATATTGGTCTCTCGCTCTCCCTCCAATCAAGGTGCTAATGCCCCTTTTATACAAGTCACTGCTCTGAGAAGTTTCCATGATCCAAAATTTGAACCTCCCCGCACCAGTTCCTCAACCATGTATTCATCTGGCCTCACTAGCATGTGGCACTGGGAGTAATCTAGAGATCACCATCCTCACAATCCTGCTTTTAATCTGTTACATAAATCTTTGTGTGCACCCAACAGTACTTCATACCTTTTCCTACCTACATCATTTGTGCCAACATGCATCTATGTCATTGTGATCACTCCTCGCCTACCGCCTTGAAAATGTCCTGCAGCCGCTCTGAGACATCCTGGACCCTGGCACCAGAGAGGCAACACACCATTCTGAAGTCCCATTTGTAGTCACAGAATCTCCAGCCTTCCTTCCTATAGAGTCTCCCATCACTATGGCCTTGCCCGACTACATTCTGGCCTTCGTGCGTCAGAGCCAGACCTGGTACCACAGATCTGGCTGCTGCTGCTTTCTCCTGCGCACACATCCCACCCAACAATATCCAAAAGTGTGCAGGAAGGAACGGCAGATGCTGGTTTACACAGAAGATAGACACAAAATGCTGGAGTAACTCAGCGGGACAGTCAGTATTTCTGGAGAGAAGGAGTGGGTGATGTTTCGGGTCGAGAACCTTCCCCAGATGTGTGTGGAAGGGTCTCAAACTGAAACATCATCTATTTCTTCTCTCCAGAGATACTGCCTGTCCCGCTGAGTTACTCCAGCATTTTGTGTCTATAAGGGTAAAGGTGTTTTCGAGGAGATTGGCCATCGGAGTTTCACATCCTACTCCCTTCCTGGTGATAACCATTCTGCTAACTACCTGCAAATGCGGTATGACCACCTCACTATCACTAGTAACTATGACGCTTTAATTCTCCTGGCTGATCCTGAGGTTATCTAGCCGCAGCTCCAGTTCCTCCCTCGGTCAGTCAGGATCCTAAGGAACGTTTAAGGAAGCCAACAGGACTAGGCCGCCAGAACCAGAGACCACAGGAACGCCTCAGCATCAGCACCAGCCACAGCATTGTTCCCTCACTCAGTTCTGGTTAGTTTATTATTACGTGTACTGAGGTACAGTGAAAAGCTCTTGTTGTGTGCTGACCAGCCAGTGGAAAGACTGTACCTGATTACAATGTACAACCACACATAGACAACATCTCTAAAATGCTAGGAGATGTTAGAGTAGCAACTAAATAGTTATTTTTCAGGGTCATCTTAAAGGAAGAACCCCCAACCGGCACGGTTGGTGGCAGTTGGCGATGACGGGAAAGAGGTCGAGCAGAGACAAGCGGCGGAAGCGGAGCCATGGCGAGGAGAGTCAAGGGGAGGGGAAGCACCTCAACTATGACTCTAGTGCTGTCGAGGCAGGAAGGATTGCTTCAGACAAAGAGGCAACCACTGAGCACAGTGACTTGGAAGAGGGAGGTCTCGACATTAGTACTTCCTTGAAACCAATCAGTTTGTATATCTTTGACAGGAAGGAAATGCTCGAACAGTGCTTCAAAGTTATTGATATAAAATTCCAGAAGGTGCTCCCAGATATTTTGAAGAACTGCTCTGTAGAAGAAATTAAATAAACAATAGACAATAGACAATAAGTGTAGGAGTAGGCCATTCAGCCCTTTGAGCCTGCTCCGCCATTCACTGTGATCATGGCTGATCATCCACATTCAGTACCCCGTTCCTGCCTTCTCCCCATATCCCATGACTCTGCTATCTTTAAGAGCTTTATCTAACACACTATGCTTGGAGCGACTGACACTACAATCTGATATCAAACGTCTCCAAATTATTGAGGGGGAAGACCTAGGATCATCTGAGACTGAGCAGGAGGCAGTAGAGTATGATAGGTGCAAACAAAAATTGGAAACAGAAAGTCAAAAAGACAAAAATGCAGACTCCACATCTTCCTATAATGAATACAAGGAACAAGAAGCACCTGAATTGACAAAGGGTGGTTTTTCTGGAGATGCAAGTGATGCCCTTTGCATAAATACTGAAGCATACGATAGTGACAGAGAGCAAAACTGTAATGAACAAGAAGAAAGTACAACGGTGGATAAAAATGCTGGAGGAACTCAGCGGGTGAGGCAGCATCTACGGAGAGAAGGAATAGGCAACATTTCAGGTCGAGACCCTTCTTCAGTCCTCCAGCATTTTTGTCTACCATCGATTTTTCCAGCATCTGCAGTTCTTTCTTAAACAAGAAGAAAGTACAGATCTGTCACAAGCAAGACTTTAAAACTGTCACAAGCAAGACTTCCGGTGGCGCTATGGAGGGCTAGAGAGCAACGCCAGCCAGCTCCTTGGAAAAAACGTTGAAAAATCGGGGAGAAAGCGACCTACCTGCTGCCTGCTGCTTCTGTACCGATTGCCGTGAGTGACGTCATCAGGCGCACGACTTACTATGTATACACAGCGCAGCCCCCCCCCCACGGATAAACCGAAAAGTCGTGTTACTAGGCAGAAACCGGTGGAACAAGAAAAAGGCCCGATTGAAGCCTCGGGCTCAGGTAGGATGCTATCCCAAGAAGATGTGTCGAAAAAAACGATGAAAAAATCGGAAGGTGAAGATCTTAAACCTTTTATTGCAAGTGAAATTGTTGGCTTAAAGGAGGAACTAAAGAATGAACTTGCAAAAACAAACGAAGAATTGAAGAAGATGAATTTTGGGGAAGAAATAAAAAAAATCAAGGAGGAAATGATGGACTTAAAGCTTGAAATTAATATCACGGCTATGAATACGTCGGATAAACTGAAGAAAGAAATTACAGAAATACTAACTGAACAAGTTGCAAGTATGACAAACAAGACAAATGTTAAAATCAGAAAAGTGACAACTGATCTTGAAGAAAGGCTGAATCCTGTGGAGGAAGCACTGAATCAACAGACGTCAGCCATAAAGGGCCTTGAAGAATTAGCCGAAACAAGTGCTCAGAATACGGCAAAACTTATCAGAGAAAACCAATGCCTAACTGAACTACTGGGCAAAATAACTGAGAAATGTACTGAATTGGAAGGTCGTCAGAGAAGACAGAACCTAAGAATTGCGGGTACTCCAGAAGGGAAAGAGGCGGATCAAGATCCCCGAGAATTTACTGCAAATTTACTGCAAAAAGTTTTATCTCTGGATCAAAAGCCTTTACTTGCTCGAGCACACAGAGTGATGAGACGCCAGACAAGACAAGGTGCTCCCTCAGGACAAATGATAATAAAAATACAGTACGACTATGTCCTGGAGGAGATAATGCAAAAAATTACAAGAATTTGAAGGACACGGGATCAGTATCTATCGAGACTACCCAGCAGAGGTCTCCAGGAAAAGAAAAACGTTTAATGAGACCAAAAGAATCTTGAGGGAAGTGAAGAACTTGAAATATGGTCTGAGGTATCCAGCTACCCTAAGAGTCACCTACAATCAGAATGAACACTTTTTCACCAACCCTGTGGAGGCAGTGGACTTTGCCCAGAAGATTAAGGCTTGAGAGGAAGCTTGAATAATACTTTTAAAACTGAACTTCATCATTGAATAAACTGATTTTGCAGGACTGGATGGAACTAAAGTTGTGTTTAAGGAAGTTGGAAAAAGATGTGGATCAGAAACTCTCCCATGGATACTAATAATTAGTATAACTGCACTACTAATCCAAATAACTAATAAATACTAAAACTATAGCACGGTATTTTTACTAATCAGAGATAAAAATTAGCACTAATGACTAATACTTACCTATAATTTAATGTTTAGAGTCAAATATAGAGTTTGATTTCATTTGCCCTCCTTGGAAACCCTTTTTTTATTTTTTTTATTAATTTTTATTTTTATTTTTCTTTCTTCATTTTTTTTTCGTTTTTTTATTATATTCTTAAATAAGTTTTAAATATATGTATCCTTACATTCCTGATTATTGGAATGGGCATATTTAAAGCATATGCCCGTGGAATTATGATTTCTTCTCAAGCATTTTATAATAAAGAGAATCGGAGGGAACAACAGGAATTGGAAAAGGAGATTAAACAATTAGACACAGAGAATGCTGCTAATATATCCATAACAAAACATAACAAAATCGCTGCACTGAAATATAAATTAAATTAAATATGCTCAGACCAAGTTGTAAAACTCTATCAATACACTAAACAATTACAATTTGAATTTGGAGATAAACCTCAAAAAGTATTGGATCATCAATTACGGAAAATGGAGGGAGAGAAAATAATCCATAGGATTAAATCATACAATGGCGAACCATTAGTAGAACCCAAAGATATTAATGAGAGATTTTTGCAATATTATAAAAATTTATATTCAGCTAAAACGACAGAAAACAGGATAGGAATAGAAGCATTTTAAAAAAAATGTAATCTAAATGGGTTGGATTCACAAAATAGAGAATCACTAAATGCTGAAATATCAGTAAAAGAAATCAAAGAATCTATCAGATCATTAAAAAATGATAAAACACCGGGACCAGATGGTATTGGTTCGGAATTTTATAAAACATTTTATGATCTGATTGCACCACGTTTGAAGATACTCTATGAATACATCTATACCCACCAGAAACTACCAGAAACGTTAAATGAATCTATTATAACAATTATACCTAAAATAGACAAAGATCTGGATGACCCAGGATCATATAGAGCTATAGCTCTTTTAAATACTGATCAAAAGATACTAACCAAAATATTAGCACAAAGACTAAGGACAGTTATTAATAAATTAATTCACCCCGATCAAACAGGATTTATACCAAAATGATATTCCTCATATAACCCGAGACGATTATTCAATATTATATATTCGAAAAGAGATATTAATAAAGACCTAGTAACTATATCGTTAGATGCGGAGAAAGCCTTTGACCAGGTGGTATGGTCTTACTTGTTTTCGGTTATGGAAACTTTTTGTTGGGAGAGAAGTTTATTACTTGGGATAAATTATTATACACTAATCCAACAGCCAGAATACTAACAAATCAAATGCTATCAACTAACTTTAATTTATTCCGAGGCTGCAGACAAGGTTGTCCTTTATCCCCGTTATTGTTTGCACTTGCAATAGAACCATTAGCTCAACTTGTGAGATTACATCCTGAAATATATGGATATGACACCAGAGATACTGAAAATAAAATCTCCTTATATGCGGATGATGTATTACTTTATATTACAAAGCCGGAAATTAGTATTCCAAATTTACTAAAATTAATAACTGAATTTGGATTATTTTCAGGATATAGTATTAATTGAAATAAAAGTGAACTTATGTCAATAATGGTAAATAACTTACATATATTACAACAATTTCCTTTTAAGATAGCAAACAAAAAAATCAAATATCTTGGAATTTATGTAACAAAAAGATTTGATTCTTTATTTTAAATCCAATTTTCCACTTTTAAATTAAATAAGAATATTTTATATTGGAAAACATTACCTATTACAATGCTAGGTAGAATTAATGCAATAAAAAATATTTTTCTCCCGCAATTACTATATCTCTTCCAATTGATTCCGATATATCTTCCTAAAAATTTCTTTAAGAAGGTTGATTCTATAGTCACCAACTTTATCTGGGATTATAAGAGCCATAGAATAAATAAAAAACATTTATGTAAATCAAAAATAAATGGAGGTCTAGCACTGCCAAACTTTATGTATTATTACTGGGCAGTTAATATTAAAAATATGAATTTTTGGTTAGTAGAGACAGATAAACAACCAATCTGGTTAAAAATGGAAAAAGAAGATTGTTCGCCTTTTGAAATTAGCTCGATTTTATTCGCTAATATTAAACTAGGTAAGAAAATCTATAGTGAAAATCCTATAATAGAAAGTGGGATACGTATCTGGAAACAAATAAAGAAAACATTAAAATTGAAATGTTTACCAGTAGCCCTTACCATTGTAAATAACATTACATTTAAACCTTCAATGATGGATAAAGGTTTTTTACAATGGAAAAACTATGGAATTAATAAGATGGGCGATCTCTATAGGGAAAACTCCTTCATGTCATTTCAAGAATTACAACAAATTTATGGATTACATTCAAAAGATTACTTTAAATATTTACAAATTAGGGACTATGTAAAAGCAAACACACAAGAAATCAGAAATAGAAAGACAGAAATTTTAGATGAATGCCTAAATAAACACCCGAACACAGAAACATTGATATCATATTATCATCGTTTTCCAATAAAATGTTATTCGAAAACGATGTCCCAATGACAGAAATATATAGGCAATCATGGGAAAACGAATTAGGTCAATTAATCAGACTAGAAGTATGGGATGAAAGTTTACAACATATACACCATTGTTCATTAAATGCTAGACACTCTCTTATACAATTTAAAACATTACATAGATTACATTATTCAAAATCCAAATTACATAGTATTCTTTCAAATGTATCTGCGATATGTGATAAATGTCAGCACTTAGAAGCTAACTTAACGCACTCATTTACAAATTGTATAAAAATGACTAACTTTTGGACAGAAATAATTAAGATAATTTTGAATGTTGTTAATATGAATCTGATCCCTGACTCAAAATTAATAATATTGGGAATATTAGAAACAGATCAATTAATAACAACGAATCAAAGAATTTTTATTGATTACAGTTTAATAATTGGGAAAAAATTAATATTGACATTCTGGAAAGGTCCTACATCCCCCACAACCAAAATGTGGATTACAGGAATGTCGGAGACACTTCATCTGGAAAGATTAAGGCTTGTCCTACTGGACAAGTTGGATCTTTTCAGAGGGATATGGTCTCCATTTATTGAATATTTAAAGGGTCAAAATGGCTCGGTGCGAGAGCCTGACAGAAGCCTGAATAATGGAATGGATGAAGAATCATACATAACAAATCATGGATATATATCCAATGATGGATAACCTGTTGAACACTCCACTCATTTTTTTTTGATTTTCTATTTTTACTTTATTTTTCTCTATTTTTTCCTATCTGCAATAAAAACAAAAAAAATGTATAGAAATGCAAATAAGACATAACTGTTAATATTAATAATATTAAGAATGTATGTGACAAGTATATTCTTTTACTATGTACTTACGACTAATAAAAATATTTAACTAAAACTGTCACAAGCGAACACTACAGGCCAAACAAAATATCTGATTTGTCATCACTCTTGCCTTTGTTCTTCCACCTCTAGAATTACAACTGTATTTTTGTGCTAGAATCTTCTGTTGATATCTTTCTTAAATCTACAATTGAGTTCCCTTTGTTACTGATATTTGCTGTTGGAAATACTTAGTAAAAGAAATGTGATGAAAGCAGGTAAAGATATTTGAATGTGCAATCTGTACTTGTCAAAATAGAACCTGATACATCATTGCACGCTGGATGGCCTGGCAGTGAAATGGTAAGTGACCTCCTTGTTTCAGTCAAATATTTACAGAGTACTGCTGGTTGGATGTGGCATTGTTGTAAAGATTCTACTAACAAAGCCTGCTCACTTTGCCCTCTGAGGGGTTTAACTAGTTAACGGGAGAGTCGGCACTTTGAAGTAAAAGAAAGGAAAAATGTTATCTGGTTGAGAGAATTACATCTCAATGTATTTTCTACCTTGTAATGCTAAGCATTATTACTAAATTCACTGTTGTTTGAATAACATTTTGTTAGGCCAAATCTGACCCATCGTTGTGGTGACAGCGTATTGGGCATAAGTTTATTTTTAAAACATAACTTCAAATTAGGCTAATACTGGAGCAAAAACAAAATCTGAATTACCCGTATTGCCAGAAATTTGAATAGGTTTATCATTGAAAACAATCAGGCACATCTATTAAACGAGGAAATTACCTGAATGCAGAATGTTTAGTTTATTATATGGATAAAGAAATGGTGATGTCTGACATTTTCTGGTTAATATTCTGAAAATAATTTAAGATAAAGACCACGATTTATTTACTGCTATCAAGTTTGCTTCAAAATGTGAAGTTACTGCATACAAACCTTTTGTAACTGGTCTGCATAGTTGAAAAAGGATGTTCTTCAGCATTTGAGCATGTGATCATCTGAAAACCTGCACTACATCTAAAAATAACATCCATTTTAATTAGAACAAACGAAAATCACTATATATATATTTTTTAAACAGTTTTCCAAATGTGCTCTTGGAAACACAATTGCAAAGATTTCATCAAATTGGTTTAACTAAAAGCATGTTATTTGAATGCAGAAACAAAGATTACATTATTTTAATGTCCTGTCTGGCAGTTGTTGGGATTACCTTTTTTGTGGATTGTTCACTTAAAAACTTTTAATTGATTTTAATTTGAACGAACAAGCTATTTCATACTTTGCAGATTCCATCTGCAGAAATGTTCCTTTGAGGAGAATGAAGCAGAATCTTCTCATGAAAGTAACAAAAAGTAAATGTACATTGAACAAAGATTATTCCGCGTACTGCTAGAAAGCATAATGTCATTTTCCACTGTAAAACTGAGATCAATTACATTATCTGGGGGGAAAAGGCAGGCACGGGTTACTGATTGTGGATGGTCAGCCATGATCATAATGAATGGCGGTGCAGGCTTGAAGGGCCAAATGACCTCCTCCTGCACCTATTTTCTATGTTTCTAAGAAATAACTCAGCAGGACAGGCAGCATAGCGGGAGAGAAGGAATGGGTGATGTTTCAGATGTGTTGAAATCTATCTATCTATATTACTAAAAGTAAGATCTTGACCACTTCCTGTTTTTCTGTTTCATGATTGTTGAAAAAACGCAGCCACTTACGGCTGTGATTTTTGGCCATCGTACTCAGAGTCCCCCTCTGCTATGCAGGACAAGAGGAATTTTCCCATTGATGAAAAATAAAAGAGTTATTAATGTTTAAAAAATGTTGACATTCTCTCTGCTGCACCTGCTGATGGAAGGGGGGAGGGACAATAAAACCTGGATGTGTTGTGCCTCACTCAGACTCTGCAAGACGGAGGAAGCGAGACGGTCATGTCTCTCTGAGGTGTGAATAACACTGAACACATGTCTACTCAACTGTGAATGCCCTTAATGTGGTTTGAAAATGAAAATGTGGTTGCTTTCAAATGCTGCACTGCAAATGGTTGTTGGTGGTGGTAACTGCTTTGAAATGATGCACTGCAAATGGTTGTTGGTGGTGGTAACAGCTTTGAAATGCTGCACTGCAAATGGTTGTTGTTGGTGGTAACGGCTTTGAAATGCTGCACTGCAAATGGTTGTTGGTGGTGGTAACCTGACAACTTCCTGTTTGCACTGTATTTTGATTTTACTTAAAACACTACCACTTACGGCTGTGATTTTTGCACATCTTACTCAGTCCTCCTCTGCTCATCAGGTGCAGAGGATTCTTCCCATCAATAAAAGTGTTATTAGTGTTCAAAAAATTGTTGAGAATCTCTCTCCTGTCAATCATGTCATGAATGCCATGCCCCTTCCGGGAGGGATTATAAAACTCAGAAGTATGGGTGTGGCTCAGTCTCTGCGAGATGGGGGAGGGAGAGGTCATGAGTCTGAGCTGTGAATCAACCGAATACATTGAATGTCTACTGAACTGTGAGTGTGGTGTTTATGTGGTGTTTTGTGTGGTTTCACCCTGTTTGAAATGGTATGAAACTGCATTTGAATGAAATGGTATTAAAATACATTTGAATTTGGTGGCCTTGCACCCTGCATTAAATTGTATGAAAATGCACTGGAATGCACCCTGCTTAAAATGGTATGAAACTGCACTTCAATTTGGTTGTCTTGCACCCTGCTTGAAGTGGTATGAAACTGCACTTGAATTTGGTGGCCTTGCACCCTGCTTGAAATGGCATTAAACAGCGCTAGCATTTGGTGGCCTTGCACCCTGCTTGAAGTGCTAGGAAACTGCACTTGAGTTTTGTGGCCCTGCACCCTGCTTGAAGTGGTAGAAACTGCACTTGAGTTTGGTGGCCCTGCACCCTGCTTGAAGTGGTATGAAACTGCACTTAAATTCAGTGGCCTTGCACCTTGCTTGAAGTGGTCAGAAACTGCACTTGAATTCGGTGGCCTTGCACCCTGCTGGAAGTGGTATGAAACTGTAATTGAAATTGGTGGCCTTGCACCCTGCTTGAAGTGGTAAGAAACTACACTTGAATTTGATGGCCTTGCACCCTGCCTGAAATGGTAGGAAACTGCATTTGAATTTGGTGGGCTTGCACCCTGCTTGAAATGGAATTTCAAGGAATAGCTGCGAGTCAACTGCTTGCCCACCAGCCATGAGTGCTGGTGGGCAAGCACATCAGGCTTAAGTGACTGAGCTGTCACCCCAAGAATCCATTTGGCCCACAATGTCCATACTAGCCCTCTGGAAATCAGTCACTTCAGCCCACAATACCCATACTAGTGCTCCAGATAGCCCCCCCCCACTGGCCACCAATATTGGAATTGGTGGAGAGGTGGAATATTGCATTGGGGGACTATCCCTATCGTGTCAACATGGGGCCCAACTGGTCCCACTTAGTCTAGTATACCTATAAAAGTCTCATCTTGCCTGTCTGTATGTGTGTTTTATGTTTGGTATCTTTCTCTAAACGCTATGCACTAGCACTTAAAATGTTACATATTCTGACTCACATTTTTGCTCTCCATGCCGTGATCACATAAGATTTGATGATATTTTTCATATTATTGATGATTAAAGCTTTTAAATAGCCAAATATAACATTATTTTTACTGTTAAAATCCTTCTTGCCAGCTTCCAAACCTCTTCGATACAAAGTTGCAAGACTGGGACACTCTGAACTTTTCAGCTCAAAGGGATATCACAGCAATTGTTTCAATAGGAGGGGGAGGGCAAATTGCTATTGCAATTGGAACTGCTGCGGCAGTCAGGGGAAGTGCAATTGGAATTTTTTTTAAGTCCACTGCTGAGGGAGGCAGGAGAGTGCTGGAATCTTACATTTGGGAATGGGTTGCATTGGGGGACCGGGTCTCCCATGTGGCAGGGATCCAAACGAGTCCCAGTTGGTCTAGTATATCACTAAAACTCTCTCTTTGTTTGTATGTAACCGCATGAGTGTGTGACAATTGTACAATTTTTGGCCCATCTTACTCACCATTGTCCTGGGATATAAAAGGGCCAAGTTTTTTTCAGATTGATGTTATATTTTACAAGTTATTTAAAACTTTACAAATGCCACTTTTTAACACGTTTCCACTTGCCCTGCCCATCAGCCGCGTCACAATGATGTCAGAATGGGATCACGAATATCATTTACATTAAAAAATCACGATTAAAAAAAAAACACGTTTTAAGCAATTTCTTCTGTTTTCATTAACAGCTTACACTGTGTTTAGGTTTTTTAAAGGAAAAAAATGCGATTTTCATTGAGAATTCCATTTTTTTTAAATCGCGATTTTCATTTCGGGGTGGTGGGATGTGGGGAGGTGAGGAGTGGGAGAGCAGGGGGATTAGAGGGAGCGGAGGGGTGTATGGAGGGGAGAGCGGTTATGCAGGGAGGGAGTGACTGAGGATATCCGCACGTGCGAATTTTAAAATAACTGATATTCTCCCCGCGCGTGTACTGTGGGCCCAGTATCCGCGCTTGCAGGATTTGAGATGACTGCAGCGCTGAGGCTGGGCAAGGTCTGGGGGTGGCAGCACTGCTCCTCCGGGCCCACGGGGAGGGAGAGGAGTGGGACCTGGGGCATGGACTAGGCCGCAGCTTGGCCTCTCCCTCCCCCTCCTGCTGCTCCAGACCGCTCAGTCCGTCCCTCCTCGTCAGCCCCCGCCTCAACTACAACTTCATCGCCAATGTGGTGGAGCTAACGGAGCCACCGTTTACATCGAGATCCTGGGATGGAGACTGGTAGGATTGAGGGAGAGGAAGGGGTTGGGAGGGAAGAGGGGTTATAGAGGGAGTGACTGAGGTTAGGGGAAAGGCAAGGGAGGGAGCGATGAGGGAGGGAGTCGGGAGGGGAGGAGTAGAGGGGAAAGAAGAGGGAGCGTGAACAGGAGGGGCAGGGAGTGCTGGGGAATGAGGAGGAATGGAGGATAGGAGTAGGAAGAGGGATGGCGAGGTAATGGAGGTGGGGAGGGGAAGAGAGAGGAGGGGAGGGAGGGGGTGAGGGGAGGAAGCAGAGGAGGGTTGGTGGAGGGTGGGGAGAGGAAGGATAATGGAGGAGAGGAATAGGTGACTGACAAGCAGAGGATGAGATGCTTTCACATTGTTCTTCTACTTTACAACTTTTTGCCATTTTAAACTTTAAAAAAGTCACCCATGCCTGCGCAGTTGGGGGCTATGGGTGAGTGGTGGAATATTGCGTTGGGGGAACGGGACCCAACGGGTCCGTACTTGGTCTAGTAAATCACTAAAAATAAGGTTGGAGGTATTAATTAACTATATGTTAACGGATGATCCCGAGTTTCAGGATGGTTATTTTTCAATGTAAATTGTCAGATTCTAAAAGGGATTTTGGCAACTGTTCATTTTGGTTTGGTATAAATATTTACGTGATAAAATGTATATGTTTGAAAAAGTCAAAACATTTATATCACAATTGCACATGAATTAACAAAAATAAAATTTAGTTACGTTACATAATGGTATACAAAATTGTGTATTCAGGAGCTTGGTCCTACAAGTTCTGTTTTGTTACAATTAGTCCATGTTCTTCTTCATCAGCAGTCCTCATTTAATGTGGATTGGTAACTACATCTCCTCCTGACTGGCCTTCAACCTCAGGACAGCACAGAGCTGTGTGCTTAGCCCCCCTGCTCTATTCTCTTTGCACCTATAACTGTGTGGTTAAGAACAGCTCCAATGTCATCTATAAATGTACAGATGACGCCACTGTGCATGGAAAAATTATGGGTGGCAAAGAGTCAGTGTTTCGGTGACAAATGGCACACCTGGTTGAGTGGTGCTGTAACAAAAACCTCTTGTTCAATGTCAACATTGCCAAGGAACCCAAAATGTCACCCATTCCTTCTCTCCAGAGATGCTGCCTGTCCCGCTGAGTTACTCCAGCATTTTGTGTCTATCTTCAGCCAAAGGACTAATCATTGACACCAGAAGGGGGATGTCAGAGACTATGTGTCAGTTTTCAGAGTTAGCAGTGTTAAATTCACGTGTATTAACATTTTGGATGACCAGCCCATAGATGTAATAATAAACCTCCACAGATGCGATGTACAGTAGATAGTGTCCTGACTGCATCATAGCCTGGCATGTCCATTCCAATGTACAAGAATGCAAGCGGCTGTAGATAGTGGTGGACATCATGCCCACAGTCCTCCCCAAAATAAAAAGCATCTACATAAGTTGCTGCTTTAATAGTGCTGCCTCTATCATCAAGGATCCTGACTATTCAGGCCTTTGCCTCTTCCCACTGCCTCCATTAAGCAGGAGATACAGAAGCCAGAAGTCTCACACCTCCCCGTTCTGGAACAGCTACTTTCCTGCAACTGTCAGGTTCTTGAACCAACACTAAAATCCGAATCCTGCCTGGATAACAGAACACTTTAGACTCATTAATGTACTCTTCTAGTTAGATTTTGCATTTATGTCCTGGTTTTTTTTTGCATTTTTCTTTTAGACTTCTTTACGGAGTTCTTATCTCACATATTTACTGTATGTGTTCAAATAAGAATCAACTTGCCTCGATTTGATTTGACTTGATTCAATGTGCAGTTTCTCTATACTTTAGGATTGTATGGCTGCTATTTCCAGTAGGCTTTCATTGTTAACAGCAATCATATTCCTTCCAGGTAATCTACTGCTTCTGTTTCATCATAGTCTCCCTGTTCACTATAGCAACCTATTCCCAAACCTGATTAAAATGCTGAATAATTAAAATCTCAAACTGCAATAGTCAGACTGGCCAAACAAAATGATCATTCCATATCATTATATTGAATCTGTTGGTGGGGTCATCAAACATAAGTTCTAGTTCAAGGCATTTTCTGAATGATTATTTTAATTCAGTATTCTCTATGCTCAATATCAATGTCCCATTCACACATAGAAATCGGTAAGAAGGAATCGCAATGCTGGTTTACACCCAAGATAGACACAAAATGCTGGAGTTACTCAGTGGGACCCGCTGCATCTATGGATAGAAGGAATGGGAGACATTTTAGGTGAGAATACTTCAGAGTGAGAATCAGGGGAGGAGACACAGATATAGAAGGGTAAGATGTGAAAACAGGACATCAAAGGGGAAGCAGCTCAAGGAAAATGTAAAATAGATCTTTATTAGCTAGGGGAAGTTGCCAACAAAGCATACATAAAGATAACATTTAATCAGGGGGAGAGTCAGACTGGTCAGCGAGCTAGGATAGTGGAGGGATGGAGGGAAGGAACTGGTTTACAACGAAGATAGACACAAAATGCTGGAGTAACTCAGTGGGACAGGCAGCATTTCTAGATAAAAGGAATGGCTGACGTTTCAGATCGAGACCCTACATCAGACTGGACGGAACTGCAGATCCTGGTTTACAGCGAAGATAGAATAAATTATCTAATCAGCTGTGAATGAAGCTGATAAGAAACTTTCAGACACATACAATTGTTCATGTTAACACACTATTTCAATAATGACAGCTATGATGAATGAAAACTTCCATGACATTTGCTAATCTGATTTTTTCCTTCCTTGCTTAATGAAGAAAAATAAACCTCTTTTCTTGTAACCTTTCTCCCTTTCATTTTCAAATGTTACTGTTCCTTACAAAAAATTCTGTGAAGTGCGCAACTGGTGACTTGTTGAATAATTAAATGCGTGAATCTCAGAAGTGTTTGAGTGCAGTTAAACTACGTCTGAACAATAGATTTGTTTAGACTTTTCCAGAATTGAAAGTATTCTGCGTTTATTGATTAGATTGAAAAAAAAAAACAAGCTGTGACTTGAGGCAGGAAGTAAAGTTTGTTTGATCACAGAATGGTAGAAATAAATCGAAGCTTTATGGGGTGATTATATTTTGCTGCTGCTGCTGGGGTAATGTTCAAAAGGTAATGTTCAAACTGATGGATTTATTACTAATGTGATGATATTGTGCTGCAAATATGTCGGAACGTCTAGCATATCTTCATAAGTCATAGGAGCAGAAATTTGCCATTTGGCACATCGAGTCTCTACTCCTTGAAATCATGGCTGATCTATCTTTCCCTCTCAACCCCATTCCACTAGTGGAAACATCCTCTCCACATCCACGCTATCCAGGTCTTTCATTATTTGGTAAGTTTCAATGAGGTGTCCCCTCATCCTTCTAAACTCCAGCGAGTAGAGGCCCAGTGCCGTCAAACGCTCCCCATAACACGTTAACGCAATCATCCCTGGGATCATTCTGATAAACCTCCTCTGGACCCTGTCCAGCTCCAGCACATCCTTCCTCAGATATGGGACCCAAAACCGCTCACAATACTCCAAACGCCCAGTGCCATATAAAGCCTCAACATTACATCCCTGTTTTTATATTATAGTCCTTTCGAAATAAATGCTAACATCGCATTTGTCTTCTTTACAACAATTCAACTTGCAAATAAACTTTTTGGGAATCCTGCACCGGCACTCCCTAATGAGCCAGTCCTAATTAGGCGATTTTTCAGCAGACTGCCGGCGACTGTCAAGTTGTCGGCATTCGCCTGAAAAACCGGGAACTGGAACGGTGACTGTTAGAGTGGAACACACAAACACACGCGCTGTCTAAAAAATTCCCACGGTGCAAAGCCAAGGTGATACAGACACACACCATGATGAACAGGAAGGTTGGCGCTATAATTAAGACAGCTAAAGTCGTAGTAAGTCCTTTAAAAGAGGGGGGGAGAGGGGGAGAAAGGGAGAGAAAGAGAGAGAAGGAGTAGGGACAACTTTTAAGAAGCCAGAGATACACGGCTGTGAAGTTCGGCGGACATTTAACATAACTGGTCGGTTCCTTGGTTCTGAAAGCTATTGCTTCCCTTTTTTTTCCCCCAATGAACCAATGAAATTCATCGGTCAGCACCGGCTCCAACCTACGAGAACCTCCGACCTCCTGGCAACCCACTAGGACCTCCTGGCGACCCACCTATGGCTCGAGAATTCTCGCTCATCTCCATGGCGACTTCATTCTAGTCGCTGCTAATTGTTCAACATGTTGAAAAATTTGCGGCGACCATAATGAGGCCGCTCCCCGGCAACCACCCATGAACATGTGGCGACTATGTGGCAACCGCAAAGTCTCCTGCAGTCACCTAAAAAATCGCCTGTGGGACAGGCCCATAAGTCTCTTTGTACCTCCAATTTCTGAATCATCTGCCATTTAGAAAATAGTCTACACCTTTATTCCTACTACCAAAATGCATGACTCCACTCTTTGCTGCACTGTATTCGATCTGCTACTTCTTTACCCACTCATACAAACTGTTCAATTTCTTCTGCAGACTCCCTATTTTCTCAACTCCACCTGCTCATCCACCTCTCTTTGTATCATCCGCAAACATGGCCACAAAGCCTTCAATTCACTCATTCAAATCATTGATATACAACGTGAAGATTAGCAGCCCCAGCACCACCCCTGCAGTACATCGCTAGTCACTGACAGCCAACTAGAAAATCCCTCCTTTATTCCCACTCTTTCAGCTACCATTCAGCCAACTCTCTATCCATGCTAGTATCTTCCCTTTGATACCATGGGCTATCATCTTCTTTAGCAGCCTCATGTGTGGCACCTTATTAAAGGGCTTATGAAAATCTAGGTAAACAACATCTACTGACTCTCCTTTGCCCATCCCGCTATTTACTTCCTCCAAGAATTCTAATAGACTCATCAGGCAAGATCTCCACTTCACAAAACCATGCTGACTTCGGCATATTTTATCATGTGCTCGGAAATCTCATCCTTTATAATTGATTCTAAAATCTTACCAACCGCTGAAGTCAGGCTAACTAGCCCATAGTTTCCACTCTTTTGCTTCACTCCCTTCTTATACCACCAGGGGCGCAGCACGATTAGTAGCCCTGCCAACTGTGTGTGTGGTTTTTCGTCTTTGTTTTATTATTAGTCAATAGACAATAGAAAATACGTGCAGCAGTAGGCCATTCGGCCCTTCGAGCCAGCACTGCCATTCAATGTAATTTCTTTCCGCAACAACAGGGCAACCCCACCTCCTCTGCCCACCTGTCTGACTTTTCGATAGGAGGTATACCCTTGAATATTCAATTCCCAGCCCTGGCCCTCTTGCAGCCATGTCTCAGTCTGTGTTAAAAGTCTGTGTAAATGTTCTCTGGTTTGCTTCAAGTGGAGGGAGGGGGAGGGGGAGGGGGAATCTTTTTTTTCAGTTTCTTACCTTGCTGGAGATGCAATTAATCTTCAGATTGCATCTCTGGGCTTTCTGCGGCCTACCATCGATGGAGTTGGAGGCCTCCTCGGACTGACTTTGGTGCCTCACCGCAGGGCATGGACTTACATTGGAGCTGATCCCTTGCCTTGCCTTGCCCAACTGCGGTCTGCGCACTTACCTTCAAGAGCTCGCGGTCTCGGGAGAGGTTTGTCTGGAAGCTCCAACAATGCAGAGGCTCAACCAGCCCCGACGCGGAGTCCGATCGTTTGGCACGGGGGAGCTGACATCTCCCCAATGCACGAGCTAATTGCCTCGATGCAGAGGGTCCAAATGCTGCCGGCTTCGGGAGTCAAGTACGTCCTGCCAACTGAGGACTCGAGGCCCCTGACCGCGGGAGAGCTAAGGGAAGAGATTTGAATCTTTTTTTCGCCTTCTGTCACAGTGAGGAACATGGAGGAGTCACTGTGATGTATGTTCATGTTAAAATGTATTTTGTGTGTTCTGTTGCTTTTTATTTGTATGACTGACTTGGCAAATGAAATTCTTTGCATGTCTCAAAACATATTGGCTAATAAAGTATTATTGTGATTGTGATTATGAACAGCAGAATCATTTTTGCAATTTTCCAATACTCTGGCACCACCTGTGAATCCAGTGATTCTTGAAAGACCACCATTATTGCCTGCACAATCTCTAAAGCCACCTCTTTCAGAACCATGCAATGTAGTCCATCTAGTCAAGGTGACCTTGAGACCTTCCATTAGTAATAGCCACTCCACTAACATTTGCTCCCTGACTCTTGAATTTCAGGTTGCCTCGATCGCCTCGACGTGGGAGAAGAACAAAGACCAGGGTAGAGATAAGAATTTTGCCTTCCATCACAGTGAGGAGGTGTTTGGAGACTCGCTAGTAGGCTCGACTACAAACTGCTCTAAGAAACCATCCCATATGCATGCAAATTCCTTGTTTTGCGATTCAGTCCCAACATGATTCCCCAGTCTGCCTGCATATTGAACTACATCTTCAATCTTAGAGAGCAACAAACTGCATTATATAGATATGGCTGATTTGAACACAGGTGAATAAAAGGAGGAAGATGACTGAACTTTATCGCCTTCCATCACAGTGAGAAATGTTGATTCCACTGTGGTGGATGTTTATGTTGAATTTGATTGTGTATTGTGTTCTTTTTATTCATATGGCTGTATGGTAACTCAAATATCACTGTACCAATTGGTACGTGTGACAATAAATGTGACAGCGGAGCTTCGGAGGCTTCGGCCGCTGGCCCTGTGGACGGTAAAATCTGGAGCTCCAGGTCCCTGGTGGGAGGCCCATTTTCAGGAGATCCCGCAACGGCAACTTCACCTGCCCTGAATCATGGGGTTTGAATCGGTCCTTCGCAGGGCCTTACATCGCCCCGTGCTGCTTAATCGGCCGCAGGACTTACCATCGCCCGCCGGGGGCTTTAACATCAAGAGCCTTGATCGCCTCGACGCGGGAGAAAAACAAAGAACAGGGAAGAGATACGACTTCTGCCTTCCATCACGGTGAGGAGGTGTTTGGAGATTCACTGTGATGGATGTTTGTGTGAAACTGTGCTAATTGTGTGTTATATTTATTTTACTGTTATGACAGCAGGGAACGAAATTTTGTTCAAACCTCTGTTTGTTTGAATGACAATAAAGGCAATTTGTATTTGTAAATGTGAACTTGGACTTGACCTTAACTTGAATTCTCCTCAGAAATCACTTGAGTTGATACAAAAAATAAGAAAACTTTTAAAGAAAACCCCTATCTTCGTTGGGCTTGAGAATACAGTGTATGAAGAACATTCACAAAATGTAGGCAAAATCTGAAAAATAGATTTAATAAATAAATTTCCTTAATTAGTCACAAGATAATGAAATAATTATGTGCAATTACTTTCTCAAGGCACATATATTACAATTTATGTTTTATAGTTACTAATGTAATTAAATATGACCAACTGTCAGTTTACTTAATGAATCTGTTTTAGATTCCAGCATAGAATTGTTTCAATTTGATATGAATACGTTGTAAAATCAGATTATTTATATAATTGTGAACATTTATTCCAAACTGAAATATCTTCCCTGTCAGGGTTTTCTGGAGGCATTTGCTTTGCAGGTAATGATCTGAGCATCATTTACTTATAATTGATTTACATTCTCCTTTTAATCCTTACATTTTATCTTTAAAGAAAAAAATACAAAGTGCGTTAATGTCTGCATCGAAAGAATGATAATAATCAAAAATGTTTTTGTGATTAAATACTTATTCTGTTGTGCTGCCGCAAGTAAAAATGTCATTGCTCTGTCAGGAACATATAACAATAAAACACGCTTGACGTAAAAAGAGTTTTTCTATGCTTTCAAATCTGTGAATTGCAAAATCATGTGTGATAACCAGTTTATTTGCTTCAATGATGGCTTTGTTCGTTTAAAAAGCAATAAATGCCATTGATGAAGTCAAGGATTAAACCAGCATCATTCTCTCGAATCAATGCAATGCACCTATATTCTGACAGATTATCTGGAGCACAAATCTTTTTAGCAGAGAGAGAAAAAAGAAAACAGTGGCTAAGTATTTCAGGACCAACAAATCAAATGAGACGAGAGCAAACACCTCATCTATTCACTGTCTTCTGGATGGAGAATTTTAAAGGTTAATAATTGGCCTCTGAGTGTAGGACTATTTCCTAAACAGCCTATCTCTTATTCCCAAACTTGAACAGCAGTCACTGGTCACAAAAGACTCTACTTTTGTAGACTCTACTCAAAAGACTCTACTACATCTACTTGCCTCTCCCAATTTCCCAAAACAAGATCAAGTGTGGCCCTCTCCCTCTCCCTCTACATATTGCTGGAGAAAACTCTGCTGAACACTTTTGACAAATTGCACCCTGTCTAAACCTTTTACACTATATTCCCAGCCAATATTGAGAAAGTTAAAGACCCCTACAACAACAACCTTATTTTTCCTTGCATCTGTCTGCAATCTCCTGGCATATTTGTTGTTCTAATTTCCGTGGACTATTTCGGGCCCTGTAGGACACAACAAAACAAGATGATCATCCCTTTCTTGTTCCTCAGCTCCATCCATAGAGCCTCAGTAGATGAACCGTCCGTAATGTCACCTCTGATCACTGTCGTGACATCCTCCTTAATCAATAACGCAACCTCCCCTCCTCTTTTACCCTCACCTCTGTCTCTTCTGAAGCACATGTACCTTGGAACATTGAGCTGCCAGTCCTGCCCTTCTCTTAACCAGTTTTCCGTAATGTCCCAGTCATACATACGTACAGTATGCATGCCCTAGGCTCATCTGTCTTACGCATCAGGCCCCTTGCATTAAAATCTGGCAATTGGTAGATGGAGATACGTAGGTGAGCGGCCTTTAACTGGCAGACGGATGGACCAAGTGACAAAGGCTAGAGGTCACTCACTGAATGTAGAGGTCAACCAACCCAATGCATTGCCTGTTTATTCCCTCTCAGATGCTGCTTGACCCGCTGAGTTCCTCCAGCACTTAACGTTTTGCTCAATATTCCAGCATCTGCAGCCTCTTGTGCCTCTTGTCTTGTAGCTGTAGCTTGACACTTGATGTAAGTACATGACCTTGTTTGTTTGGATTAACATAGACATAGAAAACATAGAAAATAGGTGCAGGAGGAGGCCATTCGGCCCTTCGAGCCATATCCCTTGACTCACTAGCCCCTAGAGCTCTATCCAACTCTCTCTCAAATCCATCCAGTGATTTGGCCTCCACTACTCTCTGTGGCAGGGAATTCCATAAATTCACAACTCTCTGGGTAAAAAAGTTTTTTTTCCAGTTCAGTCTTAAATGACCTCCCCTTTATTCTAAGATTGTGGCCCTGGTTCTGGACTCACCCAACATTGGGAAAAATTTTCCTGCATCTAGCTTGTCCAGTCCTTTTATAATTTTATATGTTTCTATGAGATCCCCCTCATCCTTCTAAACTCCAGTGAATACAAGCCTAGTCTTTTCTAGGCTTGATTGAGTACTGGGGTCAAGAACCAAATGATAAGAAGCAGCATTTATTGCTTAGTCAATACCCATTGCATTGAATAGTACCTCAATTGTCATTAACTGTGCAGTCTGTCACAAATTTAATGTAGTTTCTCTGCTTGCTATGTACCTTAACCAACTATGACGATCTTAAATATGGTCATTAAAGCTGTGTATTTGTAGTGTAAAATCCCTTTAGGTTGCAGTTGGAGATCATATGTGTCACTGCGATGCAATGTGAGTTGTCAATGGCACTCTGCTCCATTGTAAAGATGGCATATATGGAAGCATTGTTTCCACACATTGTCTGCCACTCATTGCTAAAGCAGAATGAGAACAACTTATCCTTTCGCGACAATAGGATTTAGTTTCCATGATCTTCCTACACAGAGAATAGCTGTCAGTGTCTAGTTTAACTGGCTCTCCATATGTTCAACTATAAAATATCCAGAATTCATTGGAATGTTATGATTTACGTAACATTAAAAATGATCACTATATTTTGTGGTAATTCTGTTTCAAACTGAATGCTTAATCCATTTTAAATTATTGGGTTAAATAGAGTTTTGTCCTGTACATTTGATATTTGTGACATGTAACATTAAGCAACAATTTAATTTTGCAAGAAACCCAATTACTATCTCTTTAACAACTGTGCTCAGCAAATGATTCATTTCAATATCACATTGATTAACCTGTAGTTGCTTGGGTTGCAGCTGCAAATCCAATTTTTTTAAATATAAATGATTCCACTATATATATATAAATATAAATATATATATAGTGGAAATATATATATATAAATATATATATATAAATATATATATAGTGGAAATATATATATATATATATATATATATATATATATATATATATATATATATATATATATATATATATATATATATATATATAAATTGTTAAAAGAAATAAAGGAATAATGCAAGGAATCTAATGTGAAGTACTATCTAATGTGAAGTGGCTGGAATATTTTGTGTAAATGCTTAAGAAACTAATTTTCTACTGAAGCTTACATTGTTTTCCAGGATTATATGGTCCCCCACAATGCCTTTAAAATTCAAAACATGTCCATATTGTCATAAGATCATAAGTGATTGATGCAAAATTAGGCCAAACAGCCCATCAAGTCTGCTCCGCTATCTCTCCCTCCTAACCCCATTCTCCTGCCTTCTCCCTATAACCCTTGGCACTCGTACCTGTCTGTCATTTCGTTTTGCACAATGATGACCAACATGGAAGGTCTTCTTCATATCAATTATGTTTGATTTTATTCATACACGTGTTGCCTTTGCCAGAAGCCTTCCTAGAATTATTATATAAGGAATTGATTTCCTTTTGTCACTTTTTCGTAAGAATTATAGTATCATATCATCCGTATGAGGAAGAATGAGGCCTTTCAGCCCATCAAGTGTGTGCAGGCTCTTTGCAGAGCCTAGTTAGTTTGTCCCAATGCACTAATCTTTCCACAGAACACCATAAGTAGGTTACTTCAATTATTTAAGCAATTTTAAAGCAAAACCATAAACAAGAACAAGGATCCAATACAATTTGCCTACAGCCACAATAGATCAACGAGGAATACAATCTCACTGGCTCGCTACTCTGCACTGGACCAGTTGGACAGTGAGAACACGTACATCGGGCTACAGTTCATTGAGTAAACCTTGGCATTCAACGCTTCACTCGGCTCGGCCTCTTCTGCAGCCAGACCAACAGCCATGAACTCATGTCTGGACTATTTTACGAGTCATAAATGATACATGCCATGTTTCCTAGATTGCAACATCACAATGTATGTGGGATGTGACGAATATGCTTTGCCCAGGAAGAGGGAAATTCATCTCTTTTTACTTGAGTTGGAGCAACTGACATCGCAAACACAGGACTTTGCTTTGAATGTGGATCGGCCAAAGGTGCAGGGAGGAATTTCTTGGCGCTCTGCGATGCATTATATAACTTGGAGTTGCACGCATATTTGGAAAGATAATACACATCTGAGCAAATACATTTCATGTGTATATCAACAAAAGAATGCTCCTGCCCAATGCAATATATTTGGAAATTCACATTACTCACTCATCCTGAACCAATTCACTTTACTTGCCACTTTACAGCTGCCATGTCGATGGGAAGAGATGCATTTGTGGAACAAGGAATGGTTCCGTTGCAGACTCACAGCTCCAGTGACCTGGGTTCAATTCCGATCTCTGGTGCAGTCTGCATCGAGTTTGCATGTCCTGACTGTGGCTAAATAGGTTTCCCTGAGGAGGATGGGGCAGATGAGACAGTGATGAGACACACAACACACTAAAAGACAATATATCATCACACTGTAGTTTTTTTGCTCTACCATCTGAGATTGATTAGTAGGACTGGGTGTTACAATCCCTAAGATTACACTACAATTGACCTTCTTGGGTATGACCACCAGGTGAATTTTGCTAACAATCAGACACATCTTCAGTTGTGTACCTCAATGTCACTGGGTGTTTCGGCCTTTTATCACAAGACACCCTCAGTCAAGGCAGGCCAACCACAGGTTGATCAAACCTGGGTGTGTGTCTCATTGTTAGCCTCTAGATGGTCACGTGGCAGCCCAGACAGCATCTTTCCTCTTCAGCCACAGCCAGTGACTGCTCTGTTCGGCGGCATTGGCAAGTTCTTTTATTGCCCTCCTTTGTGCCTGCCCTTTGACTCCTACTTCCCTCAGGAGCCTTGCGGTGGAACTGGCTACAATCCCCTGCACCGCACCTCCACTCGACACACCCTTACCCTCCAACCTCTCTCCTCTGCCTCTGCTGCAAGGTTTGAATATCGAAGCCTTTTTCTTTTCATAAGCCTCGTCCAAGCCTCCTCCCATGGGACCGTCAGCTCAATGATGAAAACACGCCGACAGGAGTTGGATCAGAGAACGAGGTCTGGTCGCAGGTTGGTAACTGCAATTTGAACTGGGAACAAAAGCCTCTGGCCTAGGTCAACACGCATTTTCCAGTCCCTGGCTGCGTTCAGTGGGCACGAAGGATGGTATTTGCGGGAATGTTATCTGGGCAGCGATAGGCATGGCGTTGGTGGTAACTCTCTTGCACTCGGGTTCCGCTGCCAAACACCTCAGCACGTCGTTGTGTCGCCAGGTGTATCTGCCTTGTGTTAGGCTGGTCTTACAACCGACCAGGATGTGCATGAGGTTTGCTGGAACTGCACACAGGGGGAAGGCTGGATCCTCTCCCAGCCAAAGATTTAGTTTGTGGGAGAGGGAAGGATGTCATATGTGGCTCTGATAATGAAGCTCAACTTATTTGACTCCATGGTCCACAGCTCTCTCCATGTGATCTTCCTCCTCTCAACGCCATCCCACGCCATCCAGCGGCCTTGTTTGGCTTGGGGTATGGCTTTGGCACACCTGGCTGCTTCTTCCTGCTGGCGCACCTCCTCCGCCACCAGGTGCCGACGTTCAGCTGGAGTAGCCTTTTGCCAGGTAGGTTTCATTGCTCCCAGGCCAAAGCCCCCTCGGCCTTGTTGGACATGGCCCACTATGTCCCGGTGTTGGAGGGCGGATTTTGCGTCCAGTACCACTGCTGCTGGAGTCCATTTCCTCCCTGTTGCTAGGGTTGGAGCGACACCTCTTATTATTGGTTCCCGGGATTCTGTAAGTGTCATGTCCAGCATTACTTTGGCACATTTGTATACCTACATCAGGCTTGAGACTGGCAGTGAGAGGGCTCCATTCCCATAGAGCCCTATGCTGCTGAGGCATCTCCGTAGCCCAGAGCGCAAACAGAGGCAAAGCCCACCAGTGTCACAGTCAAAAAGATTGGCATGATGTGTTGGGTCAATAAAGTACCTCCAGCAGTGTATTAGGTCCGTGAAGCATAAAAACCTGACACTGAGAAACTCATGTCTTGGTGTCAAGATAATAACCTTTCTCTGACACCATTGGGGTAGACTGGAGCAGATAGAAACATAGAAACAAAGGTGCACGGTTAGGCCATTCGGTCCTTCATGCCAGCATCGCCATTCAATATGATCACGGCTGATCATCTAAAATCAATACTCCGTTCTGGCTTTTTCCCCATATTCCTTGATTCCTTTAGTCCTAAGAGCTAACTCTCTCGTGAAACATCCAGTGAATTGGCCTCCATTGTCTTCTGTGGCAGAGAATTCCACAGATTCACAACTCTCTGGGTGAAAAAAAATGTGCTTATCTAGGTCCTAAATGGCCTACCCCTCATTCTTAATGATACTTCATGAAGCATCATCTTAGAGCTTGCTAAGCATTTCAATTTCATGCCTTTCTTTTATTCTAGAGTCCCGGAGAAGTTTCACCTCTCAGTCACCACAGTAGGATCTGAACCAACAAGGTCATTCCAACATTGCTGTCTATCTTGTTTTCTGATAGTAGTCCTTCTGGGAAACTAATTCTGCAAGCAGCTTGATTTGGAAATAAGGACCAAACAGTACTCCAGCTGGAAGGAAAGCAAGTAGACAAATATGCTCAGAAGAAACCTCTGATCAGACTTACAGGAGGACCTATAGTACTGAATAGCACTGCGTGAGAGGACTTTGATTCTACAGGATGGTTCATGTGTGGAAATCACTTTTAAAACATGTGGGGGGGGGGGGGGGGGGGACAATTTCCTGGTGGCCCAATGACAAGTGTGCAAGACAACTAACAATTTTATCTGCTCCCACTCCCCCCCCCACCCACACACACACACACAACTTACACACATCTTACTATAACGATCCTTTATAAACTTTATCAAAAGTTTACATAAATAAACTTTTAATAAACTAACAAAAATAAACATAAACATACTTAAATTTTTTATATTCATATAACATCCCTAAATGATGGGTAAAAATGAATAAATAACGTGGGTGAATGAGGGACTGTACGTGCACGTCAGGAAGCCCGTGCTCGGCCTCCGGAACCCTTAATGACCGTCCGTTACCCGTTTAAATCTTTCCCATCCACCAATACATCCAAAGTTCACAAAGGGTCTGAAGAAGGGTCTCGACCCGAAACATTGCCTATTCCTTCTCTACATAGTTGCTGCCTCACCCGCTGAGTTTTGCCAGCATTTTTTGTTTACCTCCAATGTTCAAATGGTACTTGTACCCGCCTCAGACAGTTTTAAGAAATTCTCCCGTGAATTTTATTCAAAGGAACGCATCAGTAATACCTGAAGGTCAAAACACAATTATATTTACTGAGGAATGCATATCGATGCATTGGTGACACGTCGTATAACAGTGTCAATACAATGTTAACAATAGTAGTTAACAAGCCATAACAGTGGCTGTTAACAAATAATTTTTGTCTCAGAGGCATCAAGCGATAAATGACTCCAATTGTTCTGCAGTACTCTTTTTAAAGATGTAAAATTCCATCTGAGAACTTTTTAAAAATGTAAAATTCCAAGGCTGTTTTGCTGCAATCTGTTTGGTGTATTGTATGTGTAATGGATCAGTGCCTTGGTACCGTTTATCATTACCAAAGGATGACATATAATTATTTTCAGAGTCTGAGCGAGCTGACCTTGCATGCGACTGCGCCTAGGCAGCACGCGGTTGGATGGGAACTGATTGCGGTTTCCTTATGGCTGCTGCTGGTAACGTAAAAATACATGTTTCACAAAACATGGGGGGGATTGTGGGTGGGGGGGGGGGACCACTGTAGATTGGTTTATGCATGGCAACCAATCATAATAGACTAGCATCACTAATTCTACTTTACTGTATCATTTATATTAAAAACCACGTCCGATATTGCATACTTATAGAAGCAGCTAGGATGTTCTGACAACTAACGATCTACTGTAGTGCTTTAGTCTGCACATTGATTAAAGATGATCTTGGATTATATATCGTGTGATTGTCGTGTTTACAGACACGCCCACCCCCCCGCCAGGATTTCCGCCCATGGAGGACTAGTTGTCCATCATTCAATGCATAAGAAACAGTTGCCATTTCCTGCGAAGGCTATTGCAGCCTGAACATCTTATGTTATTAGCCAAGTATGTTTTGCAACATACGAGGAATTTGATTTGCCATACAGTTGTACTAAAGAAAACAGAACACACAAAATACAATTAACATAAACATCCACCACAGTGACTCCTCCACATTCCTCACTGTGATGGAAGGCAAAAAAAAGTTCAATTACCTCCCTTCTTTGTCCTCCAGCATCAGGGATCTCTAACCTTCCATTGACGGGAAAATCTTACTCCAGTTGCGGGCGGTAGGCCTCGTCGTCGGGGTGATCAAGATCCTGCATCGGGGGAGGGGTGGGGGTTTTGGAAGAAAATCTCAAATCCCCCGTGTCGGGCGATTCCCCCAGATTTGGTAATATAGTTAATGTTGACTTACAAAACAGAAACAATTTAATGTTTTACCATTTTCATTTGACAGAGAAAGGGCTATTCAGCCTGTTGAGTCTATGATGGTTTTCAGAAAAGTCCCAGCAATCTCATTCACCCACCCTTTTTCACTGTAATTTATTCTCCCTCAAATGCCCATTAGCACTACCCTGATTCTCCTGCCACTCACCTACTCGAGAGGTGATTTACCGTAGTTATTTAGTCCTACTAACCAGAGTGTCTATGGAAAGTGGAGGAAAATAGAGTCCCTGGGGGAAATTCATGCAGTCACAGGGAGAATGTACAAACTTCATATCAGAGGTGTGAAGTGAAGCCAGGTCACTGGAGCTGTGTGGTAACAGTTCCACCTGCTGCACCACTGCGCCACCCATGCCATCAAATTAACAGTGCCAGTTGGCGTCATGATCTGCCCACTATGTGTTCATCTAGCAAGCATCCAGATTACGCTGATAACTGCTTCACCCTGTGTGTGTGCGTGCGCATGCGCGTGAATGTTGTTAATGCCACTTTGCAAACAAAGTACACTTGTGTAAAGAATTTAACTTCTATCGCTATTATGCTGCTTTAAGTTTTGGTTAAGTTCATCAGAAAGATCAGCTTTTTTATAACCTATGTAATGATAACTGTGAAAAGGTAATGCAAATCAATAAAGAAAAGTGTATGGCTTGTCAAGGGAGAGATTTTAGTTGCCTTATACACTGGCTCAGCATCTTGGTATTCATTTTAATCCTGTGTGGATACATTATTTCTGAAGGCATCACTAATTTTTCTGCATTAACCTTTCAGATATAAACCGTTCTGCATTAACCTTTCAGATAACAACCCTGGTAGATAATCTATCAATGATTATTATTTTAAAAATCAAAGGACTCCTTCTCCTGTCTGACATTCAATTGTCAGATGTGCACAGACCATAGGTCAATTGTTCGGCTGAAGCTGTGATCTGACTGCTTTGTTCAGTAAAGAGGACAAAAATGCAAAAGTGTGTTTTAAAAAAAGCTTTTTACTATCTTATTTGATGTCTCTGAAACTTCTTCAATACAATTGGAAATTGGACCAACTTAGTTTCAGCTTAGTTTTTAGAGATACAGAGTGGAAACAGGCCCTTCGGCCTACTGAGACCGCACCGACCAGCAATCACCTATACACTGGTTCAATCCTGCACACTAGGAACAAATTTTACAGAAGCCAATTAATCAACAAACCTGCACGTCTTTGTAGTGTGGGAGGAAACCAGAGCACCCACACAAAATGCATGCGGTCACAGGGGGAATGCACAAACTGTGCAGACAGCACCCATAGTCAGGGTCAAACCCGGGTCTCTGGTGCTGTGAGACAGCAACTCTATCGCTGCGCCACTGTGCTGCCCAATAATATCACAGTTTCTGGATGCCAGTGATCACTTTGAACTAACATATTGGTTTGCAAAATTGTAAGTGTCCTTAACGTCCAGTTGAGATGAGAAAAGATGGCAACATGAGAAAGTACAAGAGAGGCCCCTATCACCACCTGTACATGAGTATTTAGGAAAGGATTAAAAAAAAAGTACTCAGCAGGTCCGTTCCACCAGCAGTTTGTATATTGCACAAGATTCCAGTAAATATAATCTTTTGTGTCATGAAAAGAAGAACTGTCTTGTCAAAAAAACCCAGATTCCAGGATTGTTTATTTTTTTACAGTAAAGAGGTTTGTTATCAGGAGCAAAATGGTGGCACTCGGTACAGTCTTTGAAGAGAGATGCCTACAAAAAATCCAATAATTTCTGTGCCATGGGTTTTCCTCTTACCTGTTCGGTCGCTCTCTGACACCAGATCAAGTGGACCACTAACTGGAGCTCTAACTGGAGCATTCTTCTCTCCAGAGATGCTGCCTGTCCCACTGAGTTATTCCAGCATTTCGTGTCCATTTTCGGTGTAAACCAGCATCTGCAGTTCCTTCATCAAGCTGGTTGATCAGCCCACTGTGACATCTTTAAGAGGGCTGTATCATACATATTCATTTTCAAAGGTACATAAACCAGGTAGCAAATGGCAAAACTTTTAACAACCATTTTTACACGTTAGAGAGCATTAAAAAGTAATGAGAATAAAGAAAAAAAGATTGTATGTTGAAATATCATAAAAAATTAAAATCTATTCTTTCTGAAATATTTATATGGAGACATGATAATCATATTTTTTATATAAGGAATATTGCTAAACATCAGTCATAGACTAGAATGTCATTATGAAATGAAGGCAATTTTGGAACCATTATTATTTTAGTGTACTTTTTCTCCTGAGAGGAATTCAGTTGTCAGATTTGCTCAGGCCACAGGCTTATTGATCAGCCAAACCCAACATCTGTCAACGTTTAGTTCAGTAGACAATACAAAAAAGGCTTGTGTAAAAATTAGTTTAAAAAACTCACACCGTACTTTTTCTTCTTCTTCTTTTGTGTGGCGTGCACAGCCTAAAGTAGTTGGACATCTTGTTCTATTTGATCTTCCGTTTGTGCACGTCTAGTTGATTGCATTAGTCGAAACAGGGCGGACCACATGAAGGTTGCAATCTTCCACCCCACACCTTACTCAAAGCATAATACTGTCAGAATAGTTTTGCAGAGAGGACAACTGCAGCATTTTACGTTCTTGATAAATCATTGATTTCTGATGTTTTCGCTTCACCAGCCAATCACATGGTGGGAATAAGGGCAACAACTTAAGGACTTCCTGGATGGCAGAATCAGTTAGGAAAAATATGCCTTGGGTTTCATCCAGACCACTAACGCTTATGACCTTCTGTTCAACTGGGTGTAATTGTATTAATATTCTAATTCACATTTTTTAAAATGATGTTGCATAGCAACATTCCAGTGAACCCGGTTACCTTAACGGCAGCGCGAGAAGCAGAACCAGTTACGTTTCTCAAGGGAGGGTGGCCAGAACTACCAAGTTGGTTTACAGCTAGTGTGGAACGGATTGCTGATAAGGAAGTGCAGGAAGCAGGGACCCAGCGAGTGATCAGTGAGTGTGGGAGCAGAGGCGCTGGTGTAGGAAAGGACTGTGGGAATTGGGGTTGAGGTGAGTGGAAAGTGCGAGTATCAGTGGCGACCCGGATGCTGAACTATTGGGATTTCTGAATAATCAGATAGCAGATTACAGGAGCATCACTGTACAATGCCGCAAATGACTCAATGTTTTACAAGGTTCATTATTATAAGTAGTAAAAACTACATTAGTCCACCCAGCTCGCGTTTAGGGATATGGACCAAACACAGGCAGGTGGGACTAGTGTAGCTGGGACATGGTGGCTGGGGTGGGCAAACTGGACTGAAGTTCCTGTTTCCACACTGTATTACTCTATGACACTCTATGACTCTATCTAAATTTTTCATTAGCTAGATCAAGATTTGTGAATGAACAATGCTTATGCACTTGCTAGAAAATTGCTGGAAAGATAATTAATTTCTACTCCAGCTGGGACCAAATGGCTTGAAATAAAAGATGCATCAGATAGTTATTTACATATGAAAGCACCACAAAATCGTGACATCACAAGGGCACAGCTTCTTCAGTGCCCCAAATTACATTTAGTACTGTACCTGAGCAAAGATTTCTGCATTTCTTATAGATGAATGGTCATAATGGGAAATATACAGGCATCTAAGGATATGTAAATTGTGAGCTGGTGAATAGGCTGCATGAAATGATGGGAAGAATAGATCAGGTAGACGCACATAGTCTCTTGCCCAGACTCGGGGAATCAAGAACCAGAGGGCATTGGTTTAAGACTGGGGGGGAAAGATTTAATAGGAATCTGAGGGGTAACATTTTCACATAAAGGGTGGTGGGTGTATGCAAAGAACTGCCAGTGGGGGTAGTTGAGGCACGTACTGTCGCAACGTTTATGAATCATTTAGATAGGTACATGGGCAGGACAGACTTAGAGGGATATGGCCCAAATGCAAGCAAGTGCAGCTGGGACATGTTGGTCCTCGTGGGCAACTTGGTCCAAAGGGCCTATTTCCAAGCTGTCTGGCTATGACTATAAGTTTCTGGAAATACCCAGCAGATCTGGCAGCGTCTGGAGATATAAGAACATCCATGCACCAGGTAGAGCTGTTCACGATGAAAGGCCTTGACTTGAATGTTACATTTTGTGTTCTTTTTCAATAGCCAAAAGTGAATTCAAGATGCCGATGGAGTAAATATAACCATCAGAGACACAAGTAAAGATAGTAGACATGGTAACATCGCTTTACAACTTCTTATTAATCATAGGATGCAAAGTTAAAATGGGGAGTCTAGTTCAGATTAGCAATGGATGAATCATTTCCAGTTTGGAGGGCATTTGTTGCCTGCATTACATGGGAGGCCGTCAATTGATTATGACCCTCACCTTTAACAACTTAAGCTGCATATTACTAAATTGAATATTGTTTTTTCCCCTCATGTTAGGTGAAATGGTCGCTGTAGGATTCATAACAGTGGGAGAATCATCGAGGGGACATGGAGAGAGGCGAGTGTGAATGAGCATGTGCTGAAGAATAGGCTGCAGATAACTAACTGGGGAATAGGATTGATGGAGTTAACTTCAAGAGCTGGCATAGACCTGATGGGCAAAATTTACCATCTGACCCCTGACACCCATGCTAATCAAGAATCTATCTATCTGCCTTAAAAATCAATCCAAGTCAGGTTTATTTGTCACATACACATACAAGATGTGCCGTGAAATGAAAGTGGCAATGCCTACGGATTGTGCATAAACTACGGAACAGAATAGAACAGAATCAGTATTTGCATATTAGAAAAAAACAGCAATTTTAAAAAGACATGACACCACACAACAGTAAATTAGTAAATTAGTCCCTGGTGACATAAGCGTTTACAGTCCTAATGGCCTGTGGGAAGAAACTCCGTCTCATCCTCACAGCAAGACAGCGGAGGCGTTTGCCTGACCGTAGCAGCTGGAACAGTCCGTTGCTGGGGTGGTAGAGGTTCCCCATAATGTTGTTGGCTCTGGATCTGCACCTTCTGATGTATAGTTCCTGCAGGGGGTCAAGTGTAGTTCCCATAGTGTGTTCGGCTGAACGCACTACTCTCTGCAGAGCCTTCCTGTCCTGGGCAGAGCTCTTCCCAAACCAGATTGTGATGTTGCCGGACAAGATGCTTTCTACAGCCCCAGAGTAGAAGCACTGAAGGATACTCCGAGACACTCTGAATTTCCTCTGCTGCCTGAGGTGGTAAAGGCGCTGCCTTGCCTTACTCACCAGTGCGGCAGTGTGTGTTGTCCATGTCAGATCCTCTGTGATGTGGACTCCCAGGTATTTAAAGCAGCCCACCCTGTCCACAGTAGTCCCATTTATTTCCAGTGGCGTGTACGCCCTCGGATGTTGTGCCCTTCTAAAGTCCACAATCAGCTCCTTAGTTTTTATGACATTCAAGAGCAGGCTGTTGGCCTGACACCAGAGTGCCAGATCAGCCACCTCCTCCCAGTAGGCCTTCTCATCGTTATCGGAGATCAAGCCCACCACCACTTGATGACGGAGTTGGAGCTGAACCTAACCACACAGTCATGTGTGTACAGGGAGAATAGTAGGGGCTGAGGACGCAACCCTGGGGGGATCCTGTGTTCAGCATGAGGGTGTTCGATGTATTTCCTCCCATTTTGACTACCTGGGGCCTGGCGGTGAGAAAGTCCAGGACCCAGGCACACAGGGGAGTGTTAAGCCCCAGTTCCAGCAGCTTCTCAGCAAGTCTGGTGGTGACTATCGTATTGAAGGCTGAACTGGTCAATGAACAGCATCCTCACATAGCCCCCCTTCTCGCTGTCAAGGTGAGAGAGAGCGGTGTGCAGCACCTGGAAGACCACATCGTCTGTGGATCTGTTCGCACGGTATGCGAACTGTAGCGGGTCCATGTTGTGAGGGAGGAAGGCGCAGATGTGCTTCTCTTGTAGCATTTCATGCCTATCCACTGACTTGGCCCTCCAAAGCATTCTATGGCAAAGAATTACACCTTCTGTCTAAAGAAATTCCTCCTCATCTCCTTCCTAATGGAACGTCCTTCAATTCTAAGGCTATAACATCTGGTCCTAGATTCTCCCACTAGTGGAAACATCCTCTCCACTCTATCCAATCCTCTCACTATTCTGTGAACATCATTGTGACTATTTCAGCTTCCACACTAATTTGCTGGGAAAATCAGCCTTTACGTTCACCTTGATTTAAATGGTGAATAAATTGTTATTTAAATGGTAAATAAAATCAGGTGAAAGAACTACTGCTTTACATTCAGGGAAAAATCTACCACGCTCTTGAGATCACTGGCTGACTGCTCCATGGATCAAGTTGTTTCTTCTAGAGTTAAATCATTTACTAGGGAGGCCAAATCGCAGGGGCAAGGTCTGGCCCAAGTCAGAAAAAAATAGTACCAGCCTCTCGAAGCACGCAGGCTGGTTGCACTGACAATGGCACCCCGCCCCACTGTTCACAAGTTTACAAGTTCAAGGAGTGGAATTAGGCCATTCAGCCCATTGAGTCTCCTCCGCCATTCAATCATGTCTGATCTCTGCCTCCTAATCCCATTTCCTGCCTTCTCCCCATAACCCTTACATCCATTCTCATCAAGAATTAGTCTATCTGTGCCTTAAAAATATTGACTGACAGCCTCCACAGTCCTCTGTGCCAATGAGTTCCACAGATTAACTACCCTCTGACTAAAGAAATTCCTCCTCACCTCCTTTCTAAAAGAGCACCCTTTAATAAGCAAATTAGGTGTGCTGAAAAACGCAAGGAATCATGGGATCAGTCAAAAGTCATTCACCATAACGATAACGCGAATGAAGAGCTGACTGAAGAAACTGTGTATAAATTCTTATCTTTACACATAATTTAAGTTTAAGGAACGGGGTGCCGTGTGGTTACACTATAGGAAAATTAATGTATTCCAGAATGGAACACAACAATGTTAGTTTCTGAGTCGAATTTCGCTATTCTGCTAATTTCAAGGCAGTGGAATTATTCAGCCTGATCTATGAATACCAATTGAGCAATGAAATTCTCAATTCCAGAGAGGCACCCATAAATGGTCAACTCCTTATCCCCCCAAAGGAACAGGTAGCGGGAGAGCAGGGTGTAACAGCGAGAGAGAGGGTGCCTCATCCGCAGCCAGGACCGAACCCGGGTCTCTGGCGCCGCAAATGCTGCCGAACCGCCAGTGGGCCAGCCCTCCCCACCCCGAGTGTCCCATCCCTGCCCGGGGGATGGCCGGAGATGTCCGGGATGACCCCGGACCGATGAAGCCAGCGGCCCTAGGCCCACGCCCAGAGCATAAAAGAAGCCAGATTCAGCTCCGACTACCGAGGAACCCACTCCCGACGGGCCAGGCACCGCTAGCGGCCGCCGTGCAAACCCCCGGCGCTGGCGAAAGCCGAGCGCCAGCCATCAACAGGGATACACACAAAGCGCTGCAGCAACTTAGCTGCCTGCTTCCCGCGCCAGCTGCAAGCCCAGCCCGACACCTCCAGCCGCCCCCGGACATGGACGGGACATCCGGGAGGGGACAGGGACGGCCCAGCAGCAACTCAACAGCGCTTGCAGCACCAGAGATCCGGGCCTGATCCCGACCATGGACGAACACGATCTCGCTCACTCACCAAAGCATAAAGTAATAAAAACAACAAAATAATCTTAGCTTTTAACAAAGGTACAATGCAACTAATTTATTCCAACAGTTTGAAAGCAGTATTTTCTTACCTAGAAGAATCAAATTAAAAAAAAAACAGAAAAAATAAAGATGCATATGTTCACAGCTCCACTGCTTTCCAGCAATGTTTGTGCGTCGTGACCTTTGACCTGGGCATGCAGTCGGAATACCAAACTCGCTTTTTCTGAGGCTTTGAACTCTGATCCTAGACTCTCCCACCAGTGCAAACATCCTTTCCACATCCACTCTATCCATGCCTTTCATTATTCTGTAACTTTCAATCAGGTTCCCCGTCAACCTCATTGAAAGTAGTATAAAAATATTGACTATGGGTAGACAATAACACAAAATATAAATGATTTAGACGCTCTTGTGACAAGATTGACCCAAAAAAAAGCATTGAAATCATCTTGCGAGTGGGTTTTTCTGGAAAGCAATCGATTGGAACGTTGCATTGCTGTGAATTTGAACCCATATCGGCAGGAGAAACACTGCTGGTTCGTATGGGGCCCAAATCACATTTTCACAACGTAAAATTTAATTAAAGCCATCCCAAGAAGCAAGATTATATGTAAAATAAATGACTTACCCGGTGTTTTGTCCCGTTCATGCGATCCGTCACGTTGTAGGCATTGAGGGGTTAGAAGTCGCCTTTTATTTTAATCAAATCATTAAATTGTCTCGCGATTAACAAAAAAAAAAAAATCGGGAACGGAGTCTGATCGATTATTTTTTAGCAGCTAGCAGGCCGAGGAAGTCCGCCTCTGACAGGCAGGAGAAAACGGCATTTTAATCCCGTTCCCCTCTAAAAGGCGCCAAAGTCGCGCACACGACCAGTGGCAGAACTGCAGCGCCGCTGAAGGTAAGTGTTGTAACATCGCGACAATTACTGTCATGTATTGAATAGACCCACTGCACTTCAATTGCTCAATGGTTCTTGGTACTTCATTGTCATGTGTACCTACGTAAAGTGAAATTTGTTTTTTGCATACAGTAACAATTCTACAACACATGAAGCTCAATCACGCTAAGGATGTTTGTTTATGTTTAAGGATGTCTGTCATGTTTAGGGACCATCCTGTAACTATTTTAAAGTCGTGAATCTATTCTGAACCTATTTTAAAGTCCTGATGGCAACATTGGATTGGAGTTGCAGAGATTGTCCTATCCTGTCGATCAGTCGATGTCCTCTGCCTCCCTGTGCCGCTGCAGGCTGCGTCCATTCCACATCCTTGGTCACTTGGAGCGGTGCCCGATCTAATGGAGCCCTAGGTTTCTCCAGGACCTCCAGCGGCCCACTCTGCCGACACGACCTCTTTGATGCCACCTCGACATCAGCCCCTGAATGCGTTGGCCATAGCCTCTGACGGCCATCGCACAGCCTCTGTGCACTGGGAACCCTCCCACATCCAACCCCCTGGCTCCGAGGGCCTCCGAGCGCATCAGGTTAAACAGGCGTGGGTTCAGCAGAGAGATTTCCCCGTCTGAGAGCTGGGGAATCAGTGGAGCAGTGTTGTTTCCATGAGGAGTTGTGAAGTTCCTTTCAGATGCTGTACACTCAACACTCAGCTGAAAATGGGGGCTGTGTGAAAATTGACCAGTTGTGGACAGATTTTGGCATATGTTTCCCATTTTCAGTGAAATGCAAAATATATTCACGAGGAATGATCTCTTGTGTGAGGCACTGGTCACTGTGGGCATGTTTAAATTCACGAGCATATAAACCGTGTTTGTCAGCTCTGGGCCTGTACTCACTGGATTTTAGAAGGATGAGGGGTACCTCATTGAAACTTATTGAATAGTGAAAGGATTGGATAGAGTGGATGTGGGGAGGATGTTTCCACTAGTGGGATAGACTAGGACTAGAGGTCATAGTCTCAGAATTGGAGGATGTTCCTTTAAGAAGGAGATGAGGAAGAATTTATTTAGTCTGAGGGTGGTGCATTTGTGGAATTCATAACCACAGAAGGTTGTGGAGGCCAATTCAATGTATATTTTTAAGGCAGAGATAGATGGACTCTTGATTAGTACGGGTTACGGGGAGAAGGCAGGAGAACAAGGTTAGGAAGGAGAGATAGATAGATCAACCATGTTTGATTGGCAGAGTAGACTTGATGGGACGAATGGTCTAATTCTGCTCCTTTCACATGACCTGATGACAATTACCTTCAAAGTAACAAAAAATAATAATTTCACTCAAATTATTGATTGCTGTAATAAATGTTATAATACAATATCTACAATATAATTTCTTCACAGCTGTTTGCTCCTTGGCTTTTATGTATTGTCCTAAATCTCCATCATTCAATTTTTCAGGAAGATAAATGACCTTCCTACATGAGTAAGGTTGATGTGCATTTCTCTTAACCCTGCATTATATTATACAATATTTAATCACCCTCTCCCAACCCATCCCCCTCTGTTCTGCAAAAGATACCATCCTTGTCTGTGTTCCATAATACACGAAAAGAAAGGATTTTAGTCCTAAAGGATCTTTAGTCAGAGGTTGGTGATCTGTGGAGATCTTTGCCACAGAAGGCTGTGGAGGCCAAGTCAATGGATATTTTTAAGGCAGAGATAAGTAGATTCTTGATTAATACAGATGTCAGGGGTTATGGGGAGAAGGCAGGAAAATGGGGTTGGGAAAGAGAGATAGATCAGCCACGATTGAATAGCAGAGTGGACTGGATGGGCCGAGTGGCCTAATTCTGCTCCTATCACTTATTAACATGATTTAAACATTGCTGCACAGAAAGGATGTGATTATATATTGTGATTGAAGATATGAAAATTATAATTTTAATTATAAACTCATTCTTACTTTAAAAAATGGTTAGATCTGTACCTATAAATTTATGATCATTACCAATATAAATATAAATATAATATATGATATAAATATAATGTATATAAATATCACAATAACATATTATATATATTTATCTGTATGCTCCTTGGAAGATTTGTAGATTAAGAGTGGTCACAGGGTGCAAAGAGGCCATTCAACCCATCGTCCATTCTAGTTCTACGTACAAGCAATATGTGTAGTCGCATTTCGCCCTCCAGTCTAACAAATTCGTTACTTTCAAATATTTATCTCAGCATCCTTTTGAACAATGAATCTACCTCCATTACGACCTCTCACAGTACATTGCAGATCTCAACCACTCACTGTATGAAAATATTTTTCCTCACATCACATTGGTTCTCTTGCCAGTCATCATCATTTTCTGCACCCTGGCTCCTGACTCTTCCATCAATGGAAGTTTTTCTCTCCATATCCTTCATAATTTAAAGTTCTTATATCTGCTCCGAGCTTATCCAATCCATCCACATCAATGGAATAATTTTAGCAAATCTCTACAGCACCCTAAAGCCTTTAAGAAAGAGTAATGCCCAGGACTGGGTACAATGCCCCAACTGTGGCTGAATTAATGTGTTATACGCGTTATCATGACATGTACAATTTATGTTCAAATAATTACCTGTGTTATTCTTTTGTACCCGAACTACATTTTCCCCTCAAGAGCATCAGTTAGGTAAACAAGTAAAGGGCCTGTCCCACTGCGGCGACCTAATTTGCGAGTTTAGAAGAGTTTGCCCTCGACATACTCGCAGCATGGTCGACATGAGGTCCTAGGAGGTCTTTGTAACTCTCCTTCATGCTTGAGAGTAGTCCCAGCGGACTCGAGGCCTCAGCTAGGTCGCGGCGTTTTTTTCAACATGCTGAAAAATGCCCGCGAGTAAATAAAGTTGGCCATGGAACAAATCAATATTTTTTTACTCGTGGGTTTAGTCGAGGTAGGTCATAGTAGGTCATAATGTTATTTGTAGGTAGTCGAAGTAAATCGAAGTTAATCGAAGGCAGTCGAAGGTAAAGCTCGTTGAGAAAAAAAGGTAAAGGGCCTGTCCCACTAATGCGACTTTTCAGCGATTGTGTTCGACCTTCGAGCTCGAATGCACTCGCCTGAAAAACCTCGAGCTGGATCAACTGTCAGCGATGAAACCACGAGCCAGATCAACCGACTGCACGCACACAAACACATCGCAAAGGCGGGGGCCAGGGAAGGCGATGGAGCGCTGTCTGAAATTCAAGCCCACGATGAACAGGAAGGTAAAAGACGGCTGCCACAGTTACGGTAAGTCCTTTAGAGAGCACGGAGAGGTGGGAGGGGAGAGAAGGGGAGAAAAGGGGAGAAAAGGGGAGAGAAGGGGGGGAGAAGGAGTGGAGACACTTTTAAGAAGGTTTAGCAGGCATTTAACATTACCGGTCAGTTTACTTACCTTTTTTTTTCAACAAGGTTTACTTTCGACTACCCTCGATTACCTTCAATTGCCTTTGATTACCTACGAATAGCATTACGACCTACTACGACCTACCTCGACCTACCTCGACTAAACCCACGAGTAAAAAATATAGATTTTTTCCATGGCAACCTTTTTTTAACTCGCAGGCATTTTTCAACATGTTGAAAAAAATGCCGTGACCTAGCTGAGGCCTCGAGTACGGGGGGACTACTCTCGAGCATGAAGGAGACCTCCTAGGACCTTACAAAGACCTCCTAGGACCTTACGTCAACCATGCTGTGAGTATGAGTCGAGGGCAAACTCTTCTAAACTCGCCAATTGGGTCGCCGCAGTGGGACAGGCCCTTGTAAACTGACCGGTAATGTTAAATGCCCGCTAAATTATATTAAACATTGTCTAGCTTCTTAAAAGTGTCTCCCCCCATTCTCCCCCCATTCTCTCCCCTTCTCTCCCCCTCTCTCTCCCTCTCTCCCCTTCTATCACCCCACCCCCCCACCCCACCTCTCCGCACTATCTAAAGGACTTACCATACTGTGCCAGCCGTCTTTTACCTTCCTGTTCATCGCGGGTGTGAATTTCAGACAGCACTCCCCCGCTTTCCCTGGCCCCCGCCTTTGCGATGTGTTTGTGTGTGTGTGTGTGTGTGTGTGTGTGTGTGTGTGTGTGTGTGTGTGTGTGTGTGTGTGTGTGTGTGTGTGTGTGTGTGTGTGTGTGTGTGTGTGCAGACAGTCGATCCGGCTCGCGGTTTCATCACTGATGGTCAATCCAGCTCGAGGTTTATCAGACAAGTGCCCTCGAGCTTGAAGGTCGAAGACAGTCGCTGAAAGGTCGCGTCAGTGTGACAGGCCCTTAATTTATCATAACTGAAAATTGCAGGACCTTATCACTAATCCAACCTATACCACCTGATCTATGGGCTCGTTCTGCCTTCTTGACCAAAACATCTAGCTGACTTTCCCTCTCCTTGGTTCCTGACATTTTACACCCCATACCACAACCCCAGAGAGTGGCTGATGTCTGGAATGCCTGCAAGAAGAGGCGTGGAATCAGATGCACTTCCTATGATTAAGAAGCATTAAGACAAACTCTTAAATCTCCTGACTGAGATTAGTCCAGAAGCATGTGGAAGTTTGACATAAAATTCCTTGTATGTTTACATACTTGGCTAATAAATTAATTACAATACAATATTTTCTCCTGCGAAATAAGGCAAAAGATAACATGTTTTAAGATATTGAACAGAAACTGGAAGATAATTGAATTTGATGGCTTTGAAATTAGTGGAAGGCCATGAAGGAAACAGGAGCAGTGTGTCAATTAAAGAGTGCTTTGTTCCATTAAAGAACTTACATTTGCCTTCCAATTTTAATGTCATGGCTTATGTAGTTTGTATAGGAATGTGTAATCACAGAATCCACACTTAAGTATGTTGTTTATTTAAGAAAGCACACAGAGCTCAAATACATAGGTGTTGTAAGCTCAAGCTCAACGACGAATCTGACTAGAGGCTGGACTCGCAGGCTAGATAATACTGGACACTCAACCAGATGGCTGTTTGAGTGTACAGTGGTATGCAGTAAAACATGACATGGATCAGGTCAACTAGTACTGACTGATCTGCATTCTCCTTCTTAAGTATAATAAATCATGCAATTAAATAAGAATACAACTAAAAACTTCCAATGTATAGTAGGAAGATACAGTGCTTTATAAATCGCGAGCAAGCCGTGAAGAATATGAATAAGGAGTACAATGTGGCCTAGGTAATGGGAACCTGTAATCAGTATTTAATAGTCTTTGTATTTAGGGTTAGGCCGACAAACCCATCCTATATGCGTACGGTCCAGGCCCTCTGCTGGAGGGGTGGGTGACATCATATCAGGCAGTGGTTAACAGTCTTTGTAGGAGACTTCACGGGTGACACCACTGATATAGTTTATAGTCTATAGGTGATTTTGCCAATAGTGCTGGTGACTCTTTGGTCATTGGAGAGCCATTGCAGTTTGAACCGTCAGTCTCTGCATTAGTCTTTGGTACAAATTCCTGAACACTCAGAAATAGCCATATGAGAACTGCTGACATGGTCTTGATTCACTAACCGGCAGAAAATGTTTTCTATTGTGCCTGTAAATTCCTCCTTCGGAACGGACTAGATAGGAACGTGGCTCCAGGCAGGTTTCTGCCACTACGCCTATGCGGTCCTTTCTGTGTTTGTAGGCGGACCGTTTGTCCAGGCCACAAAAGCGAGAGGGGTCAGCTGGTTTGGTCATAATACGATTTTTGTACTTGCCGTTTGTGTTGTAGTTGGGCCTGGATCGCGTGTGGCTCACGAACCTGAGGTTGTAGCAGTTGCTTAGCTACTGGAAGTGTAATGCCTGTTTGTCTGGACATCAAGTGCTGTGCAGGTGAACCTAACATTGCGTCCGCGAAACGTTGCGTAAGTTGAGAAGGTCAAGGAAAACATCAGAACCCGCACTTTTAGATTTTTCCATCCCCTGTTTCACACTGCAAACGGCTCTTTCCACTAACCTGATCGACTGCGGATATTCCCTGCTGCTGGTGACACGTTTGAAATCCCAGCATTAGTTAAACCTTTTGAAGCTTTGGCTTGTAAATTGTCCTGTCCTGTTTAATGATAGAAGCGAGTATCTGTAGGGTGTTATCTTCAGCCATGTGGGCAGTTAACGTATCCAACCCCCCGAGGGGTAACTGTGGTCAATCATCATAACATAACATCGTCGGTTTTCCTGGGTGCACGGGACAGGGTGTCTGCCAGGTACATGTATGTCTTTCCCACATTTGTAGATTAGGGTGATGTCATACATCTGGAGCTGCAGCATCATTCTTTACAGCCTGGCTGGTGCAGCGTGTATCGGTTTATTCAGGATGGAAACCAGTGGTTGATTTGCGCGTTCCGTGTCTCTGTGTCCGATCTGCGTACCTTCTCGATCTGCTCGTACCACGTCTCTATGTCTGTCGTGGTTCGTGAGGCATAAGCAATCAACTGATCTTCTTGGAGGCACACCACGCTGAGACCATATTGTGAGGCGTTGCAGGACAGGGTGACTGGCTGGTTAACATCCAAGTGCGCCAGAGTGGGTGAGCATGACATCTGTTGTTTTAAAGTGTCAAAATCTTGCTGCTGTTGTTCGTGCCACATCCAAACAGTGTCCTTGTGAGTGAGCTGGTGTAGCGGGGTTGAGATCTCGCTGAAGTGTGGAATAAACTTGCCCAGGTAGCTCACCATGCCTAAAAATCTTTGCAGACTGGCAACATTGGTCGGCGCTGCCATTTCACTGATGGCTGCTGTCTTTGCAGGATTGGCTTTGAGGCAGTTGCTGGTGAAAACATGACCAACATAGTTAACTTTGTTGACTCTAAACCTGCATTTACTGGGGTTAAGTTTTAAATCGAGGTCGAGCACCTTTTTCAAATTGTCGTCATGCTCCTGCAGGTCTTTACCCACTGAGATAATATAATCCCCAATGATCACGCAGGGTTATCTGTCAAAAATTTGCTCCATCAAGCGTTGAAATACATTGCTGACTGAATTGATGCCGAACGGCATGCGCAGAAAACTGTGGCGTCCGAAGGCTGTGCTGAAAGTAGTGAACAGCGATGATTGATTGTCAAGAGGAATTTATCAGAACGTGCTCTTGGCATCCAACACAGAGAACACATAGCCTTGCCCATGTGCGCAGCCACCTCTTCCACGGTACGCATGGGGTGGTTAATACTCTTTAACGCAGTATTTAGGTCTCTAGTGTTGATACATATACGTATCTCCTGCTTGCTCTTTTTAGTGGTGGCAACCATCGAGGATACCCAATCCGTGGGTTCAGAAACTGGCGTGATGACCCCTAGGGCTTCCATTCTATCGAGTTCAGCTTTAACTCAGTCTCACATGGCAACCGGAACGCAATTAGCAGGGCGAACAACAGGCTTGACGTCCGGGTCTAAAATCATTGAATATGTGAGCGGCAGCTCGCTGAGTTCATAATTGAAAAGATGCGTTGTGTAGAGTCGGAGGCTGGCATTAGTTGAACAGCTTTGCTGAATGAAACCAGCCGCATGTCAATACAAGCATCTACATCCAGAAGGGGTAACACTTTGCCCCTTACAATATAAAACGGTATCGCTAGGTGGCACTGCCTATGGGAATTAGTTAGCTTCTGCCATAAGCGGGTAACATGGAGCTGCTTGTTTTTATTTTTCAGCATTCCGAAGCTTTGAAAAATCCATCTGAGACATAACTTTACAGCGAGCACCTGTGTCAATTTTCGCCACCACTGTTACATTGTTTACTTTAAGCATGACCATGGGATCTCTGTTTTTAACGAGCTGCTCTCGAAGGGAGTATCTTCTCAGAGACACTCCATCATCTGTTAGCAGGTTATCTTGTGTGCTAGTGGAATCTGTTGAAGCTCCATCTGATAAGTCGTGTGGGAATTCGGAACGCAGTACATTGACAGTTTGTTTTGTCTCGTATCTGCTGAAGCGAGATTTACAGCTTCTCCAGAAATGGTTTCTGCGTTTGCAACCATGGCAAATTTGACCAAAGGCGGAGCATTTTTCCCACTTGGCGATATGTGAACCTCCACAATTATTGCAGTCATTAATAAATCTTATGCCAGACCGGCCAGAAGGGGTCTGTTTTGTTTCATTAGGCTAAGGTTGTTGATCGCTTCTAACATACGGTCACGCAGCAACGATGCTATATGCAGCCTGTGGCGTGGTCAGTGCTTTAGTGTGTGCTTCGGTCACATCATTAACTCGACAAGACCTGATTGCTCCAGCCAGCGTGAGGTCGGGATCGTGTAAAATGCCAATCACAAGCCTGTCCCAGACAAGTTCATCACAGAGGGCACTGAAGTTGCAGTGCTGTGCTATATGTTGTAATGAGCATACATACATTTCCACTGACTCCCCTGGTGTTTGGCTGCATGCAAAGAATTTATGTCGCTGCATGATGAGATTGGTATGAGGGTCGCATAGCTTGCGGAATTTTCTCTTGAGGCATTCAGGGTCGTACATTGTTTCAGCAGGTGTAATCTCTTGACCTTGCACATCCAGTATTGCAGGGGCATAAACGAACAACGTAGCCCAACACACAGCATCATGACCCGCCAGATTGCGGAATATAGATGCTTGGGTGTGAACAGACTTGCCTTGGTGCGCCAAAGCCATGTAAATATGGTAGTCCTCCTCGAAAACTTGCCATCGCTTTTTGATATTCCCGTCAAAGACCAGCGGTTCTGGCTTGCGGAATGAATCAGTCATGGCAGAGATTGTGAAAGGTCTGCAAAATCACTGAAGACGTTAATCCAAAGTGTTCCCGTAACTTCTGATACCATATAGGAATGTGTAATAACTCAGAAACCATACATGAGTACAGGTTGTTTATTTAAGAAAGCACACAGAGCTGAAATACATAGGTGTTGTAAGCTCAAGCTCAGCGACAAATCTAACTAGAGGCAGGCTAGCTAATATGAAACACTCAACCAGATTTTGAGTGTACAGTGGTATGCAGTAAAAACATGACATGGTCGACTAGTACTGACTGATCTACAGTTTGTATGTGGTCCTGTTAATGACAAGGGTAGACTAGGTGTTGCTCATTCGAAGTGTAATTTTCAAACATGTAACATTGCCATGTCATGCAAATGCATCTGAGACTCTGCTGGAGAATTTTGTCTACCAGTGACCGATGCAGCTGTGAAACCCAATGGACAACTGTTACAGCAAAGTCATAGGTGATGAAATTGAGTTTGACCTCTACTGACAAGACTATTCCAGTCATGGTTGCAATGGCCATCTATCATAGCAAGTCTTTTCTGCTCAAAAATGCCAAATGTTTTGTTTGCCAAGTGAAAGATTTCAACAGCATCCATAAACAAGACTGAAACAATCAGCAAAGGTAAGGGATTTTGAAATGAAATATGAATGGAAGATTTCATAGTTTGGATGTTCATTCTGACAATAATGATTTGGGATTGTATTGCATTTATGTCACAAACAGTAGCATCAACAAACAGACAGGCTTTCAAGTGAATGTGTTGATTAACAACTAATGCATTGACATGAAATTATACTGCCATTGACAGTTTGATCATGAGCAAAAGCACTAAGCTCAGATAGACATTGAATGAAAGCACCAGCTCACAAAAACTTGTTCTCATGAAATTCATGAAGTGTGACGCAATGGATATTGTTATCTACCACTGTGGTGACCTATGCCATTAGCAGTTCAGCCTGGAAATGTTGAAGCCCAGATATCACAACTTCCATGCTGGAAAAGACAAGCTCCAGGTTCTGGGCAACTCCTTCTACAAGTTTGAACCTTGACTCTATTTATGCGGCTCAGCAAAGACTGAATGCTTTCCAGCACATCTGCCAATGCAGTAAATATTTCATGGCAGTCCCCGTCTTCTCCTGTGCACTGATCAATGAAAATCCTCAGCTAGGAACTGCAGCAAAGTGTTAGTGTGACCTTGACCTTCAGCGAGCTGAAGCCTGGGCTATTCTCTCCCCAAAGTCATGCTCCAAATCTGTCCTGGAGTCAAAAGCTAGAATCTGAAACACATGCAGGAATCGGAAGCAAAAGTCAGATGGCTGGAGGAACTCAGTGAGACATGAATTATCTGTGGTTGGTAACAAACAGTCGATGTTTTGGGTTATGACCCTTTATAGAAACATAGAAAATAGGTGCAGGAGGAGGCCGTTCGACCCTTCGTGTCACACCACCATTCATTGTGATCATGGCTGATCGTTCGCTATCAATAACCCATGCCTGTCTTCTCCCCTTATCCCTTGACTCCACTAGCCCATAGAGCTCTATCCAACTCACTCTTAAATCCATGCGTCCGGAACTTTTATGCGTCCGGAACTTTTTTCGCTTTTCGCATCCTGAATTTATGTCACTTTTGGCGTTTTGAATTTGTGCCGCCTTTCGCATCCAGAATTTTCATCGCTTTTCATGTGTTGAAACTTCGTCGCTTTTCCCATCCTGAAGGTTCGTCGCTTTTCGCGTGCTGAATTTTCATCGCTTTTCGTGTGCTGAAACTTCGTCGCTTTTCACTTCCTGAATTTGTCGCCTTTGGCATTTTGAATTTTTGTCACCTTTTGCCTCCTGAATTCTCGTCACTTTCCATTGCTGAATTATAGTCACTTTTTGCTTGGTGAATGTTTGTCGCTTTTCGCGTCCTGAAGGTTTGTTGCTTTTCGTGTGCTGAATTTTCATCGCTTTTGGTGCGCTGAAACTTCGTTGCTTAGAAACATAGAAAATAGGTGCAGGAGTAAGCCATTCGGCCCTTCGAGCCTGCACTGCCATTCAATATGATCATGGCTGATCATCCAACTCAGTATCCTGTACCTGCCTTCTCTCCATACCCCCTGATCCCTTTAGCCACAAGGGCCACATCTAACTCACTCTTAAATATAGCCAATGAACTGGCCTCAACTACATTCTGTGGCAGAGAATTTCACAGATTCACCACTCTCTGTGTGAAAAATGATTTTCTCATCTCAGTCCTAAAAGACTTTCCTCTTATACTTAAACTGTGACCCCTTGTTCTGGATTTCCCCAACATTGGGAACAATCTTCCTGCATCTAGCCTACCCAACTCCTTAAGAATGTTGTAAGTCTCTATAAGATCCCCCCTCAAACTTCTAAATTCCAGCGAGTACAAGCCGAGTCTATCCAGTCTTTCTTCATATGGAAGTCCTGCCATCCCAGGATTCAAAGCATATACTGTCTATTTCCCTCCACAGATGCTGCCCAACCCACTGGGTTCCTGCAAGAGTTTGTTTTTTGCACCAAATATATCCTGGTTAGTGATTCTGCAAGAGCTCTTCTGCTTTGCACACACTAACTCCTTCGTAAGACAATAGGTGCAGGACTAGGCCATTTGTCTATCCAGTCTTTCTTCATATGGAAGTCCTGCCATCCCAGGATTCAAAACATATACTGTCTATTTCCCTCCACAGATGCTGCCCAACCCACTGGGTTCCTGCAAGAGTTTGTTTTTTACACCAAATATATCCTGGTTAGTGATTCTGCAAGAGCTCTTCTGCTTTGCACACACTAACTCCTTCGTAAGACAATAGGTGCAGGACTAGGCCATTTGTCCCCTTGGTAGGGCCAACCCCACCTTCTATGTATGATCACGGCTGATCTGCTTCAGGCCTCATATTCTCTTCTGTGTCAGTTCCCAATTACCGCTAATTTTCCGATTTATTCTCCACATCTCTCGGGGACCGAGAATTCCAAACATTCACCACGTTCTGCGAGAGGTTTCAGTGCACCACAGTTTTAACTGTGACAACAAACTTTCTCCACTGGTTTGCACCAACCCACTAAACATCTATTCTCCGAAAGTTCAAATGACAATCAGCAACCAAGGCTGAAACTCCCTGAAATAGTGAATAGTATACAGGTTAGAGAAGTACAATAATTAAATTGCTCTGTATTTTTAATTGGCCAATCTGTTCATTATTTGTAACATAATGCAGATGCAGAATCAAATCCAGCTTAATTTGTTGTCATATACATCAGTGTGCTAAGAAACTCCTTGTTCACATGAAGCTCACAGTACACAGTATAAATTATCATGATGAATACAACAATAAATACAATAACAAATGTAGTGCAATATGAATGTGCCAAGAAATACAAAAGTGCAATAACGGACTAACTCAATAGAGTACGGGGCAGCTCCTGCAAGAAGGGGTGATTGGTTCAGGAGTCTGGTAGAGGTGGGGAACAAGATGTTCTTATATCTGTATGTCTGGGCTTCCAAGCTCTTTGTATCTTCTCTCCAAGTAGAAGTTAGAAAAGGGAATGGCCAGGGTGACAGGCATCCTTCACGATATATCCAACCTTCCTGATGCAATGCACTACGACGATAGACTGGTTGGAAGGAAGTGATGAACATGTGGTGTACTGGGCAGCATTCACCACTCCATGCAGGTTCAGGTGATCAAGTACAGAACAGTTGTCATACCAAGTTTAAGATGCATCACGTCACAATACTTTCTACTACACATCTGTAGATGTTCGAGACAATTCTCATGGACATGCTGAATCTTTTAGATACATAAAAAAGTAAATATGCTGAAGAACATTCTTGATCATTGCATCAGTGCGAAGGGATCAGATTAGGTTGTATATGATATGGATGCCAAGGAACTTGAAGCTGTCGATCATGTTGGCGAGGTCAGTGTTGTATTTACTCTCTCCAACTGACCCCCCTCCACCCGCCCCCCCTCCCTCCACCCTCCCGCCCCCCCCCCCCCCCCCCCCCCACACAGAAGGCGGCCTGCATCTTTACTTTCACGGAGTTTTAAACAGATTCAGCATGTCACTGAATCCTCTAACATCTATAAATGCTCTTACCAAAGTAGCCCGAGTAGCTGCTTCATAACCTGATACAGCGTTTCTAATGCACGCGAATGCAAGAAATTGTAGAGAGTGCTGGACTCGGTCCACTCCATTACCAGCACATTGTAAGCATCTACATGAGGCGCTACACCAAGGCGGCGGCATCAATCATCTATCATCAAGTACCTCTACCATTCCAGCCAGGCCCTCTTCTTGCTGCTACCATTGGGCAAGAGATACTGAAGACTTAAATCCCACAACAGAAACATTACAACTGCACAAAAATAAAAGTGCTCCTAGCTGCTCAGAACAAAATATCACCAAAAATCAGTTTATAAATAATGAAATAATAGTTTTAGGTTCACCATTTTGTGCAACGGTTTATAAAAAATCTATGATCAACTGACCCATTAATAGACCTCAATCATACAAAGTCTAGAATCGATTTCCATCCATTCAGAACATTGCTGCAGGGAAAAGAAAATAGTTGCTGAACATTTGGCTTCCCTTTGTACCTTTAGTTTTGATTGAATTCAACAACTGAAATAAAAGACTTGAGTTTTTGATAAGTGAGTGTCTCAACAACACATTGTAGATTGATTACCTTTTTCAGGCATTTTGTACCCAGAGGAAGTTCCCTCTTGTAGGTTGAAATACTTTGATTTAATCAGGCAGCCAGTTGTTACAAAAGAAACCCACAGAATAACATATCGAACGACATAATTTGATATGAAATCTTACATTTAATGAAAATAATTTATCTTACATTGCATTTGGAATACATGCACAAAGTGAGATGACAATTATTGATCAGCTGTTAAGTACAAAGAGCTGTGTGGAACTACAATGTAGCAGTGATAACGGGCGGTGAGAAATTACATTTTTTTATTTTCTCAGATGCATTGTTCAAAAAAGATTAAAGATTGAATGGTTCAACGGTCGTGCTTTTAATGTTACGTGGACGAAGTGCTAACACGGTGAAATTCTGTTTAGTTTAGTAGGTTAGTTTAGCAAGTTTAGCAAGGCTCGGTGCTGGGACTGCAGCTTTTTACAATATACATCAATGATTTGGATGAAGGGATTCAAAGTAACATTAGCAAATTTGCAGATGACACAAAGCCATTTAGAACGGAGATGAGGAAACACTTTTTCTCACAGAGAGTGGTGAGTCTGTGGAATTATCTGCCTCAGAGAGCAGTGGAAGCAGGTTCTCTGGATGCTTTCAAGGGAGAGCTAGATAGGGCTCTTAAACATATCGGAGTCAGGGGATATGGGGAAAAGGCAGGAACGGGGTACTGTTTGGGGATGATCAGCCATGTCCCCTGTGCTGGCTCGAAGGGCCAAATGGCCTACTCCTGCACCTATTGTCTATTGTCTATCGTTTAGAGATACAGCGTGGAAACAGACCCTTCGGCCCACCAGGTCCGTACCGACCAGCGATCCCCGCACATTAACACTAACCTACACACACTAGGGACAGTATTTACATTTACCAAACCAATTAACCTACAGACCTGTACGTCTTTGGAGTGTGGGAGGAAACCGAGGATCTCGGGGAAAACCCACGCAGGTCACAGGGAGAACGTACAAACTCCGTACAGACAACACCCGTAGTCGGGATCGAACCCGGGTCTCCGGCGCCAAGTTCGCTGTAAGGCAGCAACTCTACTGCTGCACCACCTTTTCTTACAAATTGTTCAGTAGAATATTGTCATAAGGCCAATCCTCGGTTAGAAAGTGTATAAAAGTAGTCTACTGAGCCCACATGCAAGAGGCTATACTTTGGTGCCATTTTCAAAGTCCACGATCTAGTTCGAATAGACAAGCTGTTTCAGGCAAGTCCCAGGCTGTTGCAGGCCTCCAATCATCTCCTTCCTTGGAAGCCACATCCCTCGTCCACTTTTGTTCCCCGGGGATGCCTCCCACAGCCAACCATGAGGGTACTGTATGCCAGACCCTGGTTCCTTCTCCTCTACTGCTCGCCTTGCTCCTTGCTTATCATCATCGTCACTGGCTCCCTCCTCCCGGTCTCTGGTCTTCGGGGGATGAGCAGGGGCTGGCAGGGCGGGCCGGAGTTTTGTCCGGTCGAACGAGCTAGGGTCTGGCTCAGCGGGCTCCCCCTGAAACCGCAATCTGCCAGGTCTCCCATTTGACCGCTGGGGAACAGCTCGGCAGGCTACCTTGTCCAGTATTGAATTGGCCGCGCCATGGCCATGACCTCCTGGGATTCTGCAGCCGCATGCAACTAATACTAGTGTTGGAGAGTGAGGATGATGTGGGCTTAAAGACAAATCCACTTGGTTAGTGTTAAAAAAAATCCAAGAATGATACTATCATGCACTAGTCAAAATAAAGACTATATATGATTGCAATCAAGCTGTCCACAGTGCATAAAGGATAACGAGTACAACAATACTGACATGTGTTCTCCTGACTTCCCCTTTCGGAAGACAATGACTAGGTTCCTTAATCTTAATGATATTGAGCCTAAAGGTTGTTGCAGCACCACTCAACCAAATGATTTTCCTCTATCTGAATTCATCACCACCCATGATTCAACCAACCATTGTGGTGTTATCAGCAAATATATTGATGGCATTGAGCTGTGCGCTAAGCATGCAGCCTGCTGGTGTGTTTGGAGGGGATGATTGAAATGAACGGTAAACAATTGTATATATTTACTGGTGTATTTTTCAACACGTGATTAATTATAATAAAAAACGAAATGCAGAAGAACTTCATACCAAAGAAAAGCACAAAATGTCAGAGTAACTCAGCAAGTCAGACAGCATCTCTGGAGAAATGCATAGTTGCTTGATCCGCTGATTAACTCCAGCATTTTGACACTATCTATATGATGAATTCTGATTTTTGCTTTCATATGGCACATTTTGTTAATTATAGCATTAAACTTTAGCCTGGTTTTCAAACATTATACTGTTGGTCTTGTAAATAACCTTTCAGAAAACATGACATATATCGTCAATAGTACTATCCAATTTTAAATGTTATGCACTTTGTCTTGTTCATGATCACTCTCTCTTTAGCTTTTAGCAGGTTAACAAAGATAGATTTCATGCCATCTCTCCTGAAAAAAGAACTGCAATTCACCTTTGTTTTCTAAAATTAATTAGTTGTGCTTCATAAGTAATAGTATACTGTGTAGTGAATTGAAAATATGCCAATGAATTGAATTATGTTTTATTTGTTTGAATGTGTTGTTTTTATTATATTGACAGTCTTCAAATTGTATGGTCAGGGTTGCTGAGAAATACAATGCTAACTGCAGAACTGACAGCTCAGAAATAACTACATTCAATGTCAAGCAAAAAAACAATAATGAACTATGTTGAGAAAATATTGGATCCTGAATTTATTGGCAGCTGCAAGATATTTTCAGCTCATTTACGTAAATCTACAAGCATCTGAATCAGAACAAGTCCTGTCCACAGAAATGCAATAAACTTTGATACATGACTAAGTGACATACCTTAGCCTGCCAAAATTATTAACAGAGAAATGTCACTGAAAAATTTCATTGATATTTGGAAAGATACAGAAACTTTCAAAAGCTAGTAAAGGTTAAACCATATCTTTAAAACTTGTGAAATTCAACATAAAGTCCACAAATGCTTAAATAACCAATCATATTTGTAGATTGGCTACTTCCTACTAGCCAATTATAGTGCTTATTAGTAGTGACTCCGCCTATTGTGTGCTTTATATTATCAAGAGCTTGCCTACGCGAGTTAGTATGAGTAGCAGATCGGAGATGTAATGTCTGCAGATCCTTGCTGAAAGTAGATTTAATAGTAAGATTAAACGAGAACTTACCAGTTTGAAGTTTGATCTTTATTTTATGAGGAGTCGAGTTGAGGGACTACGTGAATAGATGCCCGTACAGCCGTTGGTGCGTCAATCTTCAAAGCAGCGGAATGAATTCACAGCTAACAATGACCGAAGTATAACGGTAAGATGATAAAACTAGAACTACCAGATGAGATCTATGAGGGTGGGAGCGGAGGGCACGTAGTCCCTCAACTCGACTCCTCATAAAATAAAGATCAAACTTCAAACTGGTGAGTTCTCGTTTAATCTTACTATTTTACTTCGGAGTCACGTGAGTGACTACGTGAAGACTACAAAGCACTGTGAATTCACGCCGCAGACTCAAATCCGACGTTCACACTGCCTGGATTGACTCAAAAGTCGTTAACAATCAATCATGCATCAGTAATACATTTGTTAAATGAAATAACAGTTTATTTACAAACAAATCATAACAAACCCTAACTCAGGGGAAAAGTGTAACAGTACTGAAACCAGAATCAGCAAACACCCCAAGCCTTGAAATCGGCTTGTGATAAAACCTCTGAAAAGTTAGCTCACTGGACCATCCTGCGGCCGCGAGGACATGGTCTATTGGCAAGTCCATCGCCCTTGCCGCGGAAGTTGATGCCGCCCTGGTGGAATGAGATTTGAATTTATCAGTATCAATTCCAGCACTTGCCAGGACCCACTTTAGCCACCTTGAAATCGTTTGCACCGACACCTTACTGTGTGGTTTTTTGTGACTAATAAACAAAGCCAACTCTGTTCCTCTCAGAGGTTTAGTCATCTCAATGTAATGAGATAAATGTGAGACTACACAGAAGCGATCATCTGCGGGGTATGCTGAAAACACAATCTTACATCCTGTCATGCCTCTTTTATTATGTTTAAGCAAATCATAGACATAAAATATAATGGCATCAGCCGACACATGCATTCTATCTAGCCGTAGCTTTTGCAACATTTATACACGTTGAGCTGAAACCAACGCCACAAGCATGACCACCTTCATAAATAATTTGGCTACTGATAGGTTTGTAACTGGAGCCCACTGGCGAAGAACCATAAAAACCTCACTCACATTCCAAATACCGGCATACCTGGGTTTAGGAGGATTAAAATTGAAAAACTCCCTTCATGAATCGTGAAACTAACGGATGTGTCCCTACTGTATGCAATTCTGCATTCCTAGATAAATAAGAAGACAGAGCACTTCTGGCTGAATTAATCGCACTGTAACTTAATTTTTTGGTCAAAATAAAGAGTTGACAAACTCCAATACATCCGTGATCCCTGCAGTGTGATATACAATATTCTGCTGTAGGCAGAATTGCTCCCACTTCCTTATATAGGTGATATATTGCTGCTGTGTACTATCCCTGCAGGCCAACGTGAGAACATCCACAGTCCGATGAGACAGTCCTCTCCCCAGGTATGGCCTCCTTAAAATCTGCAAATTAACAGATCAATACGATCATATAAAGGATGTTGATCCCCAGTGACTGGATTTACCAGTAGATTTTTATTCTTGGGCATAAGCATGTAAGGCTCCCTAGCCATTTGTAATACAACGGGAAACCATGCTTGTGTAGGCCAATCTGGCACTACCAATACCCCTGAAGCGGAGTTCTCCTTGATCTTTTGCAAACATCTGCTGATGAGACAGAATGGAGGAAATACATACACAAACATTCCTCCCCCAATGCAGCGAAAATGCATCCACTGCTACTGCCCCAGTATCTGGTTACCATGAAACATATCTAGGTAACTGATGATTTAATCGAGATGCAAACAAGTCAATATTTGGCAATGCATACTGATCAATCATTTGGTTAAATACATCCTGATTTAACATCCATTCAATGTTGTCGTTAAACTGACGTGACCTCTTCCTGGCAAATAAAGTGCTGAAAGCCAGATATTTTGGTCAATACACCAGCTCCAAATCTGGTTAGCCAGTCTATCACAAGACTGTGACTTAACTCCACCCATGTGGTTTACATATGCCATTGCTGTGGTGTTGTCAATCTGACCTGCACATGCAGATCCCTCCTTGTAGAACAATAAGCTTTGAGCCCATACCAGGTGCCCAACAACTCTAAATAATTAATCCCTCTTAATTGAGGAAGCGATGTCTCATCCACATTCCATCTGCCTCCACAACTAGAAGACATATCTGTTGCACCCCAACCCAGTGCACTTACATCTGTCTGTAATATCAGTGACGGTGATTCCACCAAAACCTTCCTTAAATTTTTTTAAACATGTACTATCCACCATTGTATGTCAGCAATCGCCCCAGCTGACAACTGCATAGGCCTATCAAAAATGGCCCCTTTGTATTCTCAGTGCCTGTTCCTTTGATCGTTGTAATTGTTGATATTGTTGCAGAGGACCATACTGCACAGCTGGAAAGGCTGCAACAACTTCCCAATAAAACTGGCTACTTGTTTAATCGAAGGCCGTTGTTCTCCAACGAGATTAACACAGTCCTCAATTAACTGATTCAATTTATCCCTGGGCAAATGGTAAATCCCAGATAATCAATAATTTGGACTGGTGATAATTTAGATTTATCTTGGTGAATAACAAATCCCATTTGTTCAAAAGTGATTTTAACAACTGAAACTGATGATTGAGTTTCAGCATGAGTCTTTCCAACAATCAGAATATCATCTAAATAGGCCATTACCACATGCCCCTGAGCTCTAAGTAATGCTAACACAGGTTTACCAATTTAGTAAATAATCTAGGAGCTGAAGTTAACCCATTTGGCAATGTCCTGAATTGCCACAGCTCAGTCATCCAAATAAATTTCAAATATCTTCTATCATCACCATGAATAGACACTGAGTAATACGCATTCTTTAAATCAATGGTTGCCATATACTACCCTTTGGACACTAGATGTTTGCCCGTGGTAAAGGTCTCCATTTTGAAATGCCAAAAACAAACAAATTTGTTCAAATTCGATAAATCCAGAATAATTCTACATCCCCCAGTCTTTTTAGATCTGGGAAATATACTTGACAGAAATTGTTGACTTTGATAGACAGAAGGCTCAATTACCCCTTTCTTATGTAACGACTGAATCTCTGCTTGAATAAGCACATTTTCCTCATCTGAAAAATAAGTTTACGACTAGGAAAATGTTGATTAGGTAGACTGTCCTTATAGTAAAATCCAATTTTTCACCCCTTCAATACACTAAGTATGAACAAATCTGATGTCAACTGCTGCCATTGTTTGAGAAACAATTTTAACCTTCCCCAATTTGAACAGGAACATCAGTTAATTCATCGTCTGTCAATGTTATATTCCTTACCAGCATCTTTCCTTGCGGCCTTGTTGTCCTCGACTTCTTGTAGAGAACCTTTTTTGCCTTGCTTCCAGCTGGCTTAATGAGGGCCATGGTTATAACAACCTCATGACAGTCTTTGACCCTTTTTGCAAGGTTACCACCAAACAACAGATTTCGTGGTGGTACACTGGTCGGTTTGCACAACTCGCCAAATTCGGGTTAGCACTGGCCTAATAGCGGCCCTCCCGATATTATTAATTTCAAAATGCATTACAAAGGAGTCCCAGTTCATCCTGGTGTGCTTCAACCATATCGTATGTATCAATAACTTTCACCACAGCTGTAATACCTGCTGACAACAGTTTAAGCACTTTTTTAAACTTCATCTCCTGGGCCCTAGCAGGGAAACCCATCTATGACCAAATTTGGTGATTAACCACCGGTACCTTCAGGAGATCACAATTAACAGGAGCTTTATAGTTTTTTGCTACTTCATCCATAGCTAGCTCCTGTAACTGGTGGGAGAGCATATACTGAATGACTTCGGCCAATTCTACATCAATCGCCTTTCCTGCCTATCTACACTCAGCAAACTTCCCAGCAATGTTCGGAATTATCTCCAACCGAACACCTTTACTGCTCTCCCCCAGCATAGAATCAGTGTCAGCAAACTGCACAGATAGAACATCCTCCTCACAGGCAGGATAGTTCTGCAGCCCTGAAACAGGTGCTGCTAGCACAAGCTCTCCATCAGCCTGGCTTGGGCACCACTCCTCCTCACAGAGCTGGTCCCTGTCGAGCATTCTTTTGTAATAGAATCTCGACGTGGGAGAGCCGTGAGCAAACGGACTCTCCTATGGAGGGTATAACCTCCAGGCCTGACTCATTTACGGGCCACAGAGACTTGCCAGTGGCCTTCCACCCAACTGACAAGCCTCCACTGCCCCCCGGCAGTGGGTCCGCAACCACTGGCTGTGTAGCCAGCACCGGACCAGGTGTACCAGACGGGCCTCCATCCTCAACACTCTCCTGCCACTTTTCCTTTCTACCCCCGGAGCGCCTCGCCGACACCTTCACTTTCTGCAACATTCTCTAAGAACCCCAAACCGTCGCAGAAAATGACATGTGGTAAAAAAATTTAAAAAAACCTTACCTCTTTAAACTTGTTTAACGAAGAACTGCAAATGCTGGAGAATCGAGGGTGAAGTCTGAAGAAGGGTCTCGACCCGCAACGTCGCCCATCTCCCTCGCTCCTTAGATGCTGCTGCACCCGCTAAATTCTCCAGCTCTTCGTATAACCCGCGGTTTAAACTTACCGCTCGGAGGAGCGCTGCTGCTCCAACCGCCCGACTGCACCAGCGTCTGACGTCATGACGCACCAACGGCTGTACGGGCTTCTATTCACGTAGTCACTCCGAAGTAAAATAAATATATGTTGTACCTTGATGTGTGTCCGAGTTGGCTCATTACAATATTTAAACAAACTCACAAGAATATGATGCATCTAATAGGCCCTTTGCACCATTTCACTCACTGAAATGAGTAGCACCACGTGGCAGATTACCTAGTGTTGTGAAATTGCATGAAGTTTATGCTGAATTCCATAAAAAGTTAAAATGCCCTGCAGCGAGAATAATCAGCACACCAAAAAATAAGTCTGACAAATAATGGTTAATCCAAAATATTAATTGTTTCTCTTTCACACTTGCTGCTTATCCTGCTGAGTGTTTCCTGTTTTATTTCATACTAGACTAAGTGGGACCCGTTGGGTCCCTGTCACACTGGAGGCCTGGTTTCCCAACCCAATATTCCACCACTCACCCATTCCCCAACGCAAACCGTTCCCCCAACGCAATATTCCACCACTCACCCATAGCCCCCAACTGCGCAGGAGCGGTTCATTTCCCCTCATCCCCCAGCACTCCCTCCCCCTCCTCCCTCTTCTTTCCCTTCTCCTCCTCCCCTCCCCAATCCCTCCTTCACCTCTCTCTCCCTCCCCTTTCCCCTACCCTCAGTCACTCCCTCCCTCCCACCATAACTCCTCTCCTCACCCTGCCCCCATCCTTTCCCTCTATACCCCACTCCTAACCTCCACCTATCCCCCCACAAATCCTCCTTTTCCACTGCCCTCCCCTCCCTCTATTCCCCACTCCCTACCTACCCCACTCCTCCCCCTTTATTTCCTTTCTCCCTCCTCACCTCCCCCACTTTCACCCCTCTCTGTCTCTACCACCTCTTCTCCCTCAATCCCCCCACACTCCCTCCTCACCTCCCCAGGATCTTGAGGGTGCCGCTCCTTTCCCTCCTTGCATGGTCCACCCTCACCTCTCCCTCCCTCCTTTCCCCCACTCTCAGTCTTTCCCTCCTTAATTCCTCTCCCCTCACTACCCACTTTCGCTCCATAATTCATTTCCCCTCACTACCCACCTATCCCTCTACCCCCCCACCTCCCCCACCTCGTCTTATTTTCCACTACCCCTCCTCACCTCCCCCACTGCCCTCGTCTCCCTCTATTCCTCACTCACTACCTCCCCACACTCCTCTCCCTCTATTCCCCCACCTCCCCCACTCTCCGTCCTCACCTCTCCCGCTTTCCCCCCTCTCCACTTCCCCAGTATCTCAAGGTTGCCGCTCCTTTTGCCCGGAGCAGTGGCGGCTGCGGTTGTGGCCCACGGAGGCTCTGGCACTGGGCCACGGCGGCTCTGGCTGTGGCATGCGGTGGCTCTAGCTGTGGCACGTGGTGGCTCTGGCCCACGGCGACTCTGGCTCTGGCCCGCAGCTGCTCTGGCTCTGACCTACGGCGACTCTGGCTCTGGTCCGCTGCAGCTCTGGCCGGCTCGTGGCTGCTCTGGCTCTGGTCTGCCCGCAGCTGCTCTGGTTCTGAACCACGGCAACTCTGGCTCAGGTCCGCGGCGGCTCTAGCTGTGGGCTACAGCGGATCTGGCCCGTGGCGCCTGTGGCCATTCCCTCCGGCCGACTGGCGGTGTGGCTGTGGCCATGCAACGCCGGGCAATGCTGGGCGAGGCGGGCGACACCAGTAAACGACATGACAGGAGACCAAACTGCGCATACACGGTTTTTAAGATGTTCAAACCTTAATAACTTTGATTATTACCCATATCACACATCTCAGGTATGCTTTTACAAAATTGTATTCCCTTCGTTTTTACTGCCAGCAGGGGTAACAGGGGAATATTTTCTTATATTCCCCTTTCTTGCGAACTCCTATGGACTTTACCTGTTAAAACAGCGGGGAATATAGTCTTATATTCCCCTGGTCTCACATCCGGGAACTTGGCAACGTGACGGCAACGTGACGCTGCGTGGGAAATTTAGAATATTCAAACGGCAGACAGGAAGACTGCCGCGTCCATTTTGGTTAAATTTTACGTGGAAGTCCGCCGAGCTGAGATGTTAAAATTTTCCTCTAGATGTCTGATAATGGGTAATAATAACAATATTGACTGTCCTCTTTCGGGAGATACGACATATATTGCCCTCACTAGATCCATATTGCCCTCGTCTTCGACTCGGGCAATATGAATCTACTTCAGGCAATATATGTCGTATCCCCCTCAAGGCCAGTCAATATTCTATTAATATACCATCGAAAGGATGTGAATGTGTGATCGATGGTCGGTGTGGACTTGGTGGGCTGAAGGGCCTGTTTCCATGTTGTAAGGCAAATGGGAACATTATTTCTTGCAGTTCTCATGTAAGACACATCATCAGATAGGAGTAGATAATAAAGTGGGTTAGATAGCAACTATAGAGGGCATGAAAAGGCAATGTTTTGGGTAGGGACCCTTCTTCAGACTGAAGAAAGGTCACAACCCAAATCATCGCCTATCCATATGCTATCTGCTGTAACCTACCGAGTTACTGCAGCACTGTGTTCCACACAAGATCCCAGCATCTACAGTTCCTAGTGTTGTCATTTGATAGAAGTATATTGTTGTTCCATTATTGCTACTGGATTAATCCATGCAATTCCCCAAACAACCATACTCTTGAAATAGCATCGACAGGATTATTGCAGTTCAAGAATGTGACTCATCACAACTTTCTCAAAAGTAATAATGAACGGTGAGCACATTTCAGCCTGAGGTGACTCACACACCATTCCGAAAAATAACCTGGACAATTTTGAACTAAAAATGGTGAGATGAGAGTGTCTACGCTTGATAGCAATTAAAGGTGTTATTTAACATCATGAAGGAATCTAAGTAAAGTTTAAGTTAATAATAATCTATGGGAAACTGATCATCTGATTGAAATTGTGTACCACTTAGAAAATATTGTATTCTTTGGAAGCCATTCATCCAAGCCTTGGGCAACCTTGCAGTAATGCATTAGGGCATTATTCTCAACTAAATCTCATTCAGTTGCTCCATCAGTAATCTTTCCTCTCTCACAAGCTCAAATGGCAATGCTTGTTGATAGGATAGTTTTCCATTGTAGTGACAAACCCTCTTTAAATGAAGATGCCCCTGCCTGCATTTAGCAAGACCCGAAGACGGGTCTCGACCTGTAATGTCACCCATTCCTTCTCTCCAGAGGTGCTGCCTGTCCCGTTGAGTTACTCCAGCATTTTGTGTCTATAGCACGACCGAGACACATTTAAGCATGGCTGATAAATGGTGTAATATTCATGGCACACAAGTGCTCTGCAATAATTTGGCAATCTCCAGCAGAGAGAAAGAATCTAGCCACTATCACCAATGCTAGTCTTCCACCAGCAGCATACATTGAAACATAGCAGTACCCTGCAGTTTGCTGACTCATTACAGTCTAGACTCAAACAGCTAGAGAACCCCAGTATTTAAAACAATCTGTTTAGATAGGTTTCTCCGCAATAACGTAACAGTGGTTCTCAGAAGACTGATGTCTTTGAACAAAAATTGACACAAATCTCATACAAAGGCATTAATGCTATAAGTAATGTTGTAGTTAAGAATTAATGCCAAATATTTCTGAGCATTCTAAAAGAGACAAATGGGTAACACTTGAGGTTGCATCAATGGTTTCAATGATTTCAAAGAATGACTGGACAACTAATCTTGGCAAGAAGTCACAATATAATGATGGGTGCCACAAAACTGTTGTAAATTAAATAAAACATAAGGTAAAAGTAATCTAGTTTATTACTTTTTTTTAAATCATAAAGGTTTTCAAAATAAACATTCCAATCAATGTTTTTTTTTCATATTCCTGCAATTTTCTCCTGTTCTGATAAAATAATGTAGTTAAGTTAAAAGCTTGGCTTTTAAATTAGCAATAAAAACTAACTACATCATATTTGTATGCTTACAAATATTACTCAGGGCCTACTAAGAAATTTTAAACTATGGAATTACAGGACATTGATTCTGCCAACTGTTAAGCAAACTCATATTTAATTAATCCTTCTTTGCTTCTTTCAGCAACTAACTGAATTCATGGAGGCGCAAGGAACTGCAGATGCTGGAATCTTAAGCAGAACACAAAGTAACTCAGAGGAACTCAGCAGATTAGGCAGCCTCTGTAGAGAGAATAGATTGGCACTGTTTCTGGCTGGAATCCATCCTCAAACGGATTCAAAATGTAGTCTTGCTTGTAGTCATGGAAACACAATCTTATAGTCTGGGCACCATATTATAGGAAAGATGTTGTCAAGCTGGAAAGAGTACAGAGAAGATTTACGAGGATCTTGCCATGACTAGAGGGTGTGAGCTTTTAGGAGAGGTTGAGTAGACTGGGACTATTCCTTGGAGCGCAGGAGGATGAGGGCTGATCTTATAGAGGTGTATAAAATCATGCGAGGAATAGATTGGATAAATGCACAGTCTCTTGCCCAGAGTAGATGAATCAAGGACCAGAAGACATAGGTTTAAGGTGAAGGGGAAATGATTTAATAGGAAACCGAGAGGTAACCTTTTCACACAAAGGATGGTGGGTGTATGGAACAAGCTACCAAAGGTGGTAGTTCAGGCTGGGACTATCCTAACATTTAAGAAACAGTTAGACAAGTACATGGATAGGACAGGTTTTTATAGGGATATGGACCAAACCCGGGCAGGTGGGACTAGTGTAGCTGGGACATGTTGGCCATTGTGGACAAGTTGGGCCGATGGGTAAATGCATATAGTTCACTGGCTTTGGAAAGAAAACTACGAGGCGGACACGTTTTAGTAATCCTCATATCCTTTTTTAATCACAATAATCTGGATGACAAACAAGGAATATCAATATGGCTATCATTCCAAGATTCCTTTCAACATTGTTACTATTGCGTCAAACTGCTGAAGAAAAGGGTTTTAAACGTGTCATCTACCAGACAATTAGCCCAAAATTTGCCAAAACAATTGAAATAATCAAAATGTGAAATCAATTAGTGATTGAATATGAACATTCCAATCACATAACAGTATTTAAAAAAATGTTTCATTAAAACTATTGAATCTACTCAAAATATTTTTTAAATGAAAAAATGAAAGACAATAATTATTTAAATTCTGGATTTCTAACAATGAATTCCCAAAGATTTACAGTAACATATATGTAAACAATTCATACTTGGTTTACACCGACTCAGGTGACAATAAGATTTGGCAGTCCATAAAGTATGAAATTAAAAGCACTTTCCTGAGTCATATGTTCTTCTTGGTGATGCTTTCTTGCCTCATCTTTGAGATGTTTAGATGCAGAACCTAGAGAACCATAATGTGGGAAAAAAAGTTTGTGTTAAAAGATAATTGAGTACAGGTACAACTTAAATGAAATACATTCACAACCAAGTCCTATACACATGTAAAAATAGTGGATCATGTTTGGATCAAGTAAGTAAAACTTATTACCAAACACCATGCTAGAGTTAGAATGTTGTTATTACTTGCAAGCCAACAGCAAATGAATGGCGATCATAAATTGTAATTGCTTTTCTTTCAGATTCCAGTGCAGAATTGCCAACATGGACCCCTTCACCTCTGGGTGATTTTGTCTTACTTGCAAGACCACTGATCATAACAAACTCAACAACAAATGTGGAAGAATCAGTTGTAAAAGGAAGAGATTCCCTACTCTAGAGGCTAGTGTCCTCTCGGCATCCCTGTGACCCAGATTATATTCCTGTGACCCAGATTATATTCAGATGGTGATTACTGTTTTATAGGGAGATAAACTAGTACAAAATACTGACACACTATATTTAATTTTTTTTTCCTCTGGACCAACAAAATCTATCTGGAACTCACTGCTTATGGGGATACCTTCACTAGATGTTCTGCTGCAGTTCAAGAACATAGGCTTTCAACACTTTCTCAAGGGCAATTAAGGATGGTCAATAAAAGGCTTGCCATTGCCATTCTCAAATAATATATATATTTAAAGTCCTTTGGAGGAGCAGTAGGTTGAAGGCTATGGTGAGAGAGAAGAAAGATTGTGGAAATGGAACCAAAATATTTTGTCTAATAGTTTTTCTCTTTTTTTGACCATTTACCCAAAAGCAAAATACTGCAATGCAATTTCTAGAAATCTGCAAAAAAAGTGTAAATTGTTGAAAATATTTTGTAGCTCAGGCAATATCAACAGTGAGAGAAACTAAAATTAATGTTTTAAGAAAAGATTAACAGGGACAGATGCCAATTTTTGGGATATAAAATCAAAGTGATGAACGGATATGAGAACTCACTTCATTTGTGCGATGTTAAATTTGAGCTGCTTCTTCTGAAATATTATTCTGGAGCTTGTCAGCAGAAACATGACTTGGACCACTCATCACACTGTTCTGCATAAACATTATTGGGATTGAAGCAATTGCTTGATGGTTTTTCTATGATTTTTTTGAGAAACGTGGACAGATTTGAAGCCTGTGGCACTAAAGGTGTACGAGCAGAGTGGATCCACAATGGATAAAGAACAGAAAGCAAAAAAGTAGTATTGAATGGTAGCTTGGGCTGAAGGGAAGCATATAACGGTTTTCTTTAAGGTCAACAATGTTTATTTTAATATATGTTTCATTGTATTCCCCCTGAATACATAAAGGGTGCAATTTCACATACAATATGAGTAATACTGGAACAAATATTTAAAAAAAAAATCACTTTTGTGAAAATGTGAAAACAGCAGAAAATGCGTGACAGTTGATGGTTTGGGTCAAGACATCTGCATCAGGACTGAGAATGTAGTAGGGCAATAACCAATATAAAGGGATGTGAGGGAGAGGTGAGGTAGGAGCTGGCAGGTTTTAGGTGACCTGTGACGAGGGGAATGATGGGGAGACGGGGACAGGGTGGAGGAAAGGAGGGTGGAGGTAGAGGCAAAGACTGGAAGATGATGTGGAGGCAACAACAGACAGCAGATTAGGAAGGGGATAGGAGGCCCAGAGGGTTCGGTATGAGGATGATATGCACATGTATCCAGGTGGGGGAGGGTAAACTGGCAGGTTAATGGGGCTGGGGGAAAGGGGAGATTGGACAGGGAGGTGAAAGAACCTGGGTGCATCAGAAGGAGTGAGAAAGGAACAAATGGGAATGGTATAAAGAATGGGAAGCAACACAAAGCCCAGGCTTAACATCAGGACAAAACCAAAGTAATTACCCAAACTGTTTAATTTTTCCAATGTAAAGGTGATTGCTTTATAAGTGACAATTGCACTACTGTCTCCTTCTTATCCAAGATTTTTGATTATTCGTCCAACTACTTCAATTGTGGCATTTAACTGTTGCTTCAGAGCACATATCACCTTACAAATACAAACTGGACTGCATACATTGATGGTTATGTATGCTTTCGATAAAACACACCTTGAATGCTTGGTTCAGCAGAAAATTCAGTAACACTTTTAGAAGCATTGCTTCTTCCAGATTTGACGATTTCAAGGATTACTTGACCAGTTGATTTGCCAAATTCCAACAAATCTGAAATAAAATAATATCTTTATTCCTAATTTATTCAGTAAATCTATGTTCATGCCCAAATTGATTAAAACTAAAAGCTAAAACAGTCTTTCCTGCTCCCAGTCCACTTACACACTATGTTTCAGTGACACACCTGAGTACAATACATTGATCCGACCTACGCTGGCACTGGCTTTCTTCTCCAGGCCATTTATTATGATTGGAAGGAGCTCCATTTTCAATACTGTTCTAAGCAGCAACTGCTTGAGATGGAGCCTAGAAAAATCAACAATAAGTGCAAGCTTTTCTGGGGCCATTCACACCAATGAGAGTGAACATTCTGAGATTCTGATTCAAACACTGGTGAATTCACATAAATGTAGCCAAAGTGATGATCTTTGCATGGCCTGCGACCTCCGGAAGCGTTGTATCTGCAGACACCCCCAAATGTAAGGTTTATATATTTTCCCCATGGTTAGTTGTTCCAGTTTCCTTCACATCCCAAAGAATCATTACTAGGTTAATTCTCTATGGTAAATTACCCCCTACTTGTTTGTAAAGAACAAAAGTATCAAGGGGAGTTAAGAGCCTTAAGAGGGAGAAATACAAAATAAGGCAAGGGAAAAACAGGACTAATAGGATAATTACATTAGGAATTGAAATGATTGTAGTGGGGTAAATAGCTCCCTTCTTTTAGTTTAGAGATACAGAGTGGAAGCAGGCCCTTTGGCCCACTGAGTCCATGCTGACCAACTATCACCAGTACACTAGTTTTATCCTATGCACGAGACAATTTACAGAAACCAATTAACCTACAAACTGCATGTCTTCAGAATGTGGGAGGAAACTGGAACACCTAGAGAAAGCCCACACGATTAGGGAGAACGTACAAACTCCATACAGACAGTACCCATAATCAGGATTAAACCTGGGTCTCTGGTGCTGTAAGGCAGCAACTCTACTACCAAGCCACTGCATTAAGGAAGTAAATTAGTATTGCAATCAAAAACAGACTATGAGAACAGCCTCTTGGTTGTTGCGCAGAAGCTTAGTTTTTCGTTTAGTTTAGGACCAGCATGGGGAAGACATACGCTTTTAACCATGCAGAGTGAAGAGACATGAGGAGTTTTCTAACCTTTAAAGCGATAAGCTGGAGTTCGATGAAGATCACAATGTATGTCGAAAGAGGTTTGGCTGTACCTTATTGTTTTTCATCAACAATAAAGAATTTATTAATCAAAAGACTGTGTTATGAAGATTTATCTGTGAAGAAGCTCTGAAGGTCTCTGACGGAGAGCTCGCATGTGTATAACAACATTCTCCTTAATCATGCAGTCCACTTGGCGGCTAGAGGGAGTAACCTCTCGAACAATATAAAAATCTGCCGCTACATTGTCAAATTATACCTCCGATGGGGGTGAATGCCAGTCCCAGAGAGTGGGACAGAAGACTTGACTAAGATCTCGAAAGAGGTTTTGGCCAGAAGACCGGTTCCAGCCGAGGAACTGATGACAATAGATCTCGGCCAGAGATGGCCACGAGGTCTATCGACAGCGAAGAGACTTAGCTGAAGATCTGAAGACATTATCAAGAAATTGTGAGTAGATATCGACTATTATTCTTTGAATTTTGAAGCTGCAAAGCTTTAATTTTAAACGGTTTCTCTAAGCAGAGCCAGAAAGGTAGCCACTAGCTTGAAAGATAGTAAAAAGTGTTTGCAAAAAGGAGACGACGACCTTGGGATTTGTTTTGAAGTCTTGATAACACGCATCCCTTTCGAACTATCGTCATCTTTAAGACCATGGATGTTTGAGAGATGTTGTCTAAAATATCAGTTTGTTATTGTTTTGAGAACATTGTTTTCAAAATAGCCACTCAATGTTTACACAGAGTTGAAGCAGAATTCAGAGAAGACTTTGTTTGTTCAATTTAAAGACTTGGCAATCTGCCAAGACCGCTTTAAAATCATGGAGCCAGAAGATGAAGAACGAGCCATGCCTGAGGAACCACAAGGTGGCAAAGTCAAGCTTAGTCAAGGACAACCTGCCTGCCTGAAGGAAACAAAGAAGGTGGAAAACTTGATATGGGAACAAGTTAACGAGTCAATTGAATGCTACAGAAAACACATGTATCGAGAAGAAACAGATAATACACAAGCTGCCTGCCTGAAAGAAACCAAGAAGATTATGGAAACCGGTTACCAGATTAATTGAGAAACAGAAGAAACTAATGGAATCAGTACAGAACACGATCAAAGTACCTCTCTGGTTGGTGGGGGCGCTTCAAGCCGGCAGTCATGTCAGCAGCATGTTCGTTTTTTCTACTTTTTTTGTTTTTTTAGTGTGTTTTAATGTTTGCTTTTAATGCTTCTCTGTGTCTTGTGTGGGGGGTGGTGTGGGGGAGGTAAGGGGGAAACTGCTTCGGTCGCCTCCACCACGGAGAGGCGACTTTTTCCATGTCGCCTACCCGTGGCATAACATTGAGGATCCGTGTGGCCTTTCCCGGAGACGTGCCCAGGGTTTCAGCTGCGGGTGCAGCGTGGACTCTCGTCGCGGAGCGGGCTAGCATCACTGGGGGTTGCCGGAGGGGAGCTTTCTGTTCGCTGGCCCGCGGCAGCCTGATGCCGCGGACTGCAGAGCTCCAGTCAGCGTGGTGTCCTGGGCCTCATTGGGGACCCAGGAGGAGAAGAGCTCCGACTGCCGGTCCCCAGCCGCAGGCGTGGCGTGGACTTACCATCCTGAGCGGGGTCCCTCGACGGGGACCCCTGGAGAGGAGCTCCGACCGCCGGCCCTGTGGTCTGGGGTGCTTCCGGCTGCACTGCGGCGGGTACTTTAAATCTTCGACTGCCGGCCTGAGGTCTACACCAACCTGAAGCCGCGGTCTCCGGTAGGGAGGTACCATTTCTGGACTTACCTGGACTTTACCTTGTCTACTCATCTGGATGCCCGCAGCGGCGGCTGCAGAGGGTTGAGGTCCCGACCACGTGGGAAAATGAAGGAGGACTGGCCAAATTTTGTGCCTTCCACCACAGTGATGAATGCTGTGGTGTATGTTTGTGTTAAATTTTTATTGTGTTTTTGTGCGTTCTTTTTCATTGTACCGCTGCTGGCAAATTCATTTCACTTGCACTTGATGTGCAAGTGACGAATAAAACTGATTGTGATTGCGATTGTGAAGTAGAATCTAATCTGTTCCAGCTATGGAACCTCTGTCAAGAGGTTGGAAGGAAACAAAATGTGCTGCTATGTTCACAACCGCCTGGGGAAGAACACGTAAGACACATCCAGTGGTGGGATGACAGGTTGAAGATATTCAATGGTTTCATGGATAAGGCAGAGGAGTGGTTATCTGAAATTATACTTCAACTTACGAGCTGAACAGCTGCAAGTGTGAGACAACAAGATGCCAGAATGGAAGATGAAATTTCACCACAAGATAATATCTCGATAGTATCCACACGAAGATCAGGACATAAATCTGGTTTTGCAGCCAGTTCGGTATCGAGGGTTTCTGCTCGATTTTGAGTTGAAGCTGATCTAGCCGCTCTCTCAATAGAAGCGGATGCCTTGAAGATGAAACATGAGATTGAGCAAGAAGAAAAAGATATTGAGCAAGTAGACGAAGAGATGGAGCGAGAAGAAGAGATGAGACGATGAGACGATAAGATGACAAAACGTACAGATGAGACGACAAAAGGAACAAATGAGGTGACAAAAGGAACAACTGGAACTAGACACAAAGATGGCGGTGGCCAAATCAAAGAAAAATATATTGGAATGTGAGGGTTCAAGATGCAGCTCTAGATCGTCGAAGACGATGAGGTCTAGACCAAGAGAAAAAACTATTCCAATTGTGTCAGCAGTTGGATCAATTCCACAATGGAGGTCCACCGGATTTCATGGCTTTGAAAACCCATTGGAACAGACTAAGATGGGTAAAACTTACTCCATCCTAGGCCCCATTCTCTTCTCCCTGTATATGCATTTCCTTCCACTGCTATGCAGACAATACACAACTCTATCTCCCCCTGAAACCCAACAACTGATCAAATCTACTCAGCCTTATTCATATAAAGTGTTAGATGCCTAGAATTTCCACCAACTAATCTAGAGTAGGTCTGAGATCATCCTACCCGGCTCCTCGGACTCCATCAAAATGATAGCCGGCAACCTTGGTAGCCTTATCCCATTAGTCAAACTTCACGTCAAAAATCATGGTGTGATATTTGACTCTGCATTGAAATTTGACAAACATGTCAATGCCATGGTAAAACCAAGCCTCTTCCAGCTTCGGACGATAGCTAAAATAAAACTTTTCCTCCAATTTGACAACCTTGAAAAGATCATCCACTCATTTATCTTCTCCCGCTTTGATTACTGCAACTCCCTTTACACTGGCATCAACCAATCATCCCTGTCCCGCCTGCAATTGGTCCAAAACGCCGTAGCGAGACTCCTAACGGGCACCAAAAAAGGGACCACATCACCCTGATTCTGGCCTCTCTCCACTAGCTCCCATTTTTTGTTTACAATGCCCTTAACAGGCTTGCTCTCACCTACATCAAAAATCTGCTTTCCCACTATACCACCTCCAGGTCCCTCAGATCGGCCGACTTGGGGTTACTGACCATCCCGCGGTCTAGGTATAAGCTCAGGGGCGACCGCGCTTTTGCGGTTGCAGCACCTAGGCTATGGAACAGCATCCCTCTTCCCATCAGAACTGCCCCCTCCATCAACTCTTTTAAGTCTAGACTTAAAACTTATTTCTACTCTCAAGCCTTTCTTGAGGTTCTCTGAGGGAGCGCTGTATTTATGTATTTATGTATGTATTGTTGATCTATGTACTACTATTTGTAGCACATTGGTACCTGCACTAATGTAAAGCACTTTGGTAAACGAGAGTTGTTCTTAAATGTGCTATAGAAATAAAATTGACTTGACTTGACTTGAAAACGTAATCTCAGCAAATGAGTGCTAGATCGAAACAAACTACTAATGGAGCATCTGTAGATGCTAGGGACGAAACAATAGCGGACCATGGTTTTCCGAGGCCTGATGCCTGGCTCGAGCAAGCCAGTTTGAGCCAAGGCCTGTCTATCGTTCGTTGGAGCCAAGCAAAGGTTATCACGATAGATTATTAGCATTGGTGAAAAGTCAAGCTGAATTCATAGCTCGACAAAATACCTCTCTCATTCTACCACCAGCAGAAATTCCTACATACGATGGAGATCCTTTGTGGTATGAAGCTTTTGTAAGGGCATTAGAAGTATTAGAAATGAAAGTTACGGATGAAAAGGAGTGCTTATGATTTCTAGTGAAGTACACAAGTTCAGGTACTTGCTGAAGGTTGTTGAATTGTGCCAGGCAGCTATAAAAAGGCGAGAAATTACTTAAAGAACATTTTGCTAATTAACAGATGATTGCTAACGCATACACGGAGAAGGCCCGTGCTTGGAAATAAATCAAGCCAGAAGATGGGAAGGCATTGAGCAATTATACAATATTTTTGAGAGGGTGTTGCAGCTGGATGAAAAATCTCAGCCACATGGAAGAAATGAATCTTGCGAGTAATACTCGAGTCATCATTAGCAAGTTGCCCAGAAGACTGAGAGAAAAGTGGAGAGATGAAGCAGGCAAAAAAATGGATAAGAAGTAGCCAGGCTACGAGACCTGGTGAAATTCTTAGAAAGGGAAGTACGGTACATGTTAGAGCCACACTACGGGACTATTGAAGATCATAAACCAATTGCAACTAGCAAAGGTTCTACCTTTACCAAAACTGAAGAAATATCAGAACCTATGAGAAGTTGTTTTGCTATCAGAACCAGACCTGTGGAAAAAACAGATAGAATGAAAGGAAATGTATCTATTAGCAAGCAAACAGTATTTTGTTTGTTATGTGATGAAGTTGGTCACACCATAAGATGGTGTCGAAGATTCAAGATGAAAGAATATGAAGAAAAGATAGATTTCTTGAAAGAGAAGGGAATCTGTTTTGGATGTTTGAAAAAATAACATATGGTGAAAGACTGTAGGAGTCCTATAATTTGTTATAAGTGCAGGCAATATCATCCTGAAGCACTTCACACTGAAAGGAATCCACTAGAGCATTGGGAAGAGGATGAACTGGAACACATAGAAGAAGGGCTATTAGAGCAAATGGAAGAGAAGGAACTGGAGCAAACGGAACAGAAGTAGAAGCTGACTACTGGAGATGCTATCACCTCACCTCAAGCAACTACTCATATTGGGGCCGTGGTTGAAGCTTGTCATTTTTCTATGTTACCAGTAGAGGTGAGGAATAGTAAGACAAATGCAGTGTTGCGAACATTCGCTTTTTTGGATCACGGAAGTTCGACTACCTTTTGCACAGAAAACCTGACGAGAAGGCTGAACATCACAGAAGAGACTAAGATTCGATTGCGTACCATGACTAAAGATAAAGAGAGCAGGAGTCATTACATTACGAGTATGGAAATATCTAATCTGGATTAAGATAATTTTATACCAATATCTGAATAGAATAGAATAGAATGCGTTTTATTGTCATTCAAACAGCTTGGTTTGAACGAAGTTGCATTTTCTACAGTCTTACATTACAAAAAAACCCAAGACCCACACTTAACACAGTTTACATAAAACATCCATCACAGTGGATCTCCAACACCTGTGATGGAAGGCAAAGTCTTATCTCTTTCCTTTGTTATTCTCCCGGCGGCCCAGCAGACCAACTGCAGCGTCGAGCTGAACTGGGGCTCCCGATGTTAAAGCCCCCGGCAGGCGATGGTAAGTCCTGTGGCCGTTTAAGGCACGCCGAGCGATGTTAGGCCCTGCTCCGTATCATTTAAACCCCGCGATTCCAGCGGGTGAAGTTGCCGTTGAGGGAGCACCGAAAAGCAGTCTCCCATCAGGGACATTGGAGCTCCCGATGTTCCTGTCCACCGGGCCTGCGGTCGGAGCTTCCGAAGCTCCGAAGTCAGGTCGCAACCGCACACCACCACAGCTCGTCCTGTTCCAAGGTCGACGAGCTCTGCGATGGCGAGTCCGCAGGCTTTGCGATGGAGCCATCAGGTTGGTCCTGGCCGGAGGCCGCCGCCGGCTCCACGATGTTAGGCCCAACAACATCGGTGACCCGACAGGGAAAAAGTCGGCTCCACAAACGAGGGAAGAGATTAATGGTTCCCCCCCCCCCCCACATATACACAGCTAAAGAAAAATAATAAAAATTAGGGTCAAGACATACATTTAACAAGACAAAATTTAAAGAAAAGACAGACGGACTGTAGTCGAGCAGATGCCGATAGGCGCCGCCACACCACAAACATGAAGTGTTTACACATGGAACCATGCCTGTTGGTCATCAAAATATACCAAGACATTCTTCTTCTTTCGTGTGGCGTGCACAGCCTAAAGTTGTTGGACACTTGTTCTATTTGATCTTCCGTTTGTGCATGTCGAGGTGATTGCATTAGTTGAAACAGGGTGGACCACGTGAAGGTTGCAATCTTCCACTCCTACCAAGACATGAAGACTTGAAACAATGGCCTTACCTGAAGGATGTCAAGATATCTGAAATAAATTCTAGTGTTGACCTACTTATCGGAACGAATGTTTTGAAGGCATTGGAACCTATACAGTTTGTTGGGAGCCAAGGTGATGGACCGTAGGCTACAAAAACCCGACTTGGATGGGTTATGTATGGCTCCTTGACAAGGAACAACGAAAACAGGAATCAGAAGAACTATCCTACCATTGCTGTTAATCAAATATCTAATAATAAATTAGCAAAGCCGGTGATGAAGCCATACAATCATGACTTCAATGAAAGTGCCAGCAAGGATTTTGAAGAGATGTCGAATGAAGAGTTGAAGTTCATGGATATTACGAACTACTCAGTAAAGATTGACAGACACTACTGTCTGGACTTACCTTTCAAACAAGAAGGTGTTAGTCTGCCGAATAATCGTCGTATGGCAGAGCAACGCAACCAGACTTTGAAACGCAAGCTGGCGAGAATACTAAATTTCATGAAGTAATAATCTCTTTGAAGAATATTAACTACGTGGATGATGGCTTAAATTCCATGTCTACTGAGCGGAAAGCAATTCAACCAGTAGAACATCTGACCTCTTTGCAATAAGGGAGGATTCACACTTTTCAAGTGGATCAGCGACAATTGTGAAAGCATTCCACTAGATGATAGAGTCAAGGAAATCAGAGAGTTGGAATTGGACAGAGACAATCTGCCAATGGAAAGAGCATTGGGAGTTACTAATGTTGTACAATTGAAATATGTTAACTCAGAAGAAAATCCTGCAGATGAAGTTTCCAGAGAAGTTTCCAGAGAAGTGACAGTGAACCGCTTCTTAAGCGATAAGAAATGGATCAATGAACTAAACTCTTTCTGTAAGTCAGACAAAGAATATCCGAAGCTTGAGCTTGGATTTAAAATCTCTGCTAATGATCCAGAAATTAAATCAAACCTGTTGCTGAATTGATAAAATTGTATTGCTAAAAATCCTGTTATTCTTGTGAAGGATTTTCACACTTCAACCTTGTAGTTACACCACATCCATGAGTTGATCGGACATGGAGGAAGACGTTTCATAGAAACATAGAAAATAGGTGCAGGAGTAGGCCATTCGGCCCTTTGAGCCTGCACTGCCTTTCAATATGATCATGGCTGATCATTCAACTCAGTATCCTGTACCTGCCTTCTCTCCATACCCACTGATCCCTTTAGCCACAAGGGCCACATCTAACTCCCTCTTAAAATAGCCAATGAACTGGCCTCAACTACCTTCTGTGGCAGAGAATTCCAGAGACTCACCACTCTCATTTCCTCATCTCGGTCCTAAAGGAATTCCCCCTTATCCTTAAACTGTGACCCCTTGTTCTGGACCTCCCCAACATTGGGAACAATCTTCCTGCATCTAGTCTGTCCAACCCCTTAAGAATTTTGTAAGTTTCTATAAGATCCCCCCTCAATCTTCTAAATTCTAGCGAGTACAAGCCAAGTCCATCTAGTCTTTCCTCATATGAAAGTCCTGACATCCCAGGAAGTCCAGATATCTTTCATGCTATCAAAGCTTTGGAATGTTATGTTTTGGACTATATACTGGGTATCATGCCTGATTTTAAGGGTTTGGTGCACACGGTACGACTTTAACCTAAAACCAGTGTTTTAATGAAATTAATAACCTAGTTATGCTGGCTTCTAGAAGGCGAAAGTGAAGATGGAAGAGTTGATGAAGAATTCTGATAAGCGGATATATAGTGCATGCTATTTTTTCCCCCCTCATTAGTATAATGGTTAGTATCCTCGCCTGTCACGTGGGAGACCAGGGTTCAATTCCCAGACGGGGAGCAAAGGGTTCAATTTCCTGATTTTTTGCTTTTGATATATGTTAAGCCTTCATGGCTACTTTTTTGATGTTTATTAATAATTGCCTCATTATATACTCAGAACAATGAGGGGCAGGTATGTAGTGGCCATTTGGCTTGATTTGTGTGTCATTAATGATTGCACGTGTCTTTAAATTTTAGACTGCCATTATATTGTGGGTGGGATTTAGGATGTATTTTAGGGCGTGTTTGGAGCTAAGTTTCTTGTGCAGAAGCTTAGTTTTTAGTTTAGTTTTGGACCAGCATGGGGAAGACATACGCTTTAACCATGCAGAATGAAGAGACATGAGGAGTTTTGTAACCTTTAAAGCGGTAAGCTGGAGTTAGATGAAGATTACAATGTATGAGTCGAAAGAAGTTTGGATGTACCTTATTGTTTTTCATCAACAATAAAGAATTTATTAATCAAAAGACTGTGTTATGAAGATTTATCTGTGAAGAAGCTCTGAAGGTCTCTGACGGAGAGCTCGCATGTGTATAACGACATTCTCCTTAATCATGCAGTCCACTTAGTGGCTAGAGGGAGTAACCTCTTGAACAATATAAAAATCTGCCGCTACATTGTCAAATTATACCTCCGATGGGGGGTGAATGCCAGTCCCAGAGAGTGGGCTAAGATCTCAAAAGAGGTTTTGGCCAGAAGACCAGTTCCAGCCGAGGAACTGAATAGATCTCGGCCAGAGATGGCCACGAGTTCTATCGACGGAGAAGAGACATTATCAAGAAATTGTGAGTAGATATCGACTATTATTTTTTGAATTTTGAAGCTGCAAAGCTTTAGTTTTAAACGGCTTCTCTAAGCAGAGCTAGAAAGCTAGCCAATAGCTTGAAAGATAGCAAAAGGTGTCTGCAAAAAGGAGACGACGATCTTGGGATTTGTTTTGAAGTCTTGATAACACACATCCCTTTTGAACTATCGTCACCTTTAAGACCATGGATGTTTGAGAGATGTTGTCTAGAATATCAGTTTGTTATTGTTTTGAGAACATTGTTTTCAAAATAGCCATTCAATGTTTACACAGAATTCAGAGAAGTAACCATTCAATCAGACAAATAGCCATTCAATGTTTACACAGTTGGAGCAGAATTCAGAGAAGACTTTGTTTGTTCAATTTAAAGACTTGGCAATCTGCCAAGACCGCTTTAAAATCATGGAGCCAGAAGATGAAGAACGAGCCATGCCTGAGGACCAACAAGGTGGCAAAGTCAAGCTTAGTCAAGGACAACCTGCCTGCCTGAAGGAAACAAAGAACGAGGAAAACTTGATATGGGAACAAGTTAACGAGTCAATTGATACAGAAAACTCATGTATCGAGATGAAACAGATAATACACAAGCTGCCTGCCTGAAAGAAACCAAGAAGGAAAACAGATTATGGAAACCGGTTACCAGATTAATTGAGAAACGGAACAATATAAAAATCTGCCGCTACACAGCTATTTGAAAGAATTACTCATTTAGTTCTAATTTCGTAACTTGGGCTACAGATAAAGGGATACCATTGAATTTTTTATAGTTGGACTTCCAGAAGCTTTTTGATTAGGTGCGGCATCAAAGGGTATTGTGCAAAGTAACAGCTGATGATGCAGCATGTAACATATTAGTGTGTATAAAATATTGCCTGAATAAACAGATAGTAAGCAAAAATCTAATTTCTGGTTGGCAATAATTGGCCATAGGATCAGTGTCATAGCCATAGCCATTTATAAGTTACTAGACCAAGGGGGACCCGTTGGGTCCCATCCCCTCAACGCGCGGCTGGTGGGAGGAGGGGGCAGCCTGTGGCGTCACACACACACACACACTAACCAACCCCTCACACACACACATTATCCACACCCATTGATATTATATTCATATTATTCATTCACTCCTTTTACCCCATCCCCGGCCCTATCCACTCACGCACAGCCCCAATTCGCAGGCGCGGATAGAGAAGGAGGGGGGATAGAGAAAAAGGGACACAGAGAGGGACACAGAGGCGCAGAAAGGGACATAGAAGCACAGATAGGGACACACAGGGGGGCACACAGGGGGACACACAGAGAGGGACAGAAGGACAGAAAGGGACATAGAGAGGGACACAGAGGCACAGAGAGGGACACAGAGGCAGAGGGAGGGACACAGAGGCAGAGGGAGGGACACAGAGGCAGAGAGGGTGGCACAGAGGCACAGACGGGGGCAGAGAGGGCAGAGACAGAGGCACAGAGAGGGAGGGGGGGTGGAGAGGGGGAGGCGAGACGGGGGGCAGAGAGGGAGCGAGGGGGTGAGAGGGAGGGGGGGAGTGTTTGAGGGGTTGGGAATGGTGGCTCGTCGTCAGAGGTGAGGGCAAGTTCTTGAACGTAATAATCACTCGCTCCCTCGCTGCCAGGCAGCACGAGCAAGAAGACAGCATGTTTTTTTTCAATGGCCTTGCAGGCGTGTGCCGTTAGCAGCGTGAGGGAGCAAGCGGGGGAGGGGCGTGACCACAAAAGCAAGCCGGTAACCTCCGGTGACCTTGGGATCTGCAAATCTTGCTTTTGAAGAACGGGGTGGGGTGGGGGGGGGGTGGGGGGGGGGGGGGGGGGGGGGGGGGGGGGGAGGGTGGTGACGTAACTTCTGAAAAACAGCAGCTGCTTTAATCCAGAGCCGCAGGGTGGGGGCTACGAGCCAGATGGGCCACGAGCAAAGGCATTGTGACGTCAGCAGCTGGCCAGTGGTTATATTTGAAAAAAATGTCAGTTTGGTGATCCATTTTTGTAAAAAAACTCCGGAAATAATTAACCAAATTTACAGAGGATTTCTGAAATCATAAGGTAAATTTCTACCAGAATATGAAAAATTTCACCGTTATTGTGACGTCAGCAGCTGGCCAGCGGTTATATTTGGAAAATAAAGTCAGATTTGTGAACAATATTAGTAAAAAACTCTGGAAATAAGCAACCAATGTTTTTTTGAAATCATAAGGTAAATGTCTATTGAAATAGATAAAATTTCCCCGTTTTTGAGGAGATGTGATTCAAAGGCGAAATCACACACACCCACACACACACATTTTTAATAAGTATACTAGACCAAGTGCAGACCCGTTGGGTCTGTTCCCAGAACTTGCGGTTGAGAGGGGGAAGGAGGGAGGGGGGGAGAGAGGAGGGAGGGAGGGGGAGAGGGAGGGAGTGGGGGAGAGGGGGGAGAGGGAAGGAGAGAGAGGGAGGGAGGGAGGGGAGAGGGAGGCAGGGAGGGAGAGGGAGGGAGGGAGGGAGGAGGAGAGTAGGGAGGGGCGAGAGGGAGGGGGGAGGGGGTGGGAGGGGTGAGGGGGAGAGGGAGGGAGGGTGGAGTGGGCAGGCGGGCATGATGCCGATTGAACCTGCGGGCCAGGCGTACGCCGTCGAGACGCTGCGTATGCCGTCGAGAAGCTGCCTATGCCATCGAGACGCTGCGTACGATGTCGAGACGCTGCGCATACCCTCAATGCGCCTGCGGGCTGACAGGCTGTTGACGGGCCGACTCTGTCATGCTGGCTCAAGCCAAAGATCGGCTGTTCCCCCGCTGCTTTACCCAGGACGCAGCCGGCCCGGGGGGGGGGGAAGGATTTTATTAAAAAATGTGTACATAAAAATATCTAAATGTAATGAGGAGTGGATTAGTGAATGTAGAAGTGAAATCGTTAGCGAAATGGAAAAAATCACGGTGGTTTTGGCAGACCAAGGAATCAAAGGCCAAAAATCACCCACAAACACCCACAAACACACACACACACACACACACACACACACAGAGTTTTAAAAGTATATAGATGATATGATATGAAAGCACCAAATGTGGGGTTGCTAACTTTGCTGTCTACACAAAATTAGGTAGAAAAGTAAGCTGTGAAGAGGACGCAATGAGGTTACAGAAATGTGCCCAGAGTTTAAGAGAGTGGACAAAGATCTGGCTTGAAATACACTTACTTCTGGATAATTTATTAAACTTCAGAGCATTTTCTTGAAGTGTACTAGGCCACTGATTAAGCATTATGGAACGAACTCCAGTCAGGCTCAGAAGTATCACTGTATCCATTTGTCCCTCTGTTGACAACTGCAATGCACTTCCAAACAAAAAAAGTAAGAATAAAATTATGAAAGTTCTTTTAACTGAATAATACACTGCTTAGAATGAACCAATGTATAATTAGATATATACATTTTTAGGCTATCTTTGATCCTCAATAACAGATATTCGTCTCTATGTCATCTCCAAAGATTTATAGGAGCCTGCATGGCATGTCGACTGCAGTCAACTGGGATAATTAAGAATATTAATGTGGAGAATGGGTCAAGATCAATTGACACTCAAGTGGCATTTAAACATTATGCCTCAATCTTTCATTGCTAAGGTAATCTCTCTAAAACCTAATAAAAAAAAGAAGAAATCTTTAGTTTCACTGTTCAAAAATATAATTTGAATACAATATTCTCTACCTGGTCTTGATTTCATGTTAAATTTCAAAACTATATGGGTGGGTAACAAAAAACCCACTAAATTTTGTTAGATTCTATTAACAATCCATATAGAGATTTCAATGATCATGTTTAATGTTGGTGTAATACAAAAAAAAGTATTTAAAAAAAAGAGACTAACATCGTGAGATTGAAACATGCCGTGGTTAATCAATAAATCCTAAGAACCAAATGTGTTTTGCATTTCACAAAGAAAATATAGTAACAAGTCGCGTATACCTTGTGCCAAATGCTGCTAGTTGTGGCTAGTGCTTCTGAAGGGAACAACTAACATTTAGCCCCTCTCAGGTACATGAGTCCAAATCTTAGTGAAGTCAGTCCACCGTGTCACTCCATTTAGAATCCAACCACTAACTCCGAATGTACTAAAATACCATAGAACTATTTTGGGGAATCCACCTCTGCAATCTTATATCTGTCATAGTTGTCACCACTGATTTGAATGGGATCCCTGACATAAAATTCCTGTTTTTTAATGCTTTAAATTATTTTTATTTTTTATTAAGTTTTTTAAAATGTTCCAATTTAATTTAATTATTTTTAATTTTAAATAATTATAATGCAGTTTTTGATGGAGAATGCTTCAGATAATGCTCACAGAAACAATTAATTTAACTTAGTTTAGAGCGTGGAAACATGCCCTTTGGCTCACCGAGCCCATACCAACCAGCGATCACACATGCACTAGTTCTCTCCGACACGCCAATTTACAGACACAATTCACAGACAATTTACAGACACCAATTAACCTGAAAACCTGTATGTCTTTGGCATGTGGGAGGAAACCAGAGAAAATCCACGTGGTCAAAGGGAGAATGTAATAACTCCGCACAGACAGCACCCATAGTCAGGATTGAACTTGGGTCTTTGGAGCTGTAAGTAACAACTCCAGTGCTATGCCACTGTGCCATCCAAAGGCTTCAATTCAAGCCTTACTCTAATTTTGCCCTTGGCTCAGGTGGGTACCGCAGCCAATTAACCAAATCCAGCTTGACACAACCCATTAAAAGCAATTTTACTCTAACCTGCAGCTTTAGTTGGTCAAACAATGGGTATATTGGTGCCCACACACTTTCTCTTGGTTAGTATAATACAATATTTTACTTATGTGATGAAGACATGCTTCAGCCTGATTACAATTTTTAGGTATTACCTTTTAGCCCTGTCCAGTATTGACTGCCGTCGGAAGCTCTCACTACTTTGGACCAGATCGAGAAGAATCACAAGCTGACATTCTAGGCAAATATAAGAAAACATATCTTTAAAACTTGAAATATAAAAACCAAATGTTTACACAAGTATTGACAACTAATTATACCCATTTTGCTCGTTTTATCCTCTCTTACATTTCTAATGTCTCCGATTCAGAAATGTTGGACCCAGCAATTTTATAGTTTTCTCATCCTTCAAAGAGGAGCCAAAAGTGGAAAAGATGTTAATATATCCTGATGGAACAACTACCATAAGTACTTAAATACTAGAAAATGTGTACTCCAGTACGTTATAATTATCACACCAGTAAAAGTTAGAAAAGGAAGAGATTTTGTAAGTCTTAATTTGAATTTTAGAATGATCACACATTCACATGTCAGCATCTGTCCTTGGTGCTGAACAAGGGATTCATGAATTGAAAACAATATGATGCAACCAGAGGTTTTTGTTTTAGAATGTTGTAATTAATGTAACCAACAGATTATCTTAAATTACACCTGATTAAAGAGTAATCCAATAATTCAATTAAAACCACATCATTTAAGAACCCAAAGAATACCTGAAAAATTCATGGAAACAAGTTTTGGTGCCAGTAGATTTGCTAGAAAATGCTCCTTTCCGTAAAAGATGAATGCACTGCAACTTTTCAACAACTCTTCCCATTTTGCATGACTATGAAAAAGAAAGGTTATTTTATTATTATTATAATTTGACAGTAAAATTATATTACTTGAAATCTATGGTACACAGTAATTCAGTTAATTGAGACAACATGCCTCCTTTTTCCTGACCAGAGCCTCAATTCCTCTCATCATCCAAGCTTCCTTACTCCCATCTGCTTTGCCCACCATTCTAACAGGAGAATGCATGCCCTGAACAATCAATTAAGTTATAGTGCCAACGTGCTCTCTCATCAAAGTTGCTGCCGCGATCAAGACTCACTCTGTCGGGTCTCACTCTCTGATATCCAGATTTATAACGATATCTTTAACATAATTCTCCCAGGCCCAGGTACTCGGAGATATGGGATGTTAGCATTGTTCTTAAACTGCTTCACCATTAGGGCCCAGAGACATCTCTATCCTTGGTCAAACTCACTTACAAAATGTTTACGCTCATAGCGCTAGTCTCAGCGCAACTGGTCCAGCCACTATTTATATTGCGACTGGACAGGATGGTTACATCTGCTAATAATATATTTTATGTTTATGGTGTAGTTAAGCAGAGCAGACCAGGGGTGTCAGGTCCCAAACTCTTTCTAATGGCATACCCCATGGGCCTTTGGTTGTCTGTGGTCACTCATTTACAACAATACGTCAAGGTCACCAAGAGCCTTAGAGGATCTGTGTAGATGATATGTGTATACACCTTTAATTGATAGTGACGATGTCTATGCTAACCACCCCCCCCCCCCCCACCAATTAGTATAATTGTAACCCACACGTCCCTAGCTCTCTCTCTGGTGATCGTGACAGACCACGTACAGCTAGGGCTATATGATGTATGATTAATAAAGTAGTGAAGACCTTAAGGTGTCTGTGTACCTTCTCTACATGGTGTCAGAAGTGCTTCTTTCTGCGTCTCCAGTCTATCACGTTTCATTTTCTTAGTCCCAGTACCCCTTCCCTGTGCCGTGATGGCTTCTGCCTGTCGTAAACCTGACATCCTAGTCTTTGATGCAGCCATCACTCATCGCTGGAGTGTGTTCCGACGTGACTTTGAGCATTATGTTACAATCGCTCACCCTGCTGTGGCCCCCGCTGTCAAGGCTTCCCTGCTGCTTAATCTAGCTTGTCCAGAAGCGCTCGAGCGTTCGAAGTCATTCATCTATGGACAGGGTGAGAGTGTCCAGGACCCGGTATGTCTGCTTGCTAAGTTTATGGCGATGTGTGACCTTCCCACTAACCATATCTTAGAGCGTTTCAAACTGTTCTCCCGATGCCAAAATCCTGGGGAATCTATTGACAATTTCGTGGCCGCACTGCGCCAACTGGCTCGCCGATGTGACCTGCATGTTCTGACCCCTGATACTTTGACCCGTGACATCTTGGTCTTTGGTGTATGGGATGATAAGCTGCGCTCTGAGCTGCTGCGTAAGCCTGATCTGACATTCAATGAGGCGTTGCATGCCTCTCGTTTAGCTGAGGCTGTCTCCTCCGCTGTACCTGACCCAGTGGTCCACGCAGCCAGTCTCGCTGGTCGCCAGTACAATGCTCCCCGGCGACAGAGGGTAAGCCCACTGCAGGGCTTCAGACCACCTCAACGATGTCCAAATTGTAACTTTGTATTACACCGTTCTAATGTGTGCCCGGCGTTGGGGAAAACCTGTAATTTCTGCAACAAGCCCAACCACTTCTCGGCAGCATGCCGTTCCAGTGGGAACCCTGCACAGCCACAGCAGAAACTGTCTCGCTACCTGACACGTGATGATACAGCGTCTGGTTCCCATCTCCAACACGATGCTCTCCCCCCGTCAGACCCTGACTCTTCTCAGAGCGGGCTGAGTGTGTTTTCCTTGCAAGGTGCAGCTGCTCTGATAACGGACCCGACCGTCCGAGTCACGGTGAATGGCATGGACTTCTCTGCTAAGGTGGATACGGGGACTGCTGCTAATGTTATGTCAACAAGCCTGTTCAGGAAGATAAGAAATAATGAGCCCGTTTCCACAGACAGTGCTGTTTTGCGTGCCTATGGGGGTGGCGTACTTGTTCCTGTGGGGAGGGCCACTCTCAACTGCAAGGTGCTGAAGACCTCTCGGCCCCTCTCTTTCTTCCTGCTAGACGGTAAATGTGATCCCCTACTCGGCGTGGAGTCCTGCCAGGACCTCGGATTGGTGTGCTTCCACAGTGATGTCCACCTGGTAGAGGCACCCCTGAATCCGCTGGCCAAATTCCCTGACCGGTTTGACTCGAAGCTGGGGAGGTTGCCCTGCAGCTACAGGATTGCCCTCAATCCCGACATCACGCCGGTCATCCGTCCCCCGCACCGTGTGTCCTTCGCCATGAGGGGCAAGGTCGAGGCTGCTCTTCGCGAGATGGTGGCCACGGGCATCCTGAAGCCAGTAACGGACTCCACCCGGTGGGTTTCTACTATGGTTGTCGCTGCGAAGAAAGACAAGAGCGAAATACAGATCCGCATCAACCCTAAGGACTTGATCTTGGCCATCAGGCCCCCGCACTATCCCATGCGGACGGTGGAGGATGTTGCTGCACAGGTCGGCCCTGCTACCGTGTTCTCGGTTCTTGATGCCAAGAGTTCGTTCTGGCAGATACCTCTAGACGAGCGATCCTCGCACCTGACGACCTTCAACACGCCCTTTGGCAGGTATCGCTTCCTCCGCATGCCGTTTGGGATCAACTCTGCCAGCGAGGTGTTCCAAAGGACCATGGAACAACTGTTTGCTGGACATCCGTGTGCCATCATTGTCGACGACATCCTGGTTTATGGGAAGAATGTCGCTGAGCATGACCACCACCTTCGCCAGGTGCTGCAGCGGGCCCGGGAGGTCAACCTGAAGCTCAACCCGAAGAAGTGCCAATTCCGGGTCCCTGAGGTCACCTACGTGGGGCATGTCTTCACTGCATCGGGCTGAAGCCCGACCCGCAGAAGACGGCCGCGATATCCGAGATGTTTGCACCTGCGGACGTGCCTGGCCTACAGTGCTTCTTGGGCATGGTCAACTACCTGGGAAAGTTCATCCCCGACCTGAGCAAACTGAGTGCCCCACTGCGGGATCTGGTGAAAAAGGACACTGTCTGGGCCTGGTTCCCGCAACACCAGAAAGCATTTGACACCCTCAAATCTAAGCTGATCAGCATGCCAACGCTGACGTACTTTGACCTCCAGCGCCCCATCGTCCTCACATGTGATGCATCTAAGTTTGGCCTCGAGGCCGCCTGCCTGCAGATCCATGACGGGGTGCAACTGCCTGTGACCTATGCATCCCGCACAATGATGACCGCTGAACAACACTATGCCCAGATTGAGAAAGAGCTGCTGGCTGTTGTCTTTGCCTGCTCCAAATTCAAAGACTATATCCTGGGCAACTGCTTCACTGTCGAGACGGACCACCAGCCTCTGGTCACTATTCTCAACAAGCCGATACACATGGCCTCCTCCCAGCTCCAGCGCATGATGCTCCAGGTAGAACGCTTCACTTTCGTAACGGTTTATGGCAAGAGCAAGGACATGTTTGTTGCTGACATGCTGTCTCGGGCGCCTCTCTCATCCACAACCCGTCATCCATACGAGGCGTCCGATCTGATAGTCCTAAACGTTAATTTCGTGCCCTCCAGTCAGTTGAAGTCCCTGGCCAAGTACACGCCGGCTGACGCTTCGCTACAGCAGCTGGCCGTGATCATCAAGCAGGCTGGCCAGACCGCCGTTCTTCCCTGCCGGCCGCAGCGGTGCCTTACTTCTTGGTTCGTGACGAGTTGGTGCTGCGTGATGGTGTGATTGTGAAGGGGCACAAGGTGGTGGTGCCCGCAGCACTACGAGAACAATACTTCGAAACCGCTCATCGTGGCCATCCCGGGGCCGAAGCGACCCTTTCCATCGCTCAGAGCCAGTTTTTCTGGCCTTACATGCCTCGCTACTTCCGGGATAGAGTCTCCGCGTGCCCTATCTGCAACAGCCTCGCTCCGCAGCAACAGCGGCAGCCGCTCCTGCAGCAGCCAGTTGCTAACCTGCCCTGGTCTGCGCTAGCAACCGACATCTTCGAGTGGCACGGAAAGCACTTCCTGGTGCTTGTCGACACTTACTCCAGCTGGTTTGAAGTTGACCAGCTCCACTCCCTCTCTTCCTCCGCGGGCATCGAGAAGTTGCGCCGCCACTTTGCCACCTTTGGGTCACCGGCCAGCCTGCAGTCGGACAATGGCAGCCAGTTCACCAGTGCCGAGTTCCGCGCTTTTGCCGAACAATGGAACTTTCGTCATTACACCAGCAGCCCGGATTACCCGCAGAGCAACGGACTGGCCGAGCGCGCGGTCCACAGTGCTAAAGGATTGTTGGAACGTTGCCGCCTATCCCGTTCCAACATCTACCTGGCCCTGCTGAACCTCCGCAACATCTCCCGCGACCATGCCCTGGGCTCCCCGGCTGAGCGACTCATGTCCCGAGTCATGAGGCCCACGGTCCCGGTGTCTCAGCTGTCCCTGTCCCCCTCCGTCTTTAAATCTGCCTTGGTCCGGAAACGCATTGCCCAAAAACACGGTATACAGAAGCGTTCCCACGACAAGTCCTGCCGTGTCCTCCGCCCTCTTCTTCCCGGCCAGGTCGTCCATATGAGGTCCACTTCTGGCCGTTCCAAGCTGGCCGTGGTCGTCGGTTCTGCCGGTTCCCCTCGTTCGTACCTTGTCAACCACGACGGAAGGGTGTACCGCCGGTCCCGCCAGCATCTCCGGCTCATGAACGAGCCTCTCCCTCCCCCGGCGGCTCCGTATGCCCCCCCGCTGCCACTGTCGCGGCCCAGTGCTTTGCCCGTTCCTCTGGGGCCAACCCCCCCTCGTCCTCTTCCTGTCTGCCTCCCGGCTGCGGTCCCGCTTTCTCCGGCTTCCTCGCCCTTCTCTTCGCCGTCCCCCCCGATGCCTTCATCGCCCAGGGGTTCTCCTGTCCGTAGCCCCCACCATCCCCCGGCGTCCCCGCTTGTTCCCGTTGGGGAAGGAAGTGATGGAGAGGTGCAGACCTGGTCTGGTCGCCTGGTCAGGCCGCCAGTCCGGTACGGCGATTACGTGTGATTCTGTATTCCCGTGCTTTACTGTTTGCATTTACGCTAGCGCATGAGACGTGGTCGCCCTGTCACTCACTGTTTGTTTTGGTAGAGGTAGGATGTAGATGATATGTGTATACACCTTTAATTGATAGTGACGATGTCCATGCTAACCACCCCCACCCCCCCCACCAGTTAGTATAATTGTAACCCACACGCCCCTAGCCCTCTCTCTGGTGATCGTGACAGACCACGTACAGCTAGGGCTATATGATGTATGATTAATAAAGTAGTGAAGACCTTAAGGTGTCTGTGTACCTTCTCTACAATCTGCACTAGCAATAGTTGTTAGTTAATAAAAACCTCATAAAAGGTATCTATCCAGACCATCTCTAGGTGGTCAAACAGGGTTTTGGCTTATGCAGAAGTAGATACTATCTCTTCTATCTCACTCCACTAGGGCTGCTACTACATTAGCAGCAAGGGTCATGTACGTTCCACTGGACCACACCCTAGTGGCTGCAGGATGGTCAAACGAATGAACTCTCCAACATTTTATAATAACCCATTGTCAGACCGGGGGTATTTGCCAAATTCCATTTATGATTTGTTTCATAGTTTCCCCCAGGATGGAAGGGATCACTATTATTCTCCTTTGATGATTAAAGCATCAGCATTTTTAACAAACTATGTCATGGCTGAATGCATTAATCATTTTGACACATCCATGGTCAATTGATGCAGTGTGTGACGCCTGGACTCGTATCCGGCATGAAATCACAGAGCTTTGAAGTCTTCACGGAATCACTCACATGACTCCGAAACGAAGTAGTAAGATTAAACGAGAACTTACCAGTTTGAAGTTTGATCTTTATTTTATGAGGAGTTACAATGAGCGATTATGTGCCCACCGCTCCCAACCCTCGTATCGTAAAGGTCATCTGGTAGTTCTCAAGTTCTCTCCAATCTTACTATATTCAGGTCAACAACTGTTATCTGTGATTTCACACCGCTGCTTTGAAGATTGACACACATGCGGGCTGGCGGCTTGTTCACGTAATCGCTCATCATAACTCCTCATAAAATAAATATCAAACTTCAAACTGGTAAGTTCTCATTTAATCTTAGTATTCTTTTTGAGAATTCAGCATTAATTAATTGAAAATCCTTATTGTAATGGGACGGCAGTGAGAAGAAAATCACTGCAGCAAAGATTAGATCTTTGTTCTTAGCACCAATACAGCTCACATTTTTTTCCAAACACTGGAAGTACACATTGTGTATTTATGGCCCTCTTCGGTTGGTATAGTAAAGATTTTCCAATTAGGTATTTACAAAGTTGAAGGATGTGACATATCAGAATAGCAGAAATGCAACATCTACTTCTGGGTCGAAAGAGTGTGTGGCATGCAGGAGAGTGTGCAGATGCTGCTCTTCCCACACAAGGATTTTGGACCCCTTACCTGATAATATACATAACGTTAAACGCATAAGTTTCACCAGGTTAATTTCTGGGGGGACAGGGTTGTCCTATCAAGAGAATCTAAATGGTTGAAGACTGTATTCCTTGGAGTTCAGAAGATTGAAGAGTGACCTTATTCAAACATACATGATCCTAACAGGACTTAAACAGGGGGAATGGGGGAATCTCAAACGAGTTACACAACTACAAGATAAGAGGCTGGTAATTTACAAATGAAGTACTCGCAGAGGGTGTTCGTTGTCCCAGGCTTGCAGTGGATGCATTAAAGTTAAAGTATTTAAAGTGGGCATGATAGATCATGGAATGAAGGTTCTCCCTGGGTTACAAACACTCAACCTATGGACACCCCATATATGTGAATGAGCATTTGGGAGACCTGTGGAACAGATGGGGAGGGATTTGCCCGCTGCTGTGGGCTTGCATGATTCATCTGGGTGGGAACAGGAATTCCTGTTTGCCTTCACCATTCACCACCCCGCCCTCCCAGAGCCACAGATATCGTGCAGCCAAGTAGAGCCGAGAATGCTGAACCGATTCACTCATTGAGTCAGTGAGGTCAGCTGGTGATTGTATTTCCATGCCTGTTCAGTCTCCCAAACACTGTTTTTTCCATTTTTTATTCATCAACAGTTCTCAGGAATATAGCCCTGTGGCAATATTAAGACTGCCTTTAGAGAGGTGTAGTGAAACGACATAGAAGAGAAGTCAAGGACAACATAGATCAGCTTTGATCACATTAAATTATAGGAGAGGCTTGAATGTCTCCTGCTCCTATTTCCTTGTTGTTTTTGAGTTCTTGTATTTTCCAGGGCAGACCAGATGAGAGATGACAGGTTTCCTTCCCCTACCAAATCAAATGACTTTTTATAATTGTGTAATGGTTTAATCATTATCATCTGTATATTACTAAAAGTAAGATCTTGACCACTTCCTGTTTTTCTGTTTCGTGATTTTAGAAAAGGCGCTGCCGTGATTTTTGGCCATCTTACTCAGAGTCCCCCTCCGCTCTGCAGGACAAGAGGATTTTTCCCATCAATGAAAAATAAAAGAGTTATTAATGTTTGAAAAAGGTTGACATTCTCTCTGCTGCCCCTGCTGGCGGGAGGGGGGAGGGACTATAAAATCCGGAAGTGTTGTGCCTCACTCAGTCTCTGCAAGATAGAGGAAGCGAGAGGGTCACGTCTCTCTGAGCTGTGAATAACACTGAACATATGTCTACTCAACTGTGAGTGCCCTTAATGTGGTTTGAAAATGAAAATGTGGTTGCTTTGAAATGCTGCACTGCAAATGGTTGTTGATGGGGGATTGCCTTGAAATGCTACACTGCAAATGGTTGGTGGCGGGGGGTTGCCTTTAAACGCTGCACTGCAAATGGTTGTTGGCGGGGGGTTGCCTTGAAACGCTGCACCGCAAATGGTTGTTGGTGGGGGGTTGCTTTGAAATGCTGTACTGCAAATGGTTGTGGGTGGGGGGGTTGCTTTGAAATGCTGCACTGCAAATAGTTGTTGGTGGGGGTTGCTTTGAAATGCTGCACCGCAAATGGTTGTTGGTCTAAACTTGACAACTTCCTGTTTACACTGTATATTGATTTAAGATAATATGCTACCACTTACGGCTCTGATTTTTGGCCATCTCAGTCCCCCTCCGTGCATCAGGTGCAGAGGATTCTTCCCATCAATGAAGAATAAAAGTGTTATTAGTGTTTAAAACAATGTTGAGAATCTTCTCCTGTCAATCGCGCCATGAAGGCCACGCCTCTTCCGGTGGGAGGGGGGAGGGATTATAAAACCCGGAAGTGTGGGTGTGGCTCCAGTCTCTGCAAGATGGGGGAAGGAGAGGTCACGACTGTCTGAGCTGTGAATCAACTGAACGCACTGAATGTCCACCGAACTATGAGTGTGGTGTTTATGTCGTGTTTTGTGTGGTTTTATGGTGGCCTTGCACGCTGCTTGAAATGATATGAAACTGCACTTGAATTTGGTGGCCTTGCACCCTGCATGAAATGGTATGAAACTGCACTAGCATTTGGTGGCCTTGCACCCTGCTTGAAGTGGCATGAAACTGAACTTGAATTTGGTGGCCTTGCACCCTCCTTGAAGTGACAGGAAACTGCAGTTGAGTTTGGTGGCCCTGCACGCTGCTTCAAGTGGTATGAAACTGCACTTGAATTCGGTGGCCTTGCACCCTGCTTGAAGTGGTAGGAAATTGCACCTGAATTTGGTGGCCTTGCACCCTGCTTGAAGTGGTAGGAAACTGCAATTGCATTTGGTGGCCTTGCATCCTGCTTGAAGTGGTAAGAAACTGCACTTGAATTTTGTTAAAAACCTTCAGCAGTACAGGAATGAAGATGCAATTGAGCATTCCTTTATGACTTTTACTTCATTTAGTGTGAGTTTTGATAACATTTGAAAAATAATGAAAAAAACAACCTACCTGGGGACATGCTTATTTCCCAAAACCCCACTCCAGTGTCCTGTGAAACGTGCATTGTATATTTCTAATAGTTCTGTCATTATCTTCACAGGACAGAACCCTAGAAAAAAGTACAAACACATTATATGACCACAGTTCACTTCATTATCACTATTGTTATTATATATGATTAATAATAACAACAATTATGAGTACAAATATGAGTTATGAGTATGAGTAACCTACCAGCTTTGGCAGCGTGTTCTGTATACCCACCATCCTATGTGTAAAAAAGTTGCCCCTCGGGTTCTTATTAATTTTCCCCCATTCACCCTAAACCTATGACTCTGGTTCCTGATTCTCCTACTCTGGGTAAAACAAAATAATTACCCTCTCTAATCTCCTCATGATCTTATGCACCTATATAAGATCACCCTCATCTTCCTGCACTCCAAGGAATAAAGTCCCAGCTTGCTCAATAGCTCCCTATAGCCCAGGCCCTCGAATCCTGGCAACATCCTTGTAAATCTTTCAATGCCTTTCCAGAGTAACAACATCTTTCCTGTAACAGAGTGATCTAAACTAATAACAATACTCTAAATGTGGCCTCACTAATGTCTTGTACAACTGTAACATAACATCCCGACTTCTATACTCAATAATCTGACTGATGAAGGCCCGTGTCTGAAAGTTTTCTTGACCATCCTAGCTACCTGTGTGGTCACTTTCAAGAAACTACCTGTAGTTCCAGATCTCTCTGTTCCACAACACTCAACAGACCCCTGCCATTCACTGTGAAGGTCCTGTCCTGGTTTGACTTCCCAAAGTGCAATACCTCACACTTATCTGTATTAAACTCCATTAAATATTCCTCAGGCCATCTATCCAGCCCATCAAGATCCGGCTGCAATTTTTGATAACCTTCTTCACTATCTACAATGCCATCCACTTTTCTGTCATCTGCAAATGTGATAATCATGCCTTGTACATCTTCATTCAAATTGTTGATATACTTGTAAACCACAAACAGCAAAGGGTCCAGCACTGACCTTCCACGATCACCCTCTACTTTCTTCCATGGAGACAATTTCCCTATCCAGTCAACCAGCTCTCCTTGGTTTCCGAATAATTTAGCCTTCCAGAGCAGCATACCATGCGGAACCTTATCAAATGCCACTTGCGATGGTTTTTCATCATTTGTGGCTGAACCTACTACTTACTTTATTTTAGCTACTCTTAAGTAATGCTGGGGTTTATTGTTAATTTTATCATATAAAATGGCCCTTAAAAGCTTAAGGATTTAGTCAATAATGATAGTCAATTATACACATACATGGGACCCATTTCAACAACATTTTGGGAAGTCATACCAAGACAGGACTTCACAAAGAACACCGGGTGTGTTGTAGAACAGAGGGATCTCAGAGTTAACATAAAACACAGTTCCATAAAACTGGTGTTTTATGTTTATAGGGCGATGAAGATAGCTTTTGGTACATTGGCTTTTGACACGTTGGCTTTCAGGGAATTGAGTATAGAAGTTGGAATGTGGAAACTAAGCCTAAACCTAAAGCAGATGATTAAAGGGGCTGTCCCACTTGGACGACCTAATCCACGAGTTTAGAAGACCCTAGACGAGTTGAATAAAATGTCAAGATCGTGTTGACTTGCCGAAGTAAAAGACCTCCTACGACTATGTCTACGTCCTACTTCGACTATATCTACGACTATGTCTACGACCACCTAAGACCCCCCTCGACCTCAGTCTTCCATACCTAAGACCAACTACGACTAGCTACGAGTGAAAATGATCACATGATAAATTTATGTTATGTTTGCATTTTTTTTCACGGTCCAGTTACTGACCTACAACTACCTACGACTACCATTATGACCTACTACGACCTACCTATGACCTACCTACGAGTAAAAAGTATCAATTTTTCCATGCCAACCATTTTTTTACTCGTGGACATTTTTTATCAGGCTGGAAAAAATGCCGCGAGCTATTTGAGACCACGAGTACGCGGAGACCACTTACGAGCATGAGGAAGAGTGACCTACGATTTCCTACGTCCTTGTGGTGACCATGCTGCAAGTATGAGTCAAGGGCAAACTCGGCAGAGGTCGCCAATTAGGTCGTGAAAGTGGGACAGGGGCATTACAAGGATATTGCCAGGATTTGAGAGTCTGAGCTACAGAGAGAGATGGGGAAGGTTAGGACTTTACATTGTGTTCAGGAGGCTAAGGGTTGATCGTATTAAAGTGGATAAAATTATGAGGGGAATAGATAGGGTGAATGCACAAAGTATTTTTTTCCCAGGGTAAGGGAATCAAATCAGGGTAGAAGGATTAGGTTTAAAGTAAGAGGGCAAAGATTTAATAGAAATCTGAGGAGCAACTTCAAGGGGAAATCTGTAGGTGGTACAGCGGCGGAGTTGCTGCCTTACAGCGCCAGAGACCTGGGTTTGCTGTAAGGAGTTTGTACGTTTACCCTGTGCCCTGCATGGGTTTCTCCGAGTGCGAACTCGATGGGCTGAATGGCGTATCACTGCACTATTTCTCTAAACTAAAGTAAACTAGAAGGAACAAGCTGCCAGATTAAATTGTTATGGCAAGTTCAATAAGTATATTTAAAAGACATTTAGACAGACAGATGGATAGGAAATATTTACAGGGATATGAGCAGCACAGGCAAATAGTACCAGCTTGGATGGGGCATCTTGTGTTGGCATGGATGATTGGCCAAAGGGCCTGTTTCTATGACAAGACTATGGTGAGAAGTCAAGAGGATGTGTTTTGTTTGCTCAGCGCCAATGTGGGCTCCTCTCCCCTCACCAGATCAACACTATTGTAGATTGGTTTCTTTACTTACTAACCAATGCAGTGCTTTATTATTATAAGCTCAGCCTACTAACACGCCATTCATATTATCACAACCCGACATGTGCTGCCAGTCAGTGCTGCTGCGTGGTTGAAGTAACATTCTGTAGTGTGTTGTATACATTACTCAATAAATATTGTTATACTAGATTTGTGAGTATGTGTGATTTACTCAACATGGTGTCAGAAGTGGAATCTACAGATGCAACCATCAACATCTCCTTCCTGTGAAGGAAACCACGTCCTGCTGTCTCGTATACCTGATGCGACGCGTCCGATCTACCCATCTACTGACAGACTTTCTCTTCCCTCACGACCTGCAGTTGCAGACCAACCATTGGTTGAGTCTCCAGCTCCCTCACCAACACGCTCGGTGCCCCGCTCGCCTGCCTTGCTGTGTTTGTCCCCCAGGTCACCAGTGCTCCCGCTGCACAGGACCCCGACTTTCTCGCCGGTGAAGGGAGGAAATGTGAATCTGTACCTTATGCGCGCCGGACGGGCCCTTTAGATACGGGTACATTGTTTGAACCATCTGTACTTCCCTGTATGCGCTATTAGCATTTTGGTTACATTATTAATCAATCAGCACCTAGTAATGTGCTCATACATATATATTACATTATTGTAGATGTTTTTCATTTTTTATTCTTACATGGAAAAATGTAGATTGGTTACTTTACTTACTAATCAATGTAGTTCTTTTATTATTATAAGCCCCATGTACTACCACACCATTCATATTATCGCAACCCGACAGGTGCTGCCAGTCAGTACTGCTGCATGGTAGAAGTAACATGCTGTAGTGTGTTGTATACGTTACTCAATAAATATTCTTATACTAGATTTGTGAGTATTTGTGATTTACTCAACAACTATTTCTACACCTTCTTGATCAAATAACCAAAAGCTCCCATCAGACCAGAAGGAGGAAGAAGATAGCTCTTCACTCATTCTACCATAAACAATTGTGACCTCAGAAAACGACACTCGACATATTTAACAGGGCAGTACAGGATCTGCAGGAGCCAGGAGGGAGGGTCGGGTATGTGTAGTCTAGATCAGTGCTTCTTAAACAGGTGAATGGTCACCCAAGGGCGAATGAAACTAGAGGGGTGAATGAAGGGCGAATGGCTTAATTTATTCAGATATTTATATATTTTTTGTCTATATTAAAAAAAGGCATTACCATTAAAGTGGTTAGTAAGCTCTTATTGGTTTTAATGGCAGTGGAGCTGGAAATTTGATATGTTTTTTTCTCTGTACCTCTGGTTTTCTAATTTCAAAGTAGCAGGATATTTCCCAAATTTACTGTAGCATAACCTTTTAGGGAAGACCAGGCGAGCTAGTGGAATCATAAATTTACAAATGGCAACACTGGAGGATAGCCGTAGGCAACTGTTGAACTGTAACTATACTTTGTGTTGCCAATTTAGCTACTTTTCTGCTAGAACTAGAATTCTATATATATTTACTGTACTTCTATCTACCATCAAGCAACATGAATGTCCAACAACTGCTTAAATTAACCCTATTACATATTGATTGCAATAAAGGTAATATCTGAGCAGTACCATGGATAGGTTAGCAATAGCAATTACTATGCATGTTTTGAAAATTATTATACATTACAAAAATGTATTAATATATTTTTCTCTCTCACCTGAGAGACTGTTGTCATCAAAAGGATCAACAATATCTAATCCATCCAGTTAAAGTTTAATATGGCATGATTCATTTAGTAAAGAGCTTTCTTTACATGACTGCATTTCAATGTACTTCGACTTGTGGTCACATGTAGAATATTTGCTCACATTTTTACCATACACCATTCATCATTTTGCCAGGTTGTGAAACCAGCATTGCAGTGTTTTTTATCAGCAATTATACCACAGAAAAATCATTTGTGAGAATTATTATTTTTGGGAAACAAGACAGGAAATATTTTCCTACTTCTGGATTGGTGATTTTTGAAGGGCTTTGGAAATTAGTGAGTAAACCTAGTAGTAGGCAACTCACCATACCACAACTGTAAAGATTTATCGCAAACCAATGTCTTTTGCATGTGATATTGAATTGTAGGACTGGTATGAACAATAAAATATGATTAAATACTTAATCAAAATACTTTTGATAAAGAAATATAATTTCCATAAAACAATGCAAAACCTTAATTGATTTTTGCCCTCTCAGTGAAGTAATGCTAAAGATAACCGTAAAAACGAGTATTCTTGGCAACAAGGTGACAATCTCTCTATGTGACATTAGAATTTCAAAAAATAATTCCATTGATTTTAAAGCAACTGGATATTGGAAACAGATTACAATGCCTAGTGGCTCCTATACTCTACATTATATTACTAGACATCAAGGAATTCTATCACTCAGCCAGTATTAATATAGCCAAGGATCCCATATGCTCCTTCAACAAACATCTAAACATGTCCAGCCCTCTTCAAAGGCAGCAGTGTAGGCTATGACAAGCATACAGAGAGGCTTCTGGGGGATTAGACTAGCTAAATGAATGACCGAGAATAAATTTAACATGGAAACATTTGAGGAAACAAGGAAAGGTTACAATGAAATGTGAATAAATATTTTCCAAGAGTCACAAATATAAAATATGAGTATATCTATTGTTGAATGTCAATCATTGGATTATCTTTTTTATACAATATAAATCCTTTTAAACATATTATATAAATTACTTAATGTATCAAAATTAATTGAAAGGATACATCTGAAGTTGTGAGCATTCACTGGAAAAAAATTAGGTGGTACAATTTGATCAACTGGGGTCTGCAGAGGAAACAAAAAGAAAATGTGAAGTAAAGGTGAAACATCCACAGAATTAAACCGGCTTCAAATGTTGGTGTTATATTAATATTTTGAATCCCCTATTTTAACAGACAGAGGTGGAACATGTAGATACAGAAACTGCAGGGGGGGGGGAGGGGTGGTTGGTGGTGGGGGGCGGGTGAGGTGGACAGGGGGTAGCTGGAAGTGAGTAGATGCAGGACAAGGCCTAGTTAGGGACAAGCGGATGTAGGTGAGGGTAATGTTTAATAGGCAAATGGTTGGACAAAGGACAGTGAGACAAAAAGCCCCTGTCCCACGATGCAAGTTTACTCAAGAGCTCTCCCAAAATCAAACTCGTGGTATTCTACGAACTCCTACAACCTTCCACGAGTTGTTCACGAACTCCTACGAGCTAAAAGTAATTTTTTTTTTTTCATAACGAGTATTTTTTTACTCTTGGGCATTTTTCACAATGTTGAAAAAACTTCACGAGTTACCGGGTTTCCCGAGTACCTACCGTTAGCATTATGAGCCGCTACGAGGTAATCCACGAGCTCCTACGTACCCACTACGTACATTCTCCGAGTTCAAATCAGGGGAAATCTCGGGAAAACTCGTGAATTACCTCGTACAGTGGGACAGGGCCTTCAGCATATGAGATCTGAATTGTGAAGCTAGAGGAAGGAATAACGGTGAAAGGGGAGGAGCAAGCGAAAAATTGGGTATGAGCCGAAATGGGGCACAGGGAAAACCAGGGTGGGTGGGGGGAGATGAGAAAGAAATGGCTGTTTCTCGGTTCATGACTTAAAATTGGAGAATTGGATATCCATACCATTAGGTTGCAAGCTAGCCAAGCAGAATGAGGTGTGGTTCCTCCAGTTTGCTTGACCTCACTCTGGGTATGGAGGAGACCCAGGACAGAATAGTCAATACGGGAATGAGAAGGGGAGTTAAAATGGTAAGCACCCATGATATCCAGCAGCATTGGTGGACCCAGCACAAGTGTTCGGCGGAGTGGTCACACCAATATAAAGTAGTCCACATCGGGATCACTGATTGCAGTAGATAATGTTAGAGGAGATGCGTGTGAAACACCATCTCACTGGGAATGACTGCTGAGCTCACTGGATGGATGTGAGCGAGGAGGTATAGGGGCAGGAGTTACATCTCTCTGCAGTCTCTGTGGAAGGCAGAGGGGTGGGGATGGGAATATGCGACTGGTGGAGGGATCACATTGAATGTGAAGAATTGTGTGTTGGATGCAGAGGCTAGTGGGGTGAAAGATAAGGACTGGGGTACTCTATCCTTGTTCTGTCGGGGGTGGGGGGAGAGGGTGCGAGAGCATAGGTATGGGACACAGAGGAGACTCGAGTAAAGGATCCATCTGTCATAGCAAGGGGGAAACTACGTTTACTCAGGAAAGAAGACATCTCAGCTGTCCTAGAATGAGTAGCCTCATCTTGGGAATAGATCTGGCGGAGACAGAGAAATTGGGGGGGGGGGGGGGGGGGGGGGGGGGGGGGGGGGAGTAGGAGAGTTAGGAATAGTTGGAATATTTTAGATATAGGTGGAAATGTTAGCTTATCAAAGCTGCAAACCTGGTTAGATATTATGATTCTTGAATCCTACTCACCAAGGATATTTCATGGCCCCTTTTAGCCCTCCCGATTTCCTGTTTAAATTCTCTATTGCTTCCTTTATGTTTCTCCAAGGCCCTATCTGATCTCAGCCTCGTAATCATCACATAAGCTTGATTTTCTTTGACTAAATTTCTCATTATCCATTGCAATATAATAATCTGCATCATTTCAATTTGTCAAGTTTTTAAAAAACACACTAGTTAACACTATTAAAAAATTCAATATGTCATGATTCATGTAAGCTTGAAGATGTAGATATTTCAACATATGTTTGAATCATGACAAATTTTGGAAGCAAAAAGCAAAATCATCTCACCCCTCCGCACTAAAATTTATCTGATAGAATTCTGTGTGTTATAGTTGGTCTATGTTGCATTTCATTTATGTGTACTGCATTAATCTAGCAACGTGAGTGAGGCATTAAGATTTTGAGCTTGGCGACCAGTCACTGATACTCTGCCTCATCAAAGACTATTCCTTTACAAAATCTTCAGCTAAATGTTTCCTGTATTTATTGGATCTTTGTTAGGATATAGCCTGGGTGGAGGTTAAATAGTCTAGGACGGTTTCTGGTGATGGTAGGGATGGAAGACAAGCAGGTAAAAGGCCTGTACTGCCAAAGTTTCACTTGTGTTCAAGATTTGATCCTCACTCTGCCTGACAAAACCCTAGCGAGCAAAGAGTGCTGGGTATTCAATACAAAATTTATTTCATTAATCCATCTGACTAACGCAGCTTGAGCACACTGTGCATGTACAATTGCATCATCCAAATTCAGAACATCACAAATCTGAGCAAAAGTTTTAAATCTGACATATTTTAGGTAGGACCGAAGGCCTTCAAATAAATGGTTTTAAACAAAATAATTAAAAATATAATAGATGTACCTTTAACTGGTAAGGGCATTAACAATCACATTATATGTGTTTGAATAATGCTGCAGATAATATTTGGATATTATAGACACTGGTACGGAGGCATTCTTTCTTCTTAAACCAGACCAAGTTATCTTACCTATGTCACATTTTGTGCATTGTTTACTATGTAAGCTTATGTTGATTACCATTTTAATATTTTTCTTTTGGCTCGCTGTTCCTTGCGGACTCTTTGCACTTCTTGGAGTTTCTGTTGTAAGAGAAATAATGACAATGAAGAATAGGAGTGCTCCACAGAAATTTAGGAATTAATACAAAAACACAGGCATATGAAACAGTGCACTGTATCTGATTACCGAGATGAAAATAGCCCTGTGCAAATTTGTTTTTGAGCGATTTAATCCTCAATGACAATCCAAATCATCAGTGTATTGAATCTGCCCTTTTAAGAATGTTGGCTCTATTAAGAATATTGTAGGACAATAAAACTTCATTTTTTTTTCAGCTATGTATAAAGACATTATTTGGTTACACATTGTATTGTATTGTATATCTTTATTATCATTTTTCTGAGTACTTGCATACCCAGAGGAAAACGAAAAAGCGTTTCTCAACCAGTGTCCATTCAGTGTGTGGTAAAAAATAAATAGAAAATAGAAAATACACATCCTTCAGATTTCAAAAATGTTATGCATAATCTATGCTCTTTAATTCTTGAGTCTATAAAAGGTGAACCAAATTCCATAGTATCGAAAGAAATGCCTAGAAATTCGATTGGTCTTTTCTGGGTGCACAAAACATTGTAATATTGTTTACTTTCATCACCTGATTAGGTCCCCTGAAAAAAAAAATACAACTACATGTAAATCCCTTGTTATGGCTAGATGGATTGTCCTTTTGTAACTTGTCCTTACAAAATTCACAAAACACCACCCAAAAATCTGAGATATGGAATCAAATTCTCCCTTACAGAAAATGAGACAGAAACAACTAATTTGTCTATCTTTATTTTTGTTGTTCTGTATTTCTGTCTGGCAAATTAATTTAATACACTCTGCTTGATGTGTAATGGTGGGAGGTTGGGAGAGGGAGATTAATTCTGACCCACAGAATTCATCTGACCCTACATACACCATGTGCCAACAAAAGGTGCTGGGAGTGTTATGACCTGGAAGATCTCAGCTGTGCATTTTGGCGCTTGAGCAACTATTAACATCATCACAGTTCATCTGTGAGACTGACTTTTTCATGGAGAGTTGTTTCAGGGGCTGGTCACTCCACAGTTTATGAGGGTTGGGGCAGAGAAGGTCTAAGTGACCATACAGAGACATAAAGAAAAAACGAGGCAAATAGATGAGAAAGTACTGCAAGGTACTCTTGCTCTTTAATCAGTATGTAGTTTTGTGTATTGATGCAAGAGAGTGTCCCCTGGGTTTTCAGCCATAGCCTGGACCAACAAAAAGATGAAAGAGAGTAATAGTTATGAGGCATTTCATTATTAAAAGAGACATTTCTGTGGTCCCAGACAGGACACCAGATTGGTATTTGCCAGGAGCTATGATATCAACGTGCAGCTGGAAAGGATAAATCACCAGATTTCATGGTCTATCGTGGTACCAACAGTAGAGGTAAGAGATTGGTCGAGGTACTTTAAGCAGATTCTATGGATTTCGAAAAGAGATTTAGAAGCAGGTACCTCAAATATAGTGTTCTCCAGAATACTTCAGTCATCAGCCAATTAATACAAAAATAGAATATTGTGGATGAATGTATGGCCAGAAAAAATGTGCAAGTTAAATTTATATTCTTGTGGGCACTGGGACTGATTTGGGGGAAAGTGTAACCTGAACATGTTGAAATGGTAGCATTCTGACAGGGACAGGAACATCAACCTATGGGCAGAGCAGTGATGGCCATAGAAAAGTCCAAAAATATGTAAATGTTCCATTAATAGGAATAAACGTGTTGTGGAAAATGTGTTAGGATGCACGGCATTCAACTTCATAAAATTATTCTCATGATCTTTGATAAACCGAACATTTAAGGAGCAGGGACCTTTTGTGTTATAGTGACCTTCAACTCAAAGGTAATTCCACAGGATGTCACATATCTCTGCAATATATTACTAGATAGAATGTGGTTCATCTGAAAACACTGTGCTCCGGTGTTTATCTCATGGTTTCTGACCCTTCTTGTGATATATGTTACCAACAATGTCTATATCAAACCCTTCAGTAATACAGTCAAAGATGTTACCAGAGAACATAGAACACAGGAACAGGCACTATAGCCCCCAAAGCAGACCCTGACCATAATGCCAATCTAATGAATCCCATCTGCCTGCAGTAGCTCTACATTTCCCTATTCCCAGCTGGTTCATATCTGAACTAATGGAAGAAAGAAGGTCATTGACGAAACAACTAGTTAAATATTTATCACTTTCTAGTATTATTTTCTGAACTTTCTTCTTTCCTTTGGTTCCTTGAAGACGATCATAAATGTCTGATCAATTTTGGGTCACCTACTGCAATCACTCTTACCTAGACTCAACATCAATTTTCCCTATGTTTAAGAAGGAACAGCAGATGCTGGAAAATCGAAGGTAGACAAAAATGCTGGAGAAACTCAGCGGGTGAGGCAGCATCTATGGAGCGAAGGTAATAGGCAACGTTTCGGGCCGAAACCTGAAGTAGGGTTTTGGCCCGAAATGTGGCCTATTTCCTTCGCTCCATAGATGCTGCCTCACCCGCTAAGTTTCTCGAGCATCTTTGTCTACCATGAACTTTCCCTATATTTTCTGTGAATTGTTTGAGCAATTTATCAAGTGGCTGAAAAGTGAACGATCAACTTTTCTTTCTTATGTTACCTGCTTCACCTCTATGTTGGCGATTGTACAGCAATTGCAATGAGAAATCTCTTGAAACTGAGGTGATTACATCATTCTGCAAGACTTTCAGTGCCTCCAAAGGTAGTTTCATCAATAGTTCATCAGCCAAAAAGATTACAAATTCTCCTAAATCGTGAGATTGACCTGAGAAGAATTGATTACAATTTTAATTTCAGAATGACTTTTGGGGAAAGAAAGTTATCAATAGTCAATTATGAAAATGTTTGATCAAAAATGAAGATTCTTGCAAAGTATTTTATAAGAAACACTCAAAAACAAATACTGTACCATAGATACTTCAACATGATGCAGCATATTGTGCCATTTAACCCAATGGAATAGAATAGATAGTTAATTGATAAACTAATATAACTATCTCAGCATTTTGGTCATGTTTTTCAATAATAAATGGTCCTGGAGATAATGCAGAGGAAGTCAGGAAGGAGAACCTGCTGGGATGACCTCCTCTGGAAACTTATATGCAATGGCAACCTATAGGGAAGTATGGAAGGCATGATGTCTGCACTGTGTTGAATGTTCTAATAATGAAACAAATTCCTAATAGAATTGTTTGTGGTGATGAGTACTTCCTATTGGGAAATTTGATGATGGTAATGATGTCATAAAATATTAGTCAGACTCTCTCCTGTTTAAAATAGTCATATTAGTTTAGTTTAGAGATACAGTGTGGAAACAGGTCCTTCGATCCACCCAGTCTGCACCGACCAGCGATCCCCGCCCATTAACACTGTCCTACACACAACTAGGGACAATTTATATTTATACAAATCCAATTAACCTGCAAACCTGCACGTCTTTGAAATGTTAGAGGAAACCGCAGATCTCAGAGAAAACTCAGCGGTCACGGGGAGAACGTACAAACTGCATACAGACAGCATCCGTAGTCGGGATCGAACCTGGGTCACTGGCGCTGTAAGCGCTGTAATGCAACAACTCTACCGCTGCCCCACCGTACCACCCTATATGGCAATTGATGTTACTTAGCGTTGATCACCCAAAGTCTCGGTATTCTCAAGCTCTTAATTCTGCAGAGACAACATGTTCATCGGTTGTGCAATTGTGATTAGAATGGAACATTGTGCAAGTATTAGTAAATATTCTTATCATATCTATGATAGGGCTGAGCTTGTTGAGGAAGCATGAAAGTGATGGAGCTTAGTACCTTCCCTGAAGAAGTCAAGCAGAGATCTCTTGTGAATCAGGTCGTCAAACTGCAACAACCATAAAACATCCTTCATTCAGCTGAGTTCAACTTCAGCTGGTGAAAGGTTTTTCATTGATCTCTTTTGAGATCTAGGTCAGTCTCCTCACTTTTGAAATTCCACTCTTTTGTCCACATTTGATGTGTGGTCAGGGAAAAATAGTTGAGATGTTGCTGAGAGTGCAGCATTTGTGGAAATACAATGGTTTCTCACCCTTTAACGTGAGGACATTATAGTTTCCAAAACGTTACCACAGAAAAGGCATCTGGCAATGGACCTTCAATTACTCTTTATTGGACTATGTGGAACTTGACCTGGTGTTACCAGGGGTGGTGGTGAATTGTAGGTGACTAGGGGATTACTGAGCAGATGAAAAAAATAGCTGTGCATGAATTCCAGGAACAGCATGATGAAATTTTGACAGCGCTGGGCCTGTACTCAGTTTTGGAAGGATACCGGAGATCTCACTGAAACTTACCAAAGAATGAAATCTCTAGCTAATAATCGGCCTAGCCTTGAGTCATCTGTTGCTGGCCCCAATTTGTCCCATCTTTTTTCATCGTTTTCTGGCCTTCCCCCCCAACCCCCGACCCATCTACAATCTGTCTGAAGAAGGGTCCCAGCCCAAAACATCACTCTCCATTTTCTCAAGAGATGCTGCCTGATCTGCTGAGTTACTCCAGCATTTTGTGCCATTCTTTCAAATAATGAAAGGCCTGGATAGAGTGTTTTTAGAAAGAATACACTCTTGAAGGAATTTCTTTAGCTAGAAGGTGGTGAATCTGTGGCATTCTTGCTGCCAAAGATGGCTATGGAAGCTATGTCTTTGGGTATTTTTAAAGCAGATATTGATAGGTTCTTGATTTGTAAGGGTATCTAAGATTACAGGGAGAAGGCAGGGGAATGGGGTTGAGGAGGAAAGGTAGGACAGCTACGATGGAATGGTGCAGTAGATTTGAAGGACCGAATGGCCTAATTATGCTCCTAGGTCTTATGAACATGAGCATAGTTATATCATTATTTGCTCATAAAGATATATTTAGTTACATTTGAATAGGTGCTCCAGGTTGATCAAGAAAAAAATGACAGGATGGTCTGACTGATCACATCATTTTGTTGAGTAGGCAGTAGGTATCAAAAATATTACATCTTGTACATAAAATCCCACTTGGATTCCTTCTCACATACCTGAAGTTGATTTTTCACCCCCTGGTTTTTCCTCTTTCTTTTTGCGCTTTGATTTCCCTGAATCCATTCCTGCTGCCAGGGGAGTCGGCGGTCTGAATATTAAACATTTTGTTATTTTATGTATCTTCAAATGAAATCCTTCCACACACCATCAACATAGCCTAGATTGATTTGTTGCATAGCAGATATTCGAAAACACATATAGTTTGCAGCATAGCTCATGAAGAAAAGTAAATGTTATCATTTTGTAAAAGGCTTTGTCTTTGGTAGGTATAGTAGGATTATTTGAAAGACTACATTGAAGATGGAAACAGTTTCATTTAGCTACGCTTATATTTTAATAACCCAACATGCTGAAAAAAAAACAAACACACACACACACACACACACACACACACACACACACACACACACACACACACACACGGAACTCCATTGGTCACAGACATTCAGCTTGAATAACACCCTTCCACCACAACCCTCTCATATGGCCGTCACTGTGAGTACTGTACATCGTAATCTTGCTATGTTCATAGCAAAAAGATTAAAATGGGCCTGTTAAAGCCTTTCTGATACCCGAGTATTGAGAGGAAACAGTCATAGTCACCGTGGGTGGCATGGTGGCGCAGTGGCAGAGTTGCTGTCTTAACTGCGCGGGTTCTATCCCAACTACAGGTGCTGCCTGAACAGAGTTTGTATGTTCTGCCCGTGACCGTGGTGGGTTTTCTCCAATATCTTCGGTTTCATTATAGAAGCATAGAAACATAGAAAATAGGTGCAGGAGGAGGCCATTCGGCCCTTCGAGCCAGCACCGCCATTCATTGTGATCATGGCTGATCGTCCCCAATCAATAACCCGTGTCTGCCTTCTCCCCATATTCCTTGATTCCACTAGCTCCTAGAGCTCTATCTAACTCTCTCTTAAATTCATCCAGTGATTTGGCCTCCACTGCCCTCTGTGGCAGGGAATTCCACTAATTCACAACTCTCTGGGTGAAAACGTTTCTCACCTTAGTCTTAAATGGTCTCCTTTATTCTACGACTGTGGCCCCTGGTTCTGGACTCGTCCAACATTGGGAACATTTTACCTGCATCTAGCTTGTCCAGTCCTTTTATAATTTTATATGTTTCTATACGATCCCCCCCTCATCCTTCTAAACTCCAGTGAATACAACCCTAGTCTTTTCAATCTTTCCTCATATGACAGTCCCGCCATCCCAGGGATCAATCTTGTGAACCTACGCTGCACTGCCTCAATCACAAGGATGTCCTTCCTCAAATTTGGAGACGAAAACTGTATGCAATATTCCAGATGTGGTCTTACCAGAGCCCTATACAACTGCAGAATAACCTCTCTACTGCTATACTGAAATCCTCTTGTTATGAAGGCCAACATTCCATTAGCTTTCTTCACTGCCTACTGTACTAGCACGCCAACTTTCAGAGACTGGTGTACAAGGACACCCAGGTCTCGCTGTACCCCCCCCTTACCTAACCTAACCCCATTGAGACAGTAATCTGCCCCCTTGTTTTTGCAACCAAAATGGATAACCTCACATGTATCTACATTATACTGCATCCGCCATGCATCTGCCCACTCACTCAACCTGTCCAGGTCCCCCTGCAACCTCCTAACATCCTCTTCACAGTTCACACTGCCACCCAGCTTTGTGTCATCCGCAAACTTGCTAGTGTTGCTCCTAATTCCCTGTTCCCACACTCCAAAGACATACAGGTTTGTAGATTAATTGGCTTGGGATAAATGTAAATTGTCCCTAGTGTGTGTAGGGTAGTGTTAATATGGGGGGTATCGTTGGTCAGTGTGGACTTGGTGGCTGCAAGGACCTATTATCCTTGCTGTATCTCTAAACTAAACTAAATTAAATGTCACTAGGGAACATGCAACTTTGCAAATATCACAAAAGGTTGTCATTGTTGGGAGAAGGAATCAGTTTTTCTTTTGTGAAAGTTTCATATAAAGTGTGAGATGGGGACCACAAGAGATACTCAGCAAACATCTGTGCAATAATAATTCTTGGATTTTATATCTGATTTACAATTTGACACATTACCAGTCAGGATCACGATGACAGTGAAAATTGCACAATCAGGGCAGTGTATGTCCTTCAGACTTACTTCACTGAATTTTATAGAAAAAAAGACTTAATCTTTAAAAAAACTACTTACGGAGGAAATGTGAAGTCAAACTGTGACAAAACAGGATTCAAGTACTCTTCCATAGACTCGATAATACAAGTAAAGTCTTCATCAAGCTCATTTTTATATTTTGCTGTTATTATTCTCCTCTTTTAATTTTACCATGAAACAATAAATTAAAACAAAATCAGTCAAAAAAACAGTTACACCACTGAAGGAAGCTGTATCAGTTCTATATAAAAGCAAAGGTAGATACAAAATGCGTGAGGAATTCAGCAGGCCAGGCAGCATCTCAAGAGAGAAGGAATGGATGACATTTCAGGTCGAGACCCTTCTTCAGATTGATGTCAGGGGAGTGGGCGGTACAGAGATAAAATGTAGTCGAAAACAGTTACTGGTCGGAGAACTGGGAAGGGGGAGGGTGTGAAGAGAGAGGGAAAGCCAAGAGTCAAGAGTGTTTTATTGTCATATATCCCAGATAGGACAATGACATTCTTACTTGCTGCAGCACAACAGAATATGTGAATATGGAAACATAGTACATAATGGGGGAAGAGAAGAAAAATAAAAAGTTCAATAAATAACAAATATATTGCAAATGACAAATAATAATATAGTATTTTGCAGTTCAGAGCCCAGAGCTTATTTGTTGCTGTGTTTAATAGCCTGATGGCTGTAGGGAAGAAGCTGTTCATGAACCTGGACGTTACAGTTTTCAGGCTCCTGTACCTTCTACCTGTTAGCAGTGGTGAGATAAGTGTGTGGCCAGGATGGTGTGGGTCCTTGATGATTTTGGCTGCCTTTTTGAGGCAGCGACTACAATAGATCCCTTCGATGGTGCGGAGTTCAAAGCCGGTGAGGGACTGGGCAGTGGTCATAACTTTTTGTAGTGTTTTTCGCTCCTGGACGTTCAAGTTGCCGAACCAGGCCACGAAGCAACCAGTCAGAATGCTCTCTACCGTGCACCTGTAGAAGTTTAGAAGAATCCTCTTCGACATGTCGAATCTCTGTAATCTTCTCAGGAAGTAGAGTCGCTGATGTGCCTTCTTTATAATTGCATTGGTGTGCTGGGACCAGGAAAGATCTTCGGAAACATGCACGCCAGAAATTTAAAGTTATTGATCCTCTCCACTATCATCCCATTGATATGAACAGGATTGTGGGTTCATACCACTGGGCTGCAAACCACACTCATAAAATCCTGTATGAGGTGTTGTTCCTCCAATTTGCGCTGGACCTCATTCTGACAATGGAGTAGGCCCTGGACAGAAACGTCGGTGTGGGAATTGGAGGGGCAGTTAAAAAGTGTTGAACAACCAGGAGATCAGGTAAGTTTAGGTGGACCGAGCAGCGGTGCTCAGCGAAATGTTCACCGATCCTGCGCTTGGTCTTGCCGATGTACAGGAGTCCACACGTGGAATTGTGGATACAGTAGACGAGATTGGAGGAGGTGCATGTGAACCTCTGCCTCACCCAAAAAGAATATTGGGGCCCTTAGACGCAGTTGAGGGGGAGGTATAGGGACAGGTGTTGCATCTCCTGCGGTTGAAAGTACCTGGGAAGGGGGTGGTTTTGGTGTGAAGGGATGAGTTGTCAGTTGCGGAGGGAATGGTCTCTGCAGAAAGCGGAAAGGGGTGGAGATAGGAAGATATGGTTAGTAGTGGGATCCCATTGAAGGTGGCGAAAATGTTAGAGGATTATGTGTTGTATGTGACAGCTAATTGGGTGGAAGGTGAGGACAAGAGGGATGTCTTTGTTACGAATGGGAGGAGGGGGAGCAAGAGCAGAGCTGTGGGATATCGAAGAGACACTAGTGAGAGCCTCATCTATAATGGAAGAGGGGAACCCCTGTTCTCGAAAGAATGAGGACATCTCCGATGACCTGGTATGGAACACCTCATCCTGGACGCAGATGCGACATAGACGGAAGCATTCGGAGTAGGGGATAGCGTCTTTACAGGATAGCGTCTTTACAGGATTCTACAGTACTACTTTACAGGATCCAATAGATCGTCACAAACTCATATATTCCAAAGAGAACAATCCTAGCTTCACGTGTCTACCTATATAACGAACCCACTTCATCACTGAAGCTTTTCTATAGATCTCATCCACACCCTTTCTAAAGTCTTCACATGTTCACATAGCATGGTGCTAAAACTGGATAGCATTCTTCCCAAACCACTGCTTTACAAAGTTTAGGCATAACTTTCTTCTTGAGCAATCCATTCCTTTATTTATAAAGCCAAAATCCGTTATATATTTTGACGTGTCGGGGATGATGCCAGCTTTGGTGGGACCACATCGACACTCGTGGTAGGGTGATCGCATACGATACGTTTTATTTACAGGAGGTATTGCAACTTGAAAACTGTAAATTTCAGGATCAGGAACAGCTACCATCAGGCTATTAAAAATTAAAAACTACAACCTCCAAATAAGCTCTGAACAACATAGATCCTGACTCCCACAGCTACCTGGACTACTCTTCCTCCCACCCTGCTCCCTGTAAGGACTCCATCCCCTATTCCCAATTCCTCCGTCTACGCCGCATCTGCTCCCAGGATGAGGTGTTCCACACCAGGTCATCACAAATGGCCTCATTCTTCAGAGAACGGGGATTCCCCTCCCCCACTATTGATGAGGCTCGCACCAGGGTCTCCTCCATACCCCGCAACACTGCCCTCGCTCCCCATTCCCCCACTCGCAAACAGGGCAGAGTCCCCCTGGTCCTCACCTTTCACCCCACCAGCCGGCAAATACAACAGATAGTCCTCCGCCAGTTTCGCCACCTCCAACGTGACCCCTCCACCCCCCGCAACTTCCCATCTCCCCCCCCCGTCTGCCTTCCGCAAAGACCGCTCCCTCCGCAACTCCCTTGTCCATTCTTCCCTCCCCTCCCACTCTACCCCTTCCCCGGGCACTTTCCCTTGCAACCGCAAGAAATGCAACACTTGTCCCTTCACCTCCCCCCTCCACTCCTTTCAGGGACCCAAGCAGTCCTTCCAGGTCCGACAGAGGTTCACCTGCACCTCCTCCAACCTCATCTACTGCATCCGCTGCTCCAGATGCCAGATGATCTATATCGGTGAGACCAAGCGGAGGCTTGGCGATCGCTTCGCCGAACACCTCCGCTCGGTCCGCAATAACCAACCCGACCTCCCGGTGGCTCAGCACTTCAACTCCCCCTCCCATTCCACATCCGACCTCTCGGTCCTGGGCCTCCTCCACGGCCAGAGTGAGCAACACCGCAAGCTGGAGGAACAGCACCTCATATTCCGCTTGGGGAGTCTGCATCCTTTGGGCTTGAATATTGAATTTTCTTAATTCTGTTAACCCTTGCTGTCTCCTCCCCTCCCACCTCTCCCTCAGCCCTCGGGCCCTGGCATTCCCTCCATCTCCATCTCCCTCCCCCACCCCAGTCGCACCAGCTTCTCATTTTCACACCACAAACAGCTTACAATGGCTTGTTCCCTTTATCACCGATACTTCTTTGCATATCTTTCACTCATTGTTCCTTATCTCTCCACATCACCGTCTATATCTCTCGTTTCCCTGATCCCTGACCAGTCTGAAGAAGGGTCTCGACCCGAAACGTCGCCTATCTCCTTCGCTCCTTAGATGCTGCTGCACCCGCTGAGTTTCTCCAGCTTTTTGTGTACCCTAGATTTAGGGGCATTGGTTTTGTCTTTTTGCACTATTATTGTATATATATATATATATATATAGTGGCTTGCAAAAGTTTTCATACCCCTTATTGGGATTTTATGTGATAGACCAACACAAAGTGGCGCATAATTGTGGAAGGAAAATGATATATGGTTCTCAAATTTTTTTACAAATAAAAAACTGAAAAGTGTGGCGTGCAAAAGTATTCAGCCCCTTTTACTCTGATACCTCTAAATAAAATCCAGTGCAACCAATTGCCTTCAGAAGTCACCTAATTAGTAAATAGAGTCCACTTGTGTGTAATCTAATCTCAGTATAAATACAGCTGTTCCGTGAAGGCCTCAGAGGTTTGTTAGCGAACATTAGTGAACAAACAGCAT